>JAQISU010000004.1:4655000-5255000 GCA_029339505.1 Unio delphinus
AGAGAGAGAGAGAGAGAGAGAGAGATATTAAATTTAATAATCGCGTGAATGAAAATAACTGAATCATGGTTTCATGTTTTTTTTAAAAAAACAAAGCAGCACTTGTCCAGACTTCCTTCTTTGTTTTTTGTTCATTTTATACAAAAAAATGATGCCTCGTTCATTCACCTAAAGAAACATATAGATACCTATATGTATGTATGTATGTATGTATGTATGTATGTATGTATGTATGTATGTATGTATGTATGTATGTATGTATGTATGGATGGATGGATGGACGGGCGGGCGGGCGGGTGGGTGGGTGGGTGTGGATGAATGGATGGACTTATGGGCAGACAAACAGACAGACAGACAGACAGACAGATAGATAGATAGATAGATAGATAGATAGATAGATAGATAGATAGATAGATAGATAGATAGATAGATAGATAGATAGATACGAGTAGTTCTTTACAAAACATATGAAATATTGTTCTTAAATAAATTTCCATGGTATAATTTATTCGGAATTCTATTTCTTCTCAATACTTTATATCATTTAATCGCGACAGACATCTCTCCATTGGTTCAGTTATTTAGTGGCATCCAGTACGATAGTCCCACTGTAAATAAATCTTGTTTTTTGTATTTGTTCAGTCTTAAAATAAAATAAAAATTCGTTATCGCAGGAAAGGACACGAAAATCGCTCAATATTATATTTTTAAATCGTGGGAATACTTTTTAAAATCCCATTAAAATATTATTGGTTTGGCAATAATAGCTAATAAAATACTCCGTATTAATGGAAATGCATCGTGTCAAATTTACCATTTTCCATGGTTAAGCAATATTGACCAACAAAGCACTCTGTATATATGGAAATTGAACAAGCAAGTGCACAAGTCATTGAAACAATGAATAAATTTCATGTCAATATGACTTTCTTATCATGGGTACATTTTAAAAATAAAATGTTAGGTTCAGTTTATTCGAAAAAAATAGTGACATCTGTGGTTGTATTAAAAATTATTTCTGTGCTCAGATTTAAGTTTAAAGTTCTGATAGACTAATCAAGTCTTATTTATTTTGAAAATTACAACCTAATCCCACGAAGAAGAAGGGGAAAAAAATATCACTCACTGACCCTTTGGAAAGAAATGAAACAAGTATTCATCGCACGAACTTGCACTAGGGTTCAGTAAACACGCCTCCAAAATATATCGGCCACTGACTGATGCACACTTCGACTTGGGTAACTCGATTCTTGTCTCGGTGTAACGTATCGCTGAGACCACACCTCCTTACCACAAATATTACTTGGAATATAAGGTGCTAACGTTTGCGTACTGTAGACACGCGAATACCTAACAGTATAACAGTAACGCACACATTCAGGAACTGAAGACGCCGGACCACTGCATTCGAGAGCAATCCAGTACAGATCCTTAAATACAATTTACAGATTTCCAGCTTCATTGGCGGTGTATATTAGAGAGTTTCAACTTGACAATCGTTATTAAAGATTTGAAATACTCCGTCCAGTCTGTTTCAAGCGCTAGTACTGTTTACATACACATTTGAACAATCGTTCGACTTTACCTGTGATTCTGTAGTATCACTGTGTTATAATTTTGTTATCAAACAGATCTGCCTGCATACCATGATTCAGAGAACGTGTGTTATCATTCTGTTTCTACATGTGACATATATAGTTTATAGCAGCAGCAGTGAAACAAGACGCTATGCACATGTGGGACTTCTCAGCGATGCTCCTAAAATAGGATCTATACCCCATAGGACATCAACGGATATTTCCATGGACCCGTGTAAAGCATGTAAGTCTCTCTCTCTCTCTCTCTCTCTCTCTCTCTCTCTCTCTCTCTCTCTCTCTCTCTCTCTCTCTCTCTCCCGAGTAATGTGTGTCTGTGTCTGTGTGAGTGTGCGTGCGCGCGCACGCGCGAGCGCGAGCAAATACAAAATTATAAACTCGTGAATTACATAATCGTTCAAATATATATTTCAAAGGGCTGGTCTAGATTTTAGATGTTCGCATGTTTATTTTCCATTCATGTTCATCGATGCGTATGACCATGTCATTCGTTGATTATATTCAGGTTTTTATCAACGCCACAGTATGGAGAAATACTCATTTATAATAGAATGTTGCATTCTAGGTCCAGGATCAATCTGTGACTGCATGGTACACTGCATTCCCGTACTACCCATGTTACCTGGCAGGTATTAGGATAAAGCCAGTGTAATGTGTGTACTACCAATCTGATCACTGAAGAGCAGGGTCTTCCCAGTTTTGCAACATGCTAATGTGCTCTGTCTAACAGTAAATTTACAGTAAGATTTCGATATCTCGTGTTTTTACAGTGAAGTGCGGTAACGTTATTAGTAAGGTACAAATGTATTCTTGTCGGTACGTGATAGCTTGATTGGCTCATATTGTATGCCTTGAAAACAAACAAGAACATAATACATTTTATCCGTGAGGAGTAGCATTTCCCATAAGTATTGAATGAAAAATCTGACTAGGTCCATGCAAGCGTCAAATGAGCCGCTAAATAAGATTCAAGATCTAGTGTAGGGATTATGTTGAATGCGTATTATCACGCCGAAGCCCAGCCCAGTACTTACGTAAGTCTTCACAACTTGACTTCCAGAAATCGTACACAAGTAGCGACCAAAACACGTTACTTACGTGATTTTTCACAAATTCACTTTCAGAAGTCGTTCATAAATAGCGAACCAAACCCAGTACGCCCTTAATTCTTTACAACTTCACTTCTAGGAGTCGTACACAAATAGAAAACCAAGCTCAGTACGTACATAATTCTTTAGAACTTCACTTCTAGGAGTCGTACAGAAAGAGTGAGCAAAGCGCAGTACTTATGAAATTCTTTACAACTTCAGTTCTAGAAGTCGTACACAAATAGCAAGCCAAGCACAGTACAATACTTACCCAATTCTTTACAACATCACTTCCAGAAGTCGTATACAAATAATGAAACTGGAGATAACGCATCAAAACTTCATATTAATTAACAAAGCCTGCAAGTAAATTTCATCGACTAATTTTTTTCGTTATCATCTTTAAGAATTACACATGATTCGAGGCATTTTTCTCCTCATTTCGAATGTAATTTCAGATATGTTTCCATAAGATAGTCTTCATACGAAACTTAATATAGCAGGACAAATTGGGTACAAATCTCGTCCTGCTGGAGACGGATCGTTCTGTACCACACAATGTACATAGTAGATATATATTTAGTTTAAAAAGCACATCGAAATAGAGATTTTAAACAGGTTGGAAAGTTTCTTCGGTGACATTCTTTCCATCCTACCCTTCCTAAGTTCCTTATTCGATCTTTCGCTATGACAAAGCTTTGTCTTCACTCTGACACAAAGCTTTGTCTTTTCACTCGATGGCATCCTAAACCCCAGCCCTGACAGTAGGTTTCATCGATTCCATTTGCTTGTTGTACACGAGTATTTGAATGTCGCTTTCCATCTGCTGTACACGAGTATTTTGAATTTCCCTTTCCATGTCTTGTACACAAGTACATGTATTTGAATTTCCCTTCACATGTGTTGTACACTAGTAATTGAATGTCCTTTTTCATCGGCTGTATACGAGTATTTGAATGTTCCTTTCCATTGGCTGTACACGAGTATTTGAATGTCCCTTTCCATCTGTTATACACGATCATTTGAATTACTGTTTCCGTGTACTGTACACGAGTATTTAAAGTAACTTTCCATCGGGTGCCCCTAGTGGCTGAGTGTTCTAAAGCTCTCACCGTTACGGATCATTGCCATCTCGCCTGTCTACATGGGTTCGAGTCTCGGGTTCGACCGATATGGGCATGTTAGAAAGCTTGCCAGTAGCTTCTCTTGGGTCGATGGTTCTTTCTGGGGGTTTCCCGGTTCTTCCTCCAACATTTATACTGGCCGCCATGTATAGCCTATCTTGTGCTGAAAATGGTGGTAAATCCTACAACAACAACAACAACCTTTCCATCAGTTGTACACTAATATTTGAATGTCCCTTTCTGTATGCCATGTTAGTATTTTAATGTCCCATTCCATCTTCTGTACAATAGTAATTGAATGCCCCTTTTCAGCTGCTGCATGCGAGTAATGTCCCTTTCTGGAGGCTTGTGCAGTGTTGTATAAAATACGTTCAAGGAAGGAAATTTTTGTTCATTTTCTTATTCTGAAATTGCAACAATTGAATTCAATCTTCCACTCAATAAACTGTTAGTATGGATGGAGTCTGCTTTTTTTTGAATAATCAAAGTAGTGGAAGTACAAGTTCCTCTGAAAGCTACAGGAACGGTTATTGGGTTGTTTTCTCGCTGGTGTTGAGGAGGGGGTAGGGTTGGCCACCGTGGGACGTAGTATTTTAATTTATAAGAATGTATTTTGAGGAATTAATATTTTAAACTCTTCGGAAAACATATATTCTTAGACTTAAGACTCAACTTTCCCTGTCATGTAGTTAACGAAAAATGGTTATGAATCTAGCACGAAACGCTGGGTACAATGACGAAGTCAGATTTTGTATTTTCCATTGAATCTAATGTCCTTATAGTTTTGTTATCTTGTTGTGTCTCCAATTTGATTTCCAATTTACTATTATTATTTTTAAATTGTGTTTTTAGTCTGAGCGGATACAACTCTTTTCAAACAATACAATATTTACTGGTCTTTAAACTTGTCTGCCGTGGACTTTGTTTGCAGAACATATTCGTTCTTCGGAAAAAAGTGTAAAGGACAAACCACTCACTTGGTTAGAAATATCAGCAATGCTTTAATAAATCTAATACTTATGTTCATTACAAATTGCACAAAAAATATTCAGCGTTGTTCCAGAATTAGCATGTTGTTCGTAAATTATTGAGAAAAAACACCTTACAAGATATCTCTAAAAATATTCGATAAATTCATTTTCAAAGGTGTTCGGCCTACTGATGAGTTTAGTAAGCAGAGGACGTTCAGGTTGTCACTTCAAGCCTTGTTTAATATGCTTATATTGTGACGCATGCGCTCGCTAAGACATAAGCATCTTCCATGAAGTATGGTCACGCATTTTTGCATTGTTACGACTCTGAGATATTAAACTAAGTAACAGTTAACTTCGAAAACCAGCAAGTTTTGTAAAATTTAAGAAAATAATGTTTTATCCTTAAAAACAGAAGAAAATTTGAAAAGAACTTAGTCTTGTGAATTAAATCCCAAATAATCCTCAACAAATTATGACAAGTCCAAATGTATGATGTTCCGATTGAATTTGTCGTATTTCAAATAAGTCAAAATATTACATGTGTTGATGTGCCTGTAGTTCAAACGTGATAATGTGCTAATAGCTTGGAATGTGATCATTTACTGAGTCTCTTGATATACGACAATAATATAGTTGAAAAATGTCCGTGTCTGAATTCACTGTAATTCCAAATTAATGTTTCTGTCAAATGATATTGCTCAGCACTTTGTATTTCCAGTGAATACTAATTTGAATAAATAATTCCACCCAAATGAAAATTTGAACATAACGATAACATTGATTCTGCTGCATAATGTTAAGGCAAGAATGGGTTAATTTCTCAAGTAAACAACATTATATAAAATGCTAAGACACAAAAAAAAAAACATGACGTGGACCAGCGTTTATTTCTAGCATAATTTAAGTTGTCAACAAAATTAGGTATATTACTAAAATTATCATAAAGAACATGACAAACATCAGGTACACCAGGAACTTCCATGGCGTAGGAATACAAATGTCCTGGACTCAGATTAAAAGAAAAATACGTTTACCTCCATTGATAATGATCATAATATTAACTATGTATTATGTTGTTTATAAGATCAATATCGACTTTGAACTTGAATTTGGACGAAAGGTCAATTACAAAATACAATTATACATAACATACAATCGTGGAGAGAAGACTCAACACAAAAGCCCAAATTAAATGTACATAACATTAAGTCTGGCTTTTATTCCAAATCCAATGGATTGCTTGTAGCTGGTCTCCATATTGGTGCCTAAATACATCAGCCTATTTTTGCTGGGACTCGGTTGGTCGAGGTCTGTATACCTTTAGGACTAATACGACTTTGCATGACTTCAAAAACAATAAATAATCCATTAGCCGTAATGATAAGGCTTCTCCAAAAAAAATTTAGTACAATAAATGTGGCATATTTGAGAAATAAACAAAGAAAGCAATTGTAGCTCAAAAGCTGAATCAAGTTTTAGCCTTTACGCTGCTCCGGTGGGCTTATGGGTATGAGCGTCCGCCTCGGATGCTGGAGGTCAGATGTTTGTAACCCCAGCCGAGTCATACCAAAGACTTATACAAATATATACTAGCAGCTGCCTCGCTTGGTACTCAGCATTAAGATATTAGCGTTAGTACTGGTCTGCCTGGTGGCATGATAATGTGACTGGGTGGGACATCATGCTACATGTCTGTGTTATGATGCTCCAGTGCTAGATCTCACTATAAACTGCCACACTGCACCCAATGCGAGCATCACTTTCCACCCGAGAAAACATCTCAAACCTCGCCAAGTGACGACACGATCAGCTCCGTTAATCCCCTCCCCCAACTTCTCCAGCAATCGCAGTTATCACCCTCCCATTACGGAGGCCCCACAGTTACTTATTGAACACGATACAAACATTTGTGCGCCATCTTCTGGCTGCTTCATCCCGTCTCCTGGAATTGTGCGAGAAAAAAGCCAATGGATATATTTTGCTATTATCTGTTTCGACCTTGACTCAAACTTGACGACTGATTGTAAATTTTATACCCATGTTGAACTATTAGTACAGCCCAATTACTCTCCCAACAGCTGGTTCTATGTTTGTTCTATATTCCTTGGAGACTGCTCTGATTACAGAAAGGGTCGGTTTTACAACCAACTATCAGCCAGGTCAGGCGATGATCTGGATCGTAAAACTCAACTTCTACTACAAAAACATCCATTTATATAAGACAAGCTATCTCTGCCTTTGTCTGTCTGTTTGTCACACACACACACACACACACACACACACACACACACACACACACATATATATATATATATATTCACTCACACACATTTTTTTTTAACTCGGTTACACTGAAGACCATCATACAAATTTATTTGGTATTTACAAATATTTTCAATATATTACATCTTGTACTGACATTTGCTAGATAAGAAATACAACAAAGTGCTCATATTTTAAAAATCTGCAGATATTAGTGTCGGCCAATAATTCAGCCCCTCACCCATGATGATACTGACCGGCAGTTTATCGGCTGATATCGTCTATTCATTAAAACCAGCACACACAAAAAATTGCAGACAATCTTGTCTACATGCATCGGTGTACATTTTGTCGTCTTACCGGTATTTCTCGCGGCTGTTGAGCTGCCCTTGACTGAATGTACTTTTGGTAACATTTAGATCATATTTCTGGGGAAACTTTGGCTACTTGTAAATCCACGAGGCACATCACAACTTTCTGTCATGTGGCCAATTTGAATATTGGGCTAGATATGGTTCTTACCAATTACTGGTAAATATATTAAGTGTACGCAGATGTGTTCCGGAAAGATTTGCATGCAGCAAAATTGCACATTTTAATGAACAGGTGACATCAGACTTCCATATGGTCCATCACATTTTATCTGTGTAGAGTGCTTAATGTTCGCATTTTCCATTACGTATTGAATGAAAAACCTGACAGCGTCAAATGAGCCGCTAAATAAGATTCAAGATCTAGTGTAGGGATTATGTTGAATGCGTATTATCACGTCGAAGCCCAGCCCAGTACTTACGTAAGTCTTCACAACTTCACTTCCAGAAATCGTACGCCAGCAGCAACCCAAACACCTGCTTACGTAAATCTTAATTTTTTACAACTTCACTTTTAAAAGTCGTAAACAAATAGACAACCAAGCCCAGTACGCACTTAATTCTTTACAACTTCACACAAATAACGTGCCAAGCCCAGTACTAACCTAATTCTTCATGTGGCCATTTTGAATGTTGGGTTATATATGGCTGCTACCAAATACCGGTAAATGTATTAAGTTTACGCGCGTGCTCCGGAAAGATTTGCATGCAGCAAAGCTGCACATTTTTATGAATAGGCGACATCATACTTTCATATGGTCCATCAGGATCAACACAGATTTTTCTTGGGGTGAGGGTGGGGTGGGTGGTGTGGGTTGAACAAAGCATTAATCTAACATTATTATTCTGCATATCGCAAATCATAAAGAATGAGATGGAGCCATGCCAACAATAATTTTGTATAATTCTGTGTTGTATTTTACAATATTTTGCCTCGTATATTAGTGCATTGGCTTTCTAAATATATTTACTTGATAAGAGAATGTAAAATATAATAACTTATTAAATTACATTTAAAACGTTCTCTTAAAAATAGAATTAACAAATTTATGGGAAATGCAATTAGCTGTTCTCTTATATCAATAAAATAAATGTAATCACAGAATAGAGTGACTGGTCAAGCTCAGATTGCCTAATTGACATCATAACGTGGTTGCTTCAATTCCTTTCCTAATCAATGTGGGTGACAGGTCAGCAACGACGTATATTCTCTCTCTCTCTCTCTCTCTCTCTCTCTCTCTCTCTCTCTCTCTCTCTCTCTCTCTCTCTCTCTCTCTCTCTCTCAGGATTTAAAAAAAAAGGTTCAATTATATTATTCTAATTGTCCACTATGTGTTCGAGATGCTGTAGTCGTATGGTGCCAAACTGGACTTGATGGTCGCCGTGGACTACGATACTATTGATCGCTTCTGGGATGTAATCTGCTGCCTTAATTTTACGGTGCCTGCCAACCAGATTGAATAGTTCCATACAGATGATCAAGGTTATTGAGGAATTTATCAGCGGTCGAATTCCCATTGTGTTCTACTTCCAAAGGGTCTTATTTAATGTTCACTGGCCGTCATTGGTTTCGGTTAGATACACACTGTAGTTTTTGTTTTGCTTTGTCCACGCATAGAACTTAATAGAACTTCCATTTTCTCCTGTAAGCTTGGTGGACGCTGTTGACAAGTTCAATTTCTTTGAGAATCTGACTTTATTTTTGACATGTGGCACATCAATCAGAGTCTGTGAAAATGAACTAAATAGCGGGTATTATATACTCTTGATGCTATAAATTTTAATCCTCCTTGAAACACGTTTTATCATTAATAACATAGATAATTGTTTTAGCATTTATGAAACTTATAAATAAATAATAATAAATAAAACTTTTGTGCCCATTTATTTAAGGGTGTCTATGTAAGGAATTTAAAAGAAAAAAATGTTGGAACGTCTAAAATTGGGGCCAAAATGCGTAACCAGTCTGCAGGGGAGGCCGGGTTATAAAACATTGGATAGCGGAAGGTTTCACTGTTTTTATAGTACATGTCATTGATGTATGTTTATATACTTAAGCTTGAAATATATTTTCGACCTGTTTATTTGTGTGCGGTGTATTTTCGGGCCATGAACTTGACGATGGGAACGTTTCGAAAGTGCTCGAATGACAATTGAAATAGCATACGTAAAGCTCATAGCAGAGTGAAAATGGTTAATTACAATGAAGAGAAAGACACTTGCAGATAAATCAAAAGATATCGCCATATAAATATTCATTCTTCCAAGATCACACAGCCACACACTTTGAACTGCACTTGTTATACAAACTCAATGTCAAAGTAGACTGGATATCCGAGTACTTCCCTATCGGCTAGGTTCTACTAACCTGAGTCCAGGAATACTTTGGTGTAGTTCTCCCTTTTTCGTGGAATTTAAGCATTTGCAACTTCAAACAACTGGAAGGGTACAAAGATCCATCTTTTTGATTGTTTTAGTGTTTGACACCATTTTTCAACACACGATACACATGGCGAACAGTATTATTGGTGGAGGAAGAACCTGGGAAAACCTACGGAAAGAACCACCGACCCACGAGAAGCAACTGGCAAGCTTTCTCACATACCCACACTGGACGAATCCGAGACTCGAACCCACGCAGACAGAGGTTAGATGGCAGTGATCCATAACGGACAGCGCTTTAGACCACTCGGCCCTTGATCTATCTTTTTAAACCAAACACTATTTCCCATAGGTATGTCTTATCTGTTTCAACGCTATGTTATGAATCTTCTTTGTGGTTACTGTTGTTGTGGGTTTAATGCCGTCTATCATCACAGAACTCACCAATCCACGGAAAGCTACTGGCAAGCTTTCTTGCATACCCGAGACTCGAACCCACGCCACAGAGTTGTGAAGGCGAGCGCTTTAGACCAATTGACTACCCAGGCTCCTCTTCCTGTGGAATATAGGGCATTCTAAGTCAAGGAAGGTGTTGTATCAAACAAAATAATGATAAATTGCTACTTAAGGCGAATAAAACTGATTCACTCATTAGAAACAAGTGCCTGAAAGTGAATGACGCTCTACTGGCTGGAGAAATTAAAAAGAATTTCCAGGAATGCAAGATAAAATGATTTCTTCCCTTTAACTACTGAGTGCTGCAACCATCTTTGATAGTCTTCAGCGATAATAATATTTTCAAAATTAGCTGATGTGGTGACATATTGGACGTCAGTGTGGCACCATTTTCATTAAGGACCAACAAGGTCTCATAAGAAGTCGTCTGGTGGAAACTTGATGGGGATTTGACTTTCCATTTTGGATGAGTAAAAGATGACAACATTTTCAAGATGGATGCCATAGCACCCATATTAACATAATACAACGTTTTGCCAAGAGTACAATGTGGATATGACCAGCAGTAATGACAACAAGATTTTCAAGACGGCATTTATGAAAGCCATATTAGTAATTGGATCGGCGCCATTTTGATTTAAGACCAATTAAATATCATAAGAAGCCTTTTAGTGAAGACCCCTAGCTGATATGACCAATTATTCAGAGTAAATCGTGATTACAAAATTTCAAGTTGGACATTGTGACAGGCACATCCAGCACCACTGGGACCAACTAGACAGCATAATAAATTGTTTAAAAAATTCTACATGCTAATATGACCATCTTTTATGAAAGACTAGTTATCACAATAATTTCAAAATGGCTGTTGTGGTGGCCATATTGGACATCTGATCCACGCCATTTTTTATTTTGGACTAACTATACATCATAAGAAGTCTACAGGTTTTAAAAAAGCCATCGCAATATTACTTTTCGTTCAGATTTTCAAGATGGCAACGGTGGCGGCCATACTGGATATCAGATCGACACAATTTTTATTTGGGACCAACTATACTTTATAAATCCTTTAATTGTAATTCTATATGACCATCCATCTGAGAGTCTATTTAGTTCACTAAGAATCCGCTTAGATAGACTTGGATTTGACAATAATAGATTTTTATTTTAGACCAACTACATTTTTTATAATTCTTCCCATTTTGGTTATAAACTGAATTTGCAAGTTCGTCATTTCTCAATTTTTACATAAAAAATAATTTGTTTTCAATGTTAGTGGAAAACATTACACTAACGACAATTGTCTCAGTACAACCCAAAGCTTCTATTCAGAACAATATTTATTGTTACTACCTTTTCTTCTCCCATTATTTTTCTGTTCTTTTTTAAAATTCATACAACGTGTATGATAAGAACAGACAATTTGGAACATTGAGGTAAAAGTTCTAATGTAGACATTGGAAATTTCTGTATACCATTACGTGCGGTTGTTGCGTAATCATAGTCAGAAACAATATAGGATACATTACCTATTTTACTCCTAATATATTTAGTCTTTATCTTACCAAAAGGGGTAAAATGCCTTGATACAAGATAAAAAATATATAAGAAAGTTGATCCCCTTGTCTACACCCACTTTGGAGACGAAACCAAATAGATACTTGATTTTTAATATAGTTCTTACGCAGAACTTTGATGTTTCGATTTTTTAACAATATCCCGTTTTACTAATGGTTCTTTAACATTTGAAAAATTATACATTTACCAATAAAGAATGATGCAACTGACTGAGTCGCATTTTCGAAATAAATAAATAAATTAATAATAATAATAATAATAATAATAATAATAATAATAATAATAATAATAATGGTGCAAATCATTAAACCAGTTAAGTTTCGTATGTTCTGTCCAGTGTATCGTCCTTTGAAAACTCTTTAAAAATCCTTATGCATCATCGTGGGGTAGGTTTTTTCTACCTAAACCCAAGCAGAATTTATTGTGGGATTTTTTGTATGATACATTTAAATGTGAATGGGTCTCCACTTTGAAATATACTTCTTAGGTGTATAACGCGTTGGTATACACATGAAATATACGATGTATAAAATAATACGAAACTCACCATTCAAAATACTATTGTTAATATTACTTTTCTCCGTAATATGCGTTTGGATCCCTGCATTATATTTCCTCAATAGTGCTACTAAATTATGATTTTATATTAAGATTATAATGTAACTGCTTTGTGGTCGGAATTAAGATCATAAACTTTGTGGGTTGTAAGCTCGCAATTAAAAAAAAAGCATATTGTGCATTCTTACAAAAATGTTTTCAAAAATGTATGCTTAATTTGCAAATCTAAGTGCTATGAAAATTACCATATGCATAATGTACATGCAGAAATATGTAGCTTGACGTGATTACCGTGTACAATGGGTCTTTACAAGAATTACGTTTCATTTCTTGATGGAAAGTGTGAGTAAAGAATTCATGCTAACAAAAGATACATGTCGACAAATATTCTAACGAAAGGATGAAATTTCATGGAGATAATGTGAATGATGTTTTAGTTATATGATGGAAACTGAAATGTGAATGATGGATGATTTTCTTAACTTTAGAAATGGATGAAAACGTTATAAATATTAAACTGAATAATTGTACACAAGACCGCACCAAAGTTCATATAGATATCGTACATGGCTTTGGTTTTTGCACCGATAACTGAAGTATGGATAGACGACTGGTTAGAAAGTCATTATTTTTAAATTTATTTATTTTAAATGAAGTACTTTTACGAGCAAAAGACACAACTGGAACACTATTGTATTATATGTTTCGAGTTTAAGTGATCTTCTACAGTTTGTGTGTGTGTGTGCGTGCGTGTGTGTGTGCGTTTGTGTGTGATTTGGATTTTGAACGTAGCTTGAACAATTTTGCAGTAATATCACTACGACATCTGCATGCAGTGTGAAAGTTTATAGGATGTCTAGCACTGGGGCATCATACCGCAGACATGTGGCATGATGTCCTACCCAGTCACAATATCCTGACACGGGCCGGGCCGACCAGTTTTAACACTAACCTCTTAATGCTGAGTGACAAGCGAGGTAGCTGTTAGTACCATGTTTGTAAGTCTTTGGTATGACTCGGCCGGGGATAGAACCCACAACCACCGTATCCAAGGCGGACGCTCTTATTACTAGGCCACCGGAGCGATCTCTACGGTTGGGAGTTATACTCTGGAAACAAAGTGTGAGTGATGGGTGGTTGTTGTTGTTGTTATTTGTTAGCGCCATTTTTCAGCAGATGATAGGTTATACATGGCGGCCAGAATATTTGATGGAGGAAGAACCCGGGAAAACTTCGAGAAGAACCACCGACCTGCAAGACATTAGTGGCATACTTTTGTATATCCACGAACGAACGCGAACAGAAACGAGTTATTAGTGATATGTGAAGATGAACTCCTTAAACAACTCGGTCCCCCTGGTCCCCATAACGATGATGGAGCAATGAATGAAAATATAAACAGATGAAAACATGAAAAATATTGACAGTGATGGATCTTGAATAGCAAAAGGCACAAATTAAATTCATAACAAAGTCTTCACTGGTTTTGGAATTAAACATACAGAAACCTAAGTTGGATGGATTGGATGGACAAACAAATGCAAGAAAGTGTTTAAAATATTATAACTGAAGATATGCTAAAAACAAAATCTGGACTAATTAATATTCGTTATATGTACCAAGCTCCATTAAATATTTTGAACGGCTTGAGTTATGCATTGGTAATTGAAACATGAATGATGAATGGATGGACAGATAAAGGGACCATAACATAGAAGAATATTAAAATTGAGGACTTTTGAAGAAAAAAGCCAAATTTGGACTACTAGTTTAATGTGTGTTCAAATTTCATGCAGATAACGCTAACGGTTTTGGAGTTATGTTCGAGAAACGACTGTTACAGACGAAGCCAATTTTTATAACCTCTGCCACGCGAAAACTGGTCACTTGAAGAAAAAAATGAGTGTTCCTATTAATATACTATTTAAATAAGCAAAACTGTTGCTAGAATGTTCTTGTCGTTCTTTGGTTACAAGCACAAAGTATAGAACCCAAACAATCACTAATCATTATGACCGGTATTTCAGTAAACTGTTGGTGGTTTTGTTTTAATTCAAAGCTGCCAGAATGTGTTCGTTCCAAGATAGTTTACTTGAGGTTCATTACCTTGGGATCCTGTAAAATGTAATGTTTCACGTTTGAATTTCTTTGTCAAGTAAGTGGTAATTCTAATCTGACAGCGCAGGTCCGGCCATTATTACATAGCAGTCTATGTAGTTCAATGTAGTCTCAATAAGTTCTGGATGATGTGCTACATACATACGGTATCCATCTCAAAATATCTGCCTACAATAATTTGGAGTGACCATAATGGTCCTCAAGAGTATGGTTGGGGTGACCATGATGGTTCTCAGGAGTGTGATTTAAGTTCTTTTATTGGAGCTTGATAATGAAATGCGTATTAAACACATTTTCTGTCGTCCACTGATCCCAGACCAAATTCAAACTGGAGCCACCAAAGAATCATTGGCATGGCTAATGTCTGCGTGCCGTCGGCTGATTGATGACTAATTTGGCTACACTAATTATTGGCTCTTCAAAGCATCCGCCACGGAAGGCGGCGCAGACATCGTATGAAATTGGTTGTGTCGCCGGCATTTTTAGGTCCGATCAAGATTGACTTCAGAAAACTATGTGGTAATTCTATATAGCTTGCCGAACCAAACACTTTTACTTGCTTTATTGTAATAGGCATGGCTCAACAGTAATTGGTAAGAATAGGCATAGTTGTTTGATCAGTACAGGCCCGCCGCCACATTTAGTGTTTTGGGTGGAAAATGATGCGTTTGATCACAGTAAGATTTATCTCGTTTTATGAGTCTGGCAACATTTTCCTGTTTAACGCAGGCTTTTGTTTTTTACCGTTACTTTGGCCGATATATTGCAGATATGCTATTACTGCAGATGGTGTTTGCGCAAATAATTAGAACATGTAAAACATATATGAAAAACAACGTTGTAGTTCCGGCTACTGAAATATATAGCCTGTACAACTCTGTCAAGATCCATTCGTACAGAGGTAATCGTTGACAAATAACATTGGTTAGAGACATGTATTCACCATTATCTCAACACAGTACATTGGAATGAATTTATGGAAACATTCAATGCTGTCGGCTTCAGACTCGTTATCCAAATATCGCTGGTTTGTTTCGCACCCAGGTCTACTGAGATCAACTGCATCGGCGTGTCCTTTGGAAATGCTATTTTCTCGGCGTGGATGAGTCAAAACAAAATTAGCCTTTGATGTTCTATAGTGCCGTTACAATCAACATCTTGTTATTATTTTCAATATATGGGGTAACTTAAATAATCTTTTATACAAGGACAACTGGAGTAACTGTCATTGCTATGAGCAAGGTGATGTGACTTGGGAGTTCGTTACGAGCATTTCATTTATGGTAGCACTAATTAGTTTTGTATGATTGGTCATGGGGTACATTTTTGTTTGAGGAGACATTCATACTTTATGTTTCTTTCATTAGTTACAGTTGTGTCATCAATGAGTATGAGTTCGTTGTTTTATTTTTTTAAAAATGGAGCGATTCCAGTGCATAAACACATTTATGCTGGCACAGTAATAGTTTTGAATTATAATGTGCATGGGTGGGGTGGCTGCCCATGTTCTCCTAGCGCTGTTTTATGCGTTTACCATCACGTTCATAGTGAGTGATTATGTGGGAAATATGTCTTTCATCGTTCATTTCCTTTCCATTAAAGTAATACCTGAGAGAGATGCAACTGCCATATTATATATATATATATATATATATATATATATATATATATATATATATATATATATATATATATATATATATATATATATATATATATATATATATATATATATATATATATATATATATATATATATATATATATATATATATTGGTGCTTTGAAGAGAGGAGAGTTAGTGATAATGATAAAGGTTGAAATTATAGTCTATAAAGGTCATATTTATTATGCAAAATCATTTTACTGGTTTCTCCATTCCCTTACAAATTGCAAGCATACATGTTAGTGGTTATGCAACAGGTAGCTTCAAAGGCGATAAAGACATTCGCTAGCATGGCTGTTTACTTATATTGTACTTCTGGACATCCTGGCAAGACTTACCGCATGGTGTTTAACTGTTTGTTCAAAAACCTTTGTATATTTAAGTTTGATGCGAGCATCTCTCAGCTTATCTATCTTTTGTTATAATACCCATGTTATACCTACGCTTGAGGTAGGCGTGGTACCTGTATATGGAACTGTAAAAAGGGCGTATAATTTATTCGAGAGTAAGAACGGTTGTTTCTCTAATAAGAGAGATGTATAATGAGATGTTACCAGACACATACATACTATCATTTATCAAGCCTGATATTATAGACTTTGAAACTGGTGGAATACTTATATATTAACATTAGGTTCAGAAGATTCAGTCGAACCTTCCTTTACTTATGAAAATAATATGTTATGTTCAAAACTGAGAATATTGGCCTATAACCCACTTCCACTCTAATATAGTTTGATGAACTTAATCGCATTGAAATATAGTTAAAATATACTTTAGAATTAATTGGAGGGAATTATACAATATACATTACGCAATACAATAACAGATATTATTCTTAAAAGCATGATAAAATAAATCGTTTAAATATGTTTCTAATGCGTTAGAAAATTATCTTAGATATGTTTACATTTTATAACGTGCTAGAAGCATTGTTAACCGTCAATATTTAAGGCAGCAGTTGCGATATATACAGTGTATGTGTGTATATATATATATATATATATATATATATATATATATATATATATATATATATATATATATATATATATATATATATATATATATATATATATAACGTGTTAGAAACTAACGCAATAAAGATGATAGTTCTGTTAATCAGAATTGCTTTTTCTTAATATTATGAATTTACAATCTTCTTTAAAAGTTTCTAAGGCGTTGAGAAATACTTTTCTAACTCGCTGGAAGTATGTTTGAATGTGTTAGGGCCTTGTTCTAAGACATCAGTTGTACACTTTAACGCGTTCGCAAAAAATATTTAATCTCTCTGAACCTATTGTTTTATTTATTGATTGATAAGGAAGACTAATGCATAGAACGTGGCTGTATACATTTTTCCTAATTTAAATAACACTGTTGACCGATATGCTAAAAGAGGTGCACTGATAAAATGAACACCAAATATGCCAGGTAATATAAAGGGAATACGTATTTTATTGTCTCAAGGTCAATCTAGCTGACATTAGTGGTTTGCTAGATATGTTGAAATTTTTGTGAGTGCATCGCAGGACGACTGGATAAAAAGATATTTGTTTTATTGCAGTATCTTATGACAACATTAAAACTTCATTCGAAAAATATTATCCGTCATTCTTGCAATTTCAACCTAACTACTATTGGTTGCGTTAGTTTAAATCTCCGCATGCAAAATGAAATGTTCCTTTGAGAATGAAAGCGATTAAGATATATGTTTGATCGTATAATCTTTTTGTAATGCTCATTTCTTTATCGTCTTGTGTATTTATGCCATTTCAAATTAAGACTTCAGAAACTCATTAGAGTATGGCAAAGACCACTGTTCAATATACCTTAATTATGACACTGAATGCACACTTGCTTAAACAGATATCAGTCATAAGTAAAGAACAAAATACATGGGACAAAATAAAAGAAAATATACATAACTGAAAGAACGGTTAACTGTGCAGTCTACCCGAACATCATAAAAACAATCTAGAAAATCCATTTAGAAAGGTCTACGTAAGTCACATAGTTGACTAGAGAGACATTGTTGGCATGCAAGCATATAAAATATAAACAGTCCAGTCCAATATCGTTGCATCTTAACATTGATGGATGACTTCTCAAAATACTTTTGGGGTGATAAAGTTAAAGCGACAAACAAGGTGTTAAGTTCCACTTGTTGTGTGGCCTTTGTTGGATTATCGTTATCAACGAGATGATCGACCGACCACAGTGTTGTTGACCAGATCGAGTAAATGATAAAATAAAACATGAAATTATTGCATAGAATAACAGAGATCTGATCAGAGATATAGAACAGAACAACACGAGCTCCCGTATGTAAAATATAACAATTTAATCAATCTTCATATATAAAATCAAACTGATCATGACATTTTAATGATACACTTTATATTGGAAATGAAATAAAAATGTTGATACGAAATGCAATTATCCGTTCTGTTATACAGATACAAATTTTATCATGTAATCGAGTGAACGAATGAACTCATTTGCTCAACATGCCTGCATGACCTGGATGCTTCCTGTTCTTCCAAATGAACGTTGGTGACAGATCAGAGTCGCCATATTCCTTTTCCTGATCCATCTATCCCTCGAGCCTATTTCGTATCATAAACCATACCGTGATTATCTTCTCTCGTTCACACTGTGTGGTGCACATATAGAGTTATTTCCGTTTAAATAAATATATAAATACGCAACCAAAACGTTTGTCCTGCTTTCTTCTGGGATCGAACAAAATTGCCACTCTTCTTAGGATATATATCGTGTTATCGTAATTTAACAGAAACTAAGGCTAATATGGGTCAGATTGCTGCCTAACAACTGATACGCACGACCGTATGACCATACTATTAATGCTTTTCCCTAGTGGCTAGTCGCTTTCCTTACAGGACTATGACATAACCTAGACACAATAAACCGTTCTACACTCTACTGTGGGTTATAATCACTAACTGGAATAAGTCGGTCTGTATCGCCGATTGCTCGTATACAAGAACTCACAACCTAATTAAACAAATTGTCTCAGAATTCTCTCCACTTTGTGTGTTTGTCCGCTACTTAACCCCAAATTAACCTCGCCTCTCTATGTCTCTAACCGTTATCACAATTAAAAATCACTCATGCTCCAGCAAGAACATCATCCACCCAACCCCATATCATAGGCCAGCGATTTATTGCGGGCCTAGACCATATGTACATGTTCATTGGAATATGTCACGCTGACCGCGACAAGAGTCTCTCAGTTGTGGTGCAGTAAACATCTTTCACAATTCACTATGTTGCTCAAGTAGATGATATGAGATAAGCTGTCATGGATATATTTAAAGAAATTAAGTCTTAAAATATACATTATGATGAGGAGAAAAATGTTATTTACGGAACGTTAAATATTTGATAGGAAAGGAAAACACTGAGCAGTTTTTCAGGTTACATAGATACAAAAGCGTTTATTGTGGAAAAGTTTAACAAGACTAGAATATAGAAGTATTTTAATGATAACAAAACCAGAAAATGGTTTAACGTTTTCGAAAACTTACCAAAAATTACCATTAAATTAATCACACGTCAATAGACATGGTTCCAATGGAAGCGAGGAAGGAAATGAACGAGAAAGGCTTGGACCATTGTATTGACTTATTTGAGAACTTATACGTTTTGAACTAATAATTACAGAATTAATGAAACAGACAGGAAGGTCAAAACATAAAACAATATTTGCAAAGGTATATATATCTAACTTTATAGAGGCAATATTTCAGTTGGGCCATTCATTTGTTTGATATAGATGTTTACAAACTTGAAGTGATAGCATATTAACTGCATGTCTGATGAGCAAAAGCTTTAGCATTATAGCAGACGACTAGATGATATATATAGAGTTGAAAAGATTTTGAAGACCATAAGAGTGAAAGGTAACTTGTATGTACCCGTGAGACTAAAAAAGTATGTGATGCTTAGTGTTACAACTTGGAACCAGCGGAAAACAATATTCCGTTAATATCAGTTTCTGAAGCACAATACATATATAGCAGTAACGAAAAGTATTAAAGCTTTAAGCTTTGAAAGATAACTCTTTTCTAGAATGCAATATGTGGATAAAACACGGTATTGGAAAATGAAAGAACATAATATAACACCACCACCACCTATTCCCACATAGCGTTGATTTTCACTGAACTTCTACTGAGAAAAATACAAAGACAAAGACTGCAAGCTGCTCAAAGATAACTTGAAACAACCTACCTGTTAATTAGGATGATGCAATGGCTAATTTCGAATTATCAAAAATTTCGTTCCCATAACGTATAGTAGCTATTCACACAAAATGCTCAATGAACTGTATATTTCTTTGGCAAAGTGTTTACTTGAACGATTCCATAAAACCTTCAAACGCAAAAGGACATACAACCGAAATAACCAAATCATTTCGTGTGGGAAGACCTTTGACACGATATCGATGAAGTAAACGCGATTGCAACATTAATGGTATATGGATACACACATGCTGACAATTCTGTTTTTACAGACATCTGTAGTAATTGTAGTAATTGAATTATAACTATACAAATAAATTGTTCAATCAGTTGCACATCCGGTTTACCTCATTCGCGATGCCAAACGATGAAGGAATTACAGTTGGAAAATGTTACGAATGCAATATGCCTATTTCATTAAAGTAAATTAAAACAATGAAATGCAAGTTAAAAGAGATGCAAGTATTGCGTGAGAAGAAACGAGAATAACATGGTATTACTTGGGAAGATTTCCAACTCAACAGAGGATTTCATGTGAATGTAGAAGGATCGTACTAGAGGATGAATGTATTTACACAGCAGAAGTAAATTTCATAGGACTATATGGGTTAACGAAAACTATGGCTCTATTGTAGATTGGAATCCAGAGTTCAAGTAAAAAAAAAAAACGATACAGAAAATTACCTTGTCCTGCTTGTCAGTTCAATTGTTTATCTTACCGTACCAAGTCAACATATCTTATGTGAAAGATGGAGATCACAGCGTGACATCAAATTTTGACAGAATCAGCAAAACTGAGCAGTGTGAATGGCATAATCTAGATTTTTGTCAGTTGCATCTAATACTCCAACAAATCTAGTCTCTCTATCTCTCTCTCTCTCTCTCTCTCTCTCTCTCTCTCTCTCTCTCTCTCTCTCTCTCTCTCTCTCTCTCTCTCTATGTATGTATGTATGTATGTATGTATGTATGTATGTATGTATGTATGTATGTATGTATGTATGTATGTATGCAACGTTTATTTCCAGTTGACACAACTGAATGCAAAATATCTCTACCAGTTGGTCATGCTTTCCAATGTGACAACAATAACCGTACATTATTACGTATAATTTAATATGATATGCAACAGTTGTACAATGTCATGACTCTAGATTACCGCCAGGAAAAATAAATACTTGATGGAGAATAAATCAAACGAACCTAAAATGCCTGCATTTTCCATTGTGTTAGCGGCTTACAAAACATCAATATAACCATTGGTCTGGTACTACAGAATGAATGCTATAATAATGATAATAGAGAAAGCAGAATGAACAGACAGACAATATTGTTCTCTGCAAGACTGTAATGGTTTGAAAGATGAAGGTATCTCGGTTAAATCAAAGCATCGGATCTCATGGAATACGTATTTCAGATGTCTCTTATTCCAACAGAACATGTATTACAAAGCCTGTATCAAACGCAATTAAAATGAAGCTGGTGATGCTATTTTAGGAGAGCATGATTACGATACAGATCAAAACATGATTGAATTTTAACAACGCATACTAGATTCAAAAGTAAAATCACACTGTGTTGTTGGTGATAATTTAACTTTGCTTCGTTCTTGTTGAAAAACACGTTACCAGAATTAAACCGATAGCAAGATATGCAGTGTCACCAGTTTCTGTTTGGACTTTTGTATCTACCACATCATTTTCATAGGTAGGATTTCATTTTCTTTCAATTCCGAATCTTCATCTTCAGTCTCGTTCGCTTATTAAATAACAAAGAAATCTATAAACAACAGCTGGAAAAGGAATTCGGATTCTGATGAAGTGACGTTGTTCTTTCCTAACTAGATTTGCATTATCAAGGCAATTTATCGATGAAAACAATAGCCATTTTTTAAATATGGAAATGTAGAAATAATAGAACATAAAACGGGCAAATAGAACATGCATAATTATAGTAGTTAAAACGACTGAAAAGGGCAGGAAACTCTAGAGGAGAAGCAAATGAATAAATTTAATGTACTTCTCTGGATTATCAAATATCTTTGTCATACGTGGTAATTTATTGTGTTATATCGCTAAATATCAGATTTTTTTCCAAATCGACAACTGAATCATTTTACAAATTGAAATAAAAGATGATTTTTGAAAGCTAACTTTATTATATATTTCACTGGACTTTATCTTATTTAAGATTGGTTTACTTTTGTACTTATTGATAGTATGATATGTTTCAATTCAGCAAGACAACAGAAGGTATCCTAGAAATAGAACACGTATAATTGTCTGGATTTTATCACTTCTGATAATGGCCACATTGCAGGTTCCATTAATTGATATCATCGTGTTTTCATTTAGGTTAATTGTGTTTTTACGTCATCTAATATTTGGCTGACGCTGTGAATCGTTCTATATCTGCAATGCTCACAGTGTTATGTTTTATTGTTATCTTTCATTTTGTTGTTCAGTCTATTTTGTCTTGATATTAGTCATCAGCTTTTTGTGTCTGTATCGTTCTGTTTGATTCTGTTATTTAAATCTCTCAGTATCTACTCAGACTGAAATTGCAAAGCGCCATGGGTTTTTCCCCCCAAAGATTTTTCATTTTACCCAAAGTATCTGTGTGTGTGTGTGTGTGTGTGTGTGTGTGTGTGTGTGTGTGTGTGTGTGTGTGTGATTTGGTTTTTTAACGTAGCTTAACATTTTTTTAGTCATATCGCTACGTTGTCTGCAGTGTGGCAGTTTATAGTGATGTTTAGCACTGGGGCATCATGCCATAGACATGTAGAATGATGCACCACCCAGTCACATTATCCTGACACAAGGCCAGCCAGTCCTAACACTAACCTATCAATGCTGAGCGCCAAGCGAGGCAGATGTTTGTACCATTTTTATAAGTCTTTGGCATGACTCGGCCGGGGATCGAACCCGCGACCTCTCGCATCCAGGACGGACGTTCTGATCACTAGGCCATCGGTGCGGTCAGAGGATCTGTTAACTGATGATAAAACTTAGACAATAAATAGTTTGCATTCACTGAATTTTTCAGCACTTGTAACAAGATAACCAGGTGCGATTACTGATTTAAAAAGAACACTTTTGATGGTGATACAATTACAATGCTTAATGACTAATAACTTTAATGAGCATTTCATTATGATTAATATGTGCGTTTATATGATCCAATTACCATAAAAAAACACGGACATAATAATGAAAATACATATACATGACTTTACACAGTACAAGGACAAGGGTTGAACGATTCACAGTGATCTCACAACGAAATGTATGACGTATTTTACTCAAATAGTACAAAATCTACTATTTTATTCATAGCAAAATGTATTCACTCAAATAGTCAAATTATATAAACAAAAAGGACAGATATACAAAATTTATGTACAGTCCCCAAAAACACACTGGGTTTTGCAAACCCCAAAGATTATCCGTTGAGATAGTCCCCATGGATTATTCTCTTAGAGCTCCGGGAACATTTTCCATTCTTAGACCCCGCAGGCTTGAACTTGGGTTCGTAGTCCTCTACCAACGTCAATCGTCAAGGGATCAGGTTCCGCTCCCAGTTAATGTTTAATTTTAATGTCATTTGCCAAAGTTGGATTATTTATATGTATGTATATATACGTCTGATGGTTGCTGTATTATTGTTCCTTATTTGTCTTGTTCATTATTTGTCTTTCACAAAGTCCATAATTTTTTAGGTATAAAATCTGTATCCATTTTGTTGTTTTTCTATATTGTCAGCTTTTGTGATCTTTACTCCCTCGGTTTTTTTCCATCATCCAGGTTCGTTGTATATGTTCTTGGTTAGGCTCCGTTAAAGAATCGTGTTTTGTGGGGTATACGTCTAAAGAGGTACCAATTTTAAATATCCATTATTATAGATTAAAGTCTATATAATTATAAAGTTCTTTATCTACGAAGCATAGACCATAACTATTTTTATTCTGTTGTCATTTCTTAATAAAATTGGTTTGTTTTGTGAGTTTTCCTTCATACGAAGTACTAAGTTTAAAAGTTCCTGTATATATTAAATCTCTATCCCTGAATCAAAGTCCTAATCGTTTCCGTTCTGTTGCCGTTACGTGATATTGTAGTTTTGTATCGTGAGTTATACTTCATGAGAAGAACGAAATTTAGAATTCCTGTATATATTTAATCCGTAATCATGAATCAAAGTCCATATCCATTCTTGTTTTGTTGCCATGGTATTGTAGATTTGTTTTTTGGGTTATACTTCTTAAAAAAAGTAACGTTGATTCACTCTCGCCTCATGGTCGGGCTTTCTTGCGCAATTTCATCAGTTGCCTTTGAATCAGACCGCTCACTCACAAGACGTTTCGTTATCTAAAGATTTAGTCTTACGATCAGGTATTTACACACAGACATCGTCTGTGCATTGGAAGCATTCGAATCCTCCTATAGAAAGTACTTCGCACGTGCGGCATAGGGTGAACCGAACCCAATATTTTGAATTATTGTACAATATACATAAATCACCTTCGGGTAACGTTCTATACAAAGAAACGACACCCGAGGACATATATTTAATGAATAAAAGGATTTATACAATTCCGTGACAGCAATATAATCTGATTAAGATCATATCTCCAGTCCTAAGCGATGTTCCAACAAAGACTGCATAGAGTGGTCAAGTTTTGGTCACCCTTGAATCACGCAATGGAAATGCAGCTTTCAGAAATCTGAAAGTGAATCAGATTGTTTGGCAAGACATTGATGCTCTTTGGCTAGGGTGGCTGTTTACTGTTTCGTATTTTGCATAGGTTGAAATTTTAAAGAAAAATACTTTTCCCGGTTTTCCTCACTGGTTATACTGGCTATTTAAAAGAGACTTTGTATATTTTGGGTATTATTCAAAGGACTTTTAATTCCTTGTATTTTGGCCTTAAATTAGTTGTGCACCTTTCATACAACTGCTAGCTCCGCCTGGTCAGTTTCACTTCCTGAACTTCAGAGGAATATTTGAAAAAGAGCCGATAACATTTACATTTTATATATTTGACATTTCATTTATTGCACTTTCAGAAACTAGCATTGTCTAGTCTGGAAAAATGTATTTTCTCTATTTAAATAACTGCTAAAGATAACTGCTAAAGATAACTGCTAAAGATAACTGCTAAAGACAGTGTACTTTAACTCATTTAGGCTGAGATTTTAACAGAAAGGAGCAGTAATGTTAGTGAGCCTTATGTTTAGGTCATATACAATTTCCACAAGTACAATATCCTAACAAAATGCAGCCACATGACATGAAAGTAACATACAGGTATTCCAATATTCTAGCTACTGTGTATGAAAAATTAACCTTACACCTGCCAGTCTCTGAGAAGTTCATACTATTCATTGAGCGCCTCCTATACAGTTCAGTCTTGCAAACGAGATAATATAAGATTTCATATGATTGGCTTCACATGATTATGATAATAACATAGTTCACCAGAACTTGACTCCCCAAGCTGTCGCTGTCATATCTTTGCGTAGGTCAGTGGAGACCTTATTGTAATCCAGTGGCGTAGCGAGTAGTATAGTGCAAGGAGCATTGATGAATTGAAAGAGGTGGGATTTTTGTGACTGGTATTTTTAACGTCGCTTTAAAAATTGTTCAGTCATATGGTTACAAGGTCTACAGTGTGGCAGTTTAAAGTGATGTCTTGTACTCGGGCATCATGCCACAAACATGTATAATGATGTCCGACCCTAAACCACTGTATAGATTCCCGTTAACTAGGTTGAAATGGGGTGCTCCCAGTATTATATTATATTATATTATATTATATTATATTATATTATATTATATTATATTATATTATATTATATTATATTATATTATATTATTACAGAAGACCCATCCTGGCTCGTTTTTGGCAGAAATTGAAATAGTGATAGAGAAATTCAAAGCTCCGAGCCCCCAGTCAGCGATGCCGACAGTTAAATTAATGAATACACAAAATGTGAAATTCAAATAAACAACACTGTAATACCATTCAATAACAGATAGTCATATCTCAAATAAAATTCAATATTTAAAACCCAATCACTCGTCTTTCACTCGACCAAGTGACGGCCTATTTCATCATCTGACGTAGTGTGATAGATTTGCCTCCTGTCATGTTTTCCTACTCATCTGTATTATGCTTCTCTGGACTGGAACTACAGTTCCCCTCGAGTTCATCTAACTTCTGACTCTGTTCTCTACTTTTCTCGTCTCCCAGAGACTCGAGACCAACTGTACTAGAGTATTTCCCTCTGTCTCCTACAACTCCTCTGGTTCCTAAAAGCTTCCTGTTCGAACACACAATGACATTAGCATATTCATCTAGACTCACACTAATCAACAATCTATCATCAGGTAAGGCATTACCTTCTTTGGTCACACATTCGTGCACATCAAAATACCCATACTTTCTGATATGGTGTACACTGTATCAACTGTTTATCATGCATTCATGCATATATCGATATATATATATATATATATATATATATATATATATATATATATATATATATATATATATATATATATATATATATATATATATATATATATATATATATATATATATATATTCTCAATCTTATTATACAGAACAATATCACATAAATCAGACGCTGTTATGTGCATTGCACTTCTAAAAAGTGTACACAGACATAAACATTGCTCATATCTCAAAATATGCATGTAGATCAAACACTACAAAGGAATTAAACACTACAAAGGAATCAAACCCTACAAATGGTAATTCTACGTACTCATGATTCTAGTAATGAAGTATACATACTGCACATAGTTAAAGAACAATTACTTCGCCGTAATAGATTACAACAGTCGAGCAAATAAGTCTGACCTATTCGAAGCTCCTTTGTAATTCCCAGAATAATAAAGTTTCCCGCCAAGTTCGAATGGCGTCGGATTAGCTTATAACTTTCCGCAAGATGGTTTAGGGAGTACTGACATTTAGGTATCAAGATACTAGATTTAAGCTTGCGATTCCAGTGGTGGCCACGCCTATTAGCAGACATTGCCCCCTCCTCGGCAGTCTGTCAAGGGTGGATTACGACCCCCACCGGAAATGTTCCTTTGAAGTCAACAACGGCAATACAACACTTACCTGTGAATCGCGCTCTTCCAAAATAAGGCGCCAGTCACGAGTTTATATGGCCATGTTACAAACACTGTCTTTTGACACCTCAGTGTTCGCAAGGCTGACATTCGTAACATTTATGACACGGAATTATTAGCCTCGGGGTCTAGCATATACATGTTGCAATCTGGTTATTATTCCTTACTACAACCTGACAGCCACATTATCCCGACACCAGGCCAATCAGCTCTAACACTGACCTCCTTAATGCTGCGTTTCAAGCGAGACAGCTTTTGGTACCATTTTCGTAAGTCTTTGATATGAAACGTCCAAAGATCGAACCCACGACCTCGGTCATTCGAGGTGGATGCTCTAACCATTAAGCAACCTGAGCGGTGTGTGTGTGTGTGTGTGTGTGTGTGTGTGTGTGTGTGTGTGTGTGTGTGTGAGAGAGAGAGAGAGAGAGAGAGAGAGAGAGAGAGAGAGAGAGAGAGAGACAGACAGACAGACAGACAGACATTAAATACTTAATTTAACAAATGGTATCTCGCGATACAGGCTACAGATAACATTGAGAAAAAAATATAAAAACGTTCGAGACAGTCGAAAATGAATTTACACAGAAGTGGGAATAATGAATATTGCACTGATAGTTATTTTGAGCAAATTACATTTTAAAAACAATAAAATAAATTCGAAAAAAAACGTAAACAATACTAGGGAGGTATATTTCTGTACGGTTTTCTTTTTTGACTTTGTGTAACCTGATTACATTAAAATGTTAGAGAAAATACCAGTGCATAAAAATCGATATATATATATATATATATATATATATATATATATATATATATATATATATATATATATGTATATGTATATGTCTGTCTGTCTGTCTGTCTGTCTGTCTGTCTCTCTCTCTCTCTCTCTCTCTCTCTCTCTCTCTCTCTCTCTCTCTCTCTCTCTCTCTCTCTCTCTCTCTCTCTCTGTATATACAGTGAATCTCTCATTGCCGAAACTTTGGTAAAATGTAATGTAACAAAATCACAGCAAATCTGACAGAAAGTTGAAGTACCAGATGTCAATTGTAATCTAAAATGAAAATCATGCAGCCTAAACTTAATTCTTGCATGTGGCCTGTCAATTATGTTTACATAGCCTATGGCTGAAGCTTTGGCAGGCGAACAATTGTCGTACAGTGACATAAATTTGTCAGCAATATCCATTAATGTAAGGTGAAAATACTTCGGTAAGTTCATTGTGCGTATACCAGAGAAATAGGCGAATTATGCATTTTTTGTATATTGTAACTCATTACATTTTGAATTTACCATGTGGCCGATTGGGTGGTTGTGGGAGTGAGGTAGAGGTCTGAGCTGAAACGAGATACGAATTGAACCCGTGTACATCATGTGTTAATGCTCATGTATTCTCACCTCTAATGGACGACATTGAATTTGTGCTGTCAATACGACTTTCTCCGTCACTTTCATTTAAGCACGACAGCTCAAGAACTAATGAACCAAACTAGACCAGATTAAATATTTGGACATCTTGAATGGATTACACTGCTTGATTAGGTTCTGTTTAGTTTAGTCTGATTTTTCATATTTTTTTCGAAGGGGGTGGGGTGGGATGATTTTTTTTGAGCTTTTCGTACAAATACATTTAATTTTAGATACTAAAGCTGTGTAATCACTTGATATATGAATTATTACTTTAATCACTTGACTGGATTATGAATTTATGAAGCCGCCACTGCAGCATTAACAAAAATCACAGATTTTTTTTTAGGACTTTCTGAAGTTATATGTTTATGGCTCAACCTTGCAAATGCCATTAAGCAAAATTCCTTAAATATTTTTAAAAAAAGTTAATCTTAATTTTGTCGGCATATTGATAGAAGATGAAAATTTCCTGGTTGCTTTCAAAGACAACTCCCTTTTTTAGCTACATCAAGTTTCGTGAACTTCTTCAAAACGTGTTGGAGAAGCTAGTGCTATAGACGGACAGATGAATGCACGGAAAGGTGGTGTCAATTTCAATATCTCGAAGTTATTTCTTTATAAGCGTGGAAATACAATATACAATGCCAATTTTAAATGTTATACATTAATGTCTTCAATTACAGAATCAGACAGAGTTTTTCTTTCATCAATATTTTAAACATGAAAACATAGTACATTTAAAATGACATCCATTTAATTCGGCGAGTCTTTGGAAACTAAGGAGAGTGTCTTGTAGCTAAAGAAGTTTCAGAATAATCTTTGGTGGTGGTTTTAAGGAAGGAGTCTGTGGATGTTTTCAAAATCCTAAACCGGAGCAATAACATTCCTATGATACTTGAGGAATACGTAGCGTCTTAGCTCAAACAAACACGAATCTATTAGATCTTAAAAGAAAACTGGATTTAATCACAAAGTTGACAACAGTATCACATGCAGTCTTTGCCAATCTTCTTTTATCGCATCCTTTGTCTGTACTAAGGGTTACGGATTAGCCATATAAGCTATTAAAACCTTCCGTATTAGTATTACGGCAAGCTCTAAAGAAAGATATACCATATATACTTATAAGTCGAGTCCAGCTGCAAACAACAAAGATCCTGATCTGCCGTAGGATAATGCGCCTGCGTTTTCAGGTCTATCTTGTTTTTGTGTTCTACGGATGACCCACACATGGTAATATGTATCCTTTTTGCTTCCCTTGGAATAACTCCGCAGGCCGCCCCTTCCGGAAGTCGGCGGTCCACAGAACGGGGACCATTGCTCTAGATAATGGTGGCTGTACACCAGAAAAATAAGTTGTTCCATTGCCTTGACATCACACTTTCTTCGTTGTCATTTCTGTCAGGGAGTTGAGTATGATGGAATAGCCCATCAGTGCTGTTGTAAATGAGCATCGTCTCTCCACTTCCACCCTTTTTGTTTTGAAATGAGTTTCAACATCAGTTTACCAATACAATGAAAATTAGCAATTTATGATAAATTTCTTCTGCAACTATATATTTTGTTTAAAATATAATGATTTCTTGTTTATTGCCTACCCTGAAAAAAGTTGGAAAACATTTACAATCAACCGGTAATGAGCTTATTTTCCTGGAGAAAAAAAGTGGATTTTTTTTTACAGAACTTTACTGTGAAATATAGTTGACAGACTTGAAATAAAATCTATATTAATACCGTCTTCATTGTTGTCCAATTCAAAAGAAATGTTACAGGGAATATATTTTGAATTGTTTTAGTTTATAATTCAATAAACTTGAATGAGATAATGGTATGCCTACTTTTTGAGAAATATAAAAGTTTGTAAACACCCAAATCTGTCCAATCTGATCAGGAGTCATATTTTATGTTTGGAATTTTCCAGCAGGTTATGCCTGAATTAGACACCTAACAATTCAAGTCTCCTGCCAATCACCGTTAAAGTCAAGAGGCTTTAAAAGGATTTCATAAAACTGAAAAATAAGATTCGGTCATATTGTTTAGATACCGGATAAGATTGGGACGAAGATGTTCATTTGCTATTGTTTGCTGTTTGTGAATAAGTTCAAGAATGTTTAGGAATTAGTCTCTTTGAACTAATTTTTGGACAGATTATCCGTGGACCATTGGTGTTGTTAAAAGAGTAACTACTTTCAAATTAAGATACATACATTAATCTTCTTGAATATGCTTCTAATTTTATTTATATGTTGTCAAAGGCTTGTGAATTTACAAGAGCTAATCTGCACTCGGCTCAGTCAAAATGAAATTAAGGTAGGACAAAAATACAAAGGAAAGGAGTTTTCAGCCTGGTGTTAGAGTCCTGTCTCTCTTGCTCATGCCACAATGTTCTCTTCAGGCTAGCAAAGTTGAAAAGAAGGTGATATTTGTTATATCATTAATACTCCTGGGCAACGAAAACAAAAACAACTTTGCATACAGATAAGTAAAAAGGTGTCTGTTGATAGAGATATACATGTTAATTATGCAATCATTTTAGTTGTACCAGTTGCACACAGTGATGATTTAAGCGATGGAATGCAATCGGATTGTATTGTCTTTGGCATAACCAATCTTCGGAATTCATAAATTATGATTCTGGACCATTGTATTATTGTTTTGCAGTAATTTGATTTGGGTGAAATTATTTAATTCAAATAATTCTTCTTTGGAAATACAAAGTACTCAGAAATAATATCTTGGGCATTGGGACTTGGATTAATATTGAAAATATGGATGTATTCTTGGATTGTATTATTGTCATCAAAGAAAAGACAGTTGCCCTGACCTATGCATTCACATGCACTTCAACACCTTCAGCGCTGGAAATTATTTATAAAACCTACTACAGTTTTTTTTCAGAACTTTGATCATTAGGAGTTGTGTTCGAAATTCTATTATTATTTGCGATTTAAATCGCAATACATAAAAAAAAATACTTTTTCTCTTTCAATTCTAGGGAAATAAATTATTTGTTGGATTTTACAAAACTTGTTAGTTTCCGTTTTACAATAAAGAAGGAAAAAGAAAAAGAATTAAACTTATTTGAAAAAAAAAAGATTGCATTGCACCCTTTTCGTCTCGTGCTCGATAACGATTGAGACCGAGTCAGTGATGGTTCGACTGGAGAGCGTGGAAAGAGTCTATTGTTTCATTATAACAGAAACATCGAAAGATCGATCTATACTCAGATCAAGCAAACGAATGAAAATTAGGGACAGAATTCTTAATCTAGTCGGCCTGCTTTTGGCTATTTCTGCTATTGGATTGCATTGACTGCATGATTGACCGAATTGCTATGAATAAAAACAATAGTTCGATCTTTCGTAACTTTTTGATGAGTCCTTAAATAGTCAAAGTGGTCCGAACTATCGACATACGGTAGCTGTACGAAACGGAGGATTAACCTCGAAGTTGGGAATGAAGTATGATATAACTTTTTCTTTCGTAGCCTCTCGGTCAATCCTACAGTCAATCCAGTCGGAGAAAAGTTGAGGTACTCGGAATAGATTGTTCGAAAAGAAATTTCTGGCGAACAAAATTCATGATATTTATGTAAATTATTGGACTGGCATACTGTCAGGTTACTCGCGGGTTATGAGCGTTATTCGTATATTGTACAAGCCCCACTTGTCAAAGGGTAAGTGTTACGTCCCACTTTGTCAAGGGATATTGTACAACATATAACAATAATAACTATAACCCACTCCCTTTTGATACTCGTTATCTAAGAGATGACCGCCCTCGATATAATTGCCCAGTTCGAGTATGAGAATTGTTATAGTAAACTGAGCACAGAACTCCGAGCCCCCGTAAAGATAAACAAACAATTTATTCAATTACATACACAATTATGAAACTTCCTTTCATTAGGAATACACGCGGTTTAGAAATACAACTTTCACCGAATTACAAGAAGATTTGAAAAAGATTTAAACAAATTAGCCGTTCTATTACTGATAGTTTTAAAATCATCATAGGATCGAGTGGTACAATCGAAGTCAATGATTTGTTCGATTTTCATAACCTGTTATTCTCAGTTCTCGTTCACTGTTCAATCAATGTCACTTCAAGAAGTCGCTGTCTCGTCCAATTTCTAGGTACTCTGCCCTCGTGGATGTTTCCGCTTGATTCCGGACTTGTCCACTGTATCATGCGTACACTGCAATTTCCGTTTCTCCCAATTTCTTTTCCCAAAGTTTACGTCGCGATTACCGTAACTTTACGATCTTCCCAAAAAGCTATTTTCTTCCTTTCAAAAGAAAATTAAAACACCCTAAGTCTCTCGTTACAATGGTTACAGTTGAGACTGTCCATTATTCCTGGTTCGAGCAATCAGATATTTCTATCAGCGATAACAACTTTACGACTAGTCATTAACTACACATGTCCTCAGATGAAGGTAGTTAAACCAATTGTTAATTCGGTTTGCCTTGACCTAATACATTAACGTACTACACAGCGAGGCGTTGAATCGTATACACTGTCGCTAAATTATCTATGAAATCAAAATTCGGTGAATTCACATGTATTCTTGTAACCCCTTACTAACTTAATACATTAAATTCTTAGAATGCAATCATTATTCAAACAATATGATAAATTCAAGAATTAACGAAACACTCCCTATTCATACTCAGCATAGTGTTTTTACGACATAAATTAACACTACGTGATTCTTAACTAAGAATTAAGGTAAGAATTCCAATTCATAATTCAAAGCACACTATTATACAAATGTATCAAATGAATTCATGCAAGTACTTCCGATTCATAATACAAAACACATTATTGTACAAATGTATCAAATTAAATCCATTATACAAATGTATCAAATGAAATCATGCAGACCGGTAAACTAAGCAAACATCATATAAATTGCATCAACAATATACATGGAATTGTGACAGTACCTTTGTGTGTTTGGTATGTTACTCAACCGTTGGTTTGGCGGTTTTCGTCCACGCTTCCTTACGAATGTATTTCTCTCAAATAACATCCGGCGTCCTTACTAAATAATTCTACATCTGACATCCTCTTTTGCAGAGAAATTTTCAAGACTAACCTTTAATTTCACTAGGCCAGTGTTATGTTCTACGAATTCGTGTGGAAACACACCCTTTATTTAACCGTGACCTATTATAATCAAATGTATTTTCTCCCGCTTTCCTCTAAAAGTCGCTTACGTCATGGTCAATATGACATTCTTGGTTTCTAAATAACAGAATCTCTGTATTTCCTCAATCCTGACACTTTTCGTGGAGAAATGAAACTTTAAAATGTCGCAAGCGGTCAGCCCTAGCTGCTGAATAAACAACGTTTAATTAGTACAACGGTCACATTCTACTATACAGATCCGTCTCTTGCATAGCGTGTCGTCATAAATGTAACCAATGGCTATCTGGCCACAACTAATGGTTTATTAATAGAAAGACTGAAATTTGCCACTTCACACATACATCCACGTCATAATTTTGTGTCGCAGAAATAACAGAGGTAGTTCAGAATACTGGCTGTAAATCATAATGGCTGAAGGCTTAAGCCTGATATTATTATCATTTACACAATCCTTTGACCAAAACATTGCGTTATTTATTTTTAGGCAATCAGCGACTTTAATTCTTTAAAAACGATATTTAACAATCCAACACACACAGACTACTTCTGTAACTTGTAAAACAATGAGTTGTCTCTGACTCAATTTTTCCTCATATTCGCCTAATCATGACAATGTGTATGTCGATTCACCATAAGGAGAATAATTAGAATGACAAAGGCAGATAAATCCAATGTCCTGACGCCTAACACAAGTTGTTCATACTGCTAGTTCTCCAGGTCCCGATTGGCAGGGCTCGAAACACTTTTCACCAATCTAGCATTTGGCTTTTTCTTTTCTTTTCTTCAAATGAGTCAATACTGTTGCGCGTAAAATCGTTCAAAGCGGATGAGCTGGACAGATCGTGAGTTGATCTCAAGATATCGCAGGGTGATCTGTAGAGCTCGTAGGGTGAGCTAGAGTAATAGGATGATGAGCTGAAGAGATTGTAGGGTAAACTGGATTGATCGTAGGGTGAGCTGGAGAGATTATATAGTGAGCTGTTGAGGACATGCTGAAGTGTGTGTGTGTGTGTGTGTGTGTGTGCGTGCGTGCGTGCGTGCGTGTGTGTTGTTGTTGTTTTTATTATTAATACAAACACTATATCCGAAAATTACCACGAATTCACGAGTTAGCTCTACGAGATTTAACATATCCTCCATTTGATGAGATTAAATTAACCGAGGATGATGTTTATATTGCCTTAGTAGGATTAAATCCAGCAAAAGCACGTGGCCCTGACTTACTGAACCATAACTTGCTGCAAACAATTGTACAGTGAATTAGATATTGACTATGCCGCTGATTCAATATATCTTCCTGAAAACTTTAGTGTTTTCAGATCATGGAAACTAGCAAACGTCGTACCTGTGCATAAAAAAAGTTCTAAAACCGTTGTGTCAAAATATCGTCCTATAACTTTATCTTTACTATGTACTGTATCTAAAGTTTTTAAGAGGTGTGTATATGAGCATTTAAACATTTATATTTCACAACACGATATAATTTCACAAATATCAACCAGGTTTTTAACCGGGTGATTCGATATCACATAATTTAACAGACATTTACAATATAATTTGTTCTGCGCTAGACCAAGGCAAGGAGATTATAACCGTTTTGTTCCATATTAGCGGGGCTTTCTGTAGAATCTGACACGACGGATCCTAAATAGAAAGGTATTGGTGTTCATTTAAAATTTGTTATTATGGTTTGAAACTTATTTAGTGCAAAGAAGACAAAGAGTTAACATAAATTCTAAATCTTCCGATGTTCGGTGCATTAATTAGAGTTCCTGGGGGTCCACTATTCTTCATCAATGCTATTGTGGGGAAAATAGAAACATGAATCAGGCTATTTGTTGACGATACATCATTAGATGTAATAGTTGATAACCAGAAAGAAGCTGGTGAAATCTTAAACTCTAATATTCAAAAGATACATGAATGATCCAGACATTTGTTAGTACATTTAATCCAGATAAGACGAAATCAATGCTAATAACACAAAAAACGGAACCAGAACCATCATCCTATATTATGCATGGCGGAAACAAACCTACAAGAGGTTTCTCAGTACAAACATCTGGGCATTATATTATCCAGTGATGCCACTTGGCACGCGCATTACATACATTTCTGACAAAAGATTTTGAGAAATTAAATTACTTAAAAAGTCTCAAATTTAAAACTAGATCGATTTTCCTTGGATAAAATATACAAATCTTACATTATTCCAATTTTTTATTACGCTGATCAGATTTGGGATAATTATACAATGAATGATAATGAACTAGAAAGAAAAAAAAAAATGTTGAGGCGATGCAAATAATAACGGGTGCAACCAAACATGCATCTTCTTCACATGTGTACTATGTAACTAGCTGGGAAAGCCTAAACCCTTGCTGTTATAAGCATACATTGATATCGGTATTTAAAATTTACCACGGACTAGCTACGGCATATAATCAAGACTTGATTTGAACTTTATTTACAGAACATGATCCCTAGTCATTCGTTCTTCAAACGATCTTCGACCCCAAATGTGTAGAATGACATTGTTCTACATTCAAGGCATTTCTACCTTCTACAGTTTAAATTCGAATATAGAACTTGTTGCCAGTTGATGTGAGAAATAACCCATCAATACATAATTTTAAAGCCTACTTGAATCGCAATTACGAAACCACTCCATCTTACCACTATGCAGTGATAGAATGTCTCAAATCATACATGTTACGCTAAAAACAACTTTTAGTAACTACGACTTAAATACGAATCATGCATCTAATAATCAGCATGATAAGCATGGCTCCTGCAGTGAAATTGAGAATGCCAAACACTTTTTTCTAGTCCGTTTCAAACATTCAATTCTTAGAGATCCAATCATATAAACACTCGTTTTCGCTCATACAATTGAAACATTATTCGGAAACCATATGTTAACTGTTGAAAACAAAACAAACATACCTCAAATAAACATGGTTTTAGCGTAGCGTTATGGCACGGACTATGTTCCTTGTTTGAAATTATTTTGCGCACACCTGTTTTGCCATTACAACGGTAGTTGCGCTCTAAATTTGTTTATACAGAAAAATAAATAATGATGGAGTCTGAAAGGTTACTACTTCATGTACTGTGTCTAGCGGATACTAATGAACTTTTCATTGTCTATCAGACGATCTCTCCAACCCATCTATTGCTAACGATTTGCCGTGCCATACAATACCGCGCGATTCCGTAATCAGTAATTATCACTGAAATAACATGTCATGCACGTAAATAACCATTATTTCTCACCAATTTCATCCCACCCCTTGTCAGTCGTTAAATCAAGCAATATTTTATTGCTCTGCTGCGTTAAAGCTAATCTTTTCTTCCAGAATGGGTAGCTACTATAGATGACACATATTTAAGCCTAGTGCGATATTGCCATAGCTTTCTATCATCTGTTGGCTCTCCTATTTTCATCGTAGTCAGTGTGTTATTTAATTGATGATTATCCAGAAGACAATCAACAGGATCTAACGTTATAATGATTTAATGGATTGGCATTGAACGATTTGATGGCTTGGCATATAAACGTTAGAAGATTCCGTTCGAGTTAGGGCCATCTTCGTGGCATAAAATGTCGGGACAGCACATCACAATAATGTCTATGAAAGGTCGTTAGATACTGGTATCTGAAAAAGCCGTAATTGTTAGTTTGTCCATGATCCAATCACATTGCACTTTGATTAATGTTTATACTGGATCTCAATGTAGCATTTACGCAGTAGTCTTCGATATCTTATATTTGTTTATATCGTCTTAAAATGTCTTGGTCAGAGTGCATATGTACATTTCATTTCGCCATGAAGATACTCTGGGCAAGTGGAAAAGGCTGGTTTTGGCAAGTATATTCTGTTCTTTGCCCGTGAGCAAGTTACAAAAATGGAGATCTCTCATGCTCTTAACTAATTCACTGATCTAAGTTTTACTTTTGATGAGTTTTTCAACTATACGTTCGTTAACCATCAGTATCATGGACTCTGTGTCGTATATCTTCGTTTAAAAAAATCGTGGATGCACCAGGATGAGAGTACTTCAACCATGCCATTTCTAGTTCAGCGTGACAGAATTTCATGCTTGAGAGAGGCGAGTTTTTATTTTCAGCCATTAGTCTGTTACATATTTGGTAACCAAAATTAAATCAAGACTAATCATACACTAATGAAACTGTGCAGTGATAAATCTACACAATGAATTTTCAGCTGTAATAATTCCCGACTCCATAATTATATAATTATTATCTTAGGCTAACAACTATTGGTTAACAGGTTTGAATCTTATCCAGAACAGCTGATGTGGTGGTGAATCTCTATGCATCTATGTTATCGTTTGCATCAATCCCCCACAATCTGTATTTTGTGGACTACATCAAATGTGCTTCCGTCGGCGAGGCAATTCGTGTCTATGTCTAAACATCTTGTTTATTAGTCACGGCTGTCTGAATATATACCCATTAACAACTGTAAAAAAAACTTGAAGTTCCTGCACATATGTGGATCAGAATATCTTTCTCGAAGGATGCACAGATGTAGTGTTTGCGTTTTTAGGCTCTTTCAACAGTAATAAGTAAAGAGTGAAGACAACAGTCTTTGTAAAACATAACAAATAATTTATTTCCGTAGAAAAGTAAGGTAGAAATGAGAAAAAGAACTTGAGGTTTTACTAATCAAATTAAAAACAATCCAAGAATTAAAAACTAGAAGTCCTAGTAATTAAAAGTCCAAATTAAACTGAGTTCGAATTTCGATGAAATCCAAAGTGCAGGGCGATGACGTATGCTGTGGTCAGCGTCGTACTGATGTGTCAACATTTCTTTGTCGAATCACATGTGTACCTTTCGAAAACTGTCCTTGTCCAAGAATTAATTTATGGCACAAGTATTTCCATGAAAAATAATCTTTTGGAATCCGGATAAGCAAAAGAAAGCAAAAGAATTAGCCAGAAACTGATCACAGCATAAGACATTTTAACTTCTCAAGTGTTAATGCAAGTAATGACTATTCTTTCTCAAAACATCAATAACAAATCTAACTACGACGCAAAACAGATGCTCGGATGTCGGCTATTCCTCTGGGAAAACCTAATCGATACATATTATTTGTCACGTATTCCATGTATGGTCTCGATTTCACTTTACTCTCAGAATCGTCCTCTGAGGAAGAAATTTTTTATTTTATTTTTAAAAAAAAGTTTACTTCAGCCCTTATTGATTCTGAATCAAGGTAAGGAACTAGGTCACCATTAGTTGCAACGTTTATATTATCAGTTGTTTACAACAACAGTCAGTTCAAACAGAACTAAACTGAATTTCTAGACAACGTCACATCAAGTAAATAAAGTTACATTACACTAGCATGTAGTGGAACTAAACAAATTGACAAACAAACAATTAACTTAAATTAAATATAAATTAAATCAGATATACATAACAGTAGCATCCTCACATAATGCATGCTTAAATGTTCTTGTACTGTATCTTTCATTGGCCACTTTACACTCGCTTACTACCATCGACTTAATTGTTATATTCTGTTGTCCAAACCCCAGCCCCGACATACAATCACGGATCTTCAAGTTTGAAACTGGCACCTTTTGGAAAACAAACAATCGGACAATATTCTAAGAAAATCACCTTTGCTAATTATTCTACATAAATACAAATATCAAATATATTGGCTGGTAAGTTGGAAGGTCTGTGTCAGTTTGATTGTCCGTCTGTCGGCTGCTGATGGTTTTTATGGATTAAAGAATGCATATTACAGTAAAATAATATTTTTAAAGGTATAGAAACAACTTGCAACGATAAATTAGATGGATTGAAGAAATTCCATTTTTAACAGAGATTTAATTTTACCAGTGCATAAATGCACCTAACTAGAGCATGTCTCACATGTTAAGAGCCGACGAGACCCGGATGAGAAAGACAAAGTTTCTTTGAGATAAAATATAAAAGGGATATTTTATAAAGTTTCAGCGACTGCGTACAAACAGTAGTCAATTTGTAATCTTTTCCTCATTATATAACTTGATGGCATAAAATACATTTTTAAAACAATTATAGAACATAGACACCCATCAAAAAAGTACGTTGTTATCAGAAATAGTTTCTGCATTTCACGATGTGGTTGGATAATATTAGTATTGTCAATGTGGTTGAATACTTATTGGTCCAATGTTAGACTCGTAAAACTCGAGATGCAAAAGAGCGAGTACACTGTTTTACATTCTACTTTTCGACGAGTTTATTTATAAACTTTGTTATTGAGCATGTTCTTTTGAGGTCGAGCCATGTGGCATCAGTCGCGCAGAGAAAAGTATGTCGCGTGTTTTTGTTTCTCTTAGAATCTAAGCAACAATTGTATCACCAAAGAATGAATCTACAGAGTATTAGGATGCATTACTGTATTGTCTAACCAACCAAAATTTCTGCCAATAATGCCATGATGTCAGATGACTCTTGTACATACAGATGGTTATCAGCGTTGTTTTTTGTTTTGTTTTTTGTATTCATATCATTATAGATGTTGTGAAGCGTTTAGAGCTTCTAGAGATTAGGCACAATACAAAGTCATTATTATTATTATTATTATTATTATTATTATTATTATTATTATTATTATTATTTTTATTATTATTATTATTATTACTATTATATTCTTGGAGTCAATTAATGAAATTTATTGTACACCTCTCAGCATCTTTTTTGAAAATTGTTTTCCTCTTTAAAGAATAGTTTTTGAAACTAGAAATGTCAGCTAACATTTTGCAGTTTATTTCCATGATATAAATAACCCATAAAATAAATATTTAGTTTGCAGTATGGATTAATACGAAGACTGCGCATGCCTAGAATTTACCATTTCGCATTATAGTCAGTGGGTAGAAGACGGACTGACTTAAATTATCGAGGGACATGCACGTCTGCTGGCAGTGGGTATTAGGTATTTAATCACCCTTATTAGATATTCGCTAGACACGTTAAAAGCTATGCAGCCATTCGACTAGCTTCATTGCTTTTGAATTGCATTAGGTCAGGAGCAATTTAAATTATAGTTATTTTGTGACTAAATTACTGCCTTTATAATTTGTTCTTTTTATTCTTGTAAGCTTTATTCTCCATTTTGCCATCAATGGGAAAGGTTTAGAGTGGCACCCGCCCCTGTAGTTAATGGTACCCTTTGTGGAGTAGATCAAGCCCAGATGGCGGATTCTGCAACCAAACGCATTTTTCAAGATTGTGACTTGCCGATTTTTCTTTTCTTTATAAACTGGGATGCACTGAATAACCTAACTTAGCGTAACACTCTATGGCCACAAAACGGCAAGCAGGTGATTTAATGAAAACGTTTTCGCTTTTAGTTACCCGTACTTACATGTTAAAGAAAGTTTCACTTACTAAATTGTTTTTTTTTTTTTTAAAATTGCAACTTGGAAATCTCATCTTACAAAATATTTTACCTATTACCTAATTTAGACTTCTCCATGTCCAGGTACACAACGGTATCCGCACGTGCCATTATCATGACAGTATAAGAAATAAGAATGTATTGTGTTTCTGCAACCAAAAACGCCATCGAAGTGTATGATTCTTTTTAACAATATACTCACAGTCCATGTGGATGCACTGACAAAAGTCAACACAGTCTATTTTTGTGACTATCGTTTTAGCTTACTCATCAGATAGTTTGAACGTGTTCACTTGAGGTTTTTACTACAAGGACAACACATAATTTGAGAGGACACTTTAAGTCCCTAATTGAGTCTATAAATAGTAATTTAATAAATTGGAAACCAGGGTACACTAGTCTGGCTGAGTACAGCTGTTTTATACTTACAATTAGCGCACATACACGATATATCTTTATTGTTTGGATTGCTATGAGATGCATCTATATTTAGGAATTTAGCATCACCACATGCCGTAAAGCATGACGTGATGTCGTAAAGCTTAAATTCTGACAGCGTGGTTTCATTATGAAAGCACAGTGAGGATGAACCATATCCTTCTATTCCATTCATCAAACAACAACACTAGTATGAAGGGGGTTCGGTTTAAAACATAACACTACGATTGATTGATATTCCAATCTCATTCCTTTCCCCGGTGTAAATTACACGCCTTTATTACGTTTTAAAGAAGGCATTCTGTTTATGACGTCATCTAAGCCTAATGGATTTTTGGAAAGTACGTAAATTGGAGTTAACCGTAGACGTTTTGGAAATAAACGCTCGCTGAATACGCTCAAAACTATCGGAAGAAATGGCTAATAACTAGCAAACAAATGTTCCTTATTTTATCTTTCAGACTTTATACATTATTTTACAAAAAAAATGTTGCTTACGAATCTCTACTGCTAGTCAAGTCTATAAGAAATCAATTACTCATTGTTTCTACGATTACCTCAACACAATGTTCATGGTGTCATTTTTTTTAATTCCATATTTCATTAACGTCATATACACCATTTCCTAACAGCAATTACCATTGAGAGGCTGATAAGACATGTAAATAATACTTACATAGTGCTTTTGTTTTAAAAAGTTGCATTACCCATTATTAACGGTATTATCAGATTCTGGCAGTTACGTTCGGTAGTAAGCTAGCTCCATTTGTTACGCCATGATTACCGGCAAAATTAGTTATCGGTTTCAGATTTGTTCCAGACGCTCTGTAATATGTCAACATTAATCATTTCCATAAAGTTTATAGGTAAAATTAATCCAAGCAGACAATAATAAGTCTTCATTGCAGATAATGATGGTGGGTGGCATCAAGCAAAAAGGTAGGCATCGCCTTATTCTACGATTAGGATACATGTCAGCATGTTTTGTTTGAAATTGCAACAATTTGTTTCTGTTTACTGAGTGTTATGCAAAACAAAAGTTTGGATGACTTAATACTGCCTCTCTCTTAAAATATTTTTGGACAAATCATTGTTTTTGTTTTTTAGCTCACCTGGCCCTAAGGGACAGGGAACTCATGTTACGGTCTTAGCTCGTCATCCGTTTACAGTTATTTACAACTTCTTCTCACCACCCAAAAGTATTGGAACAAATTTGGTTTAAAACAACTTGGATGGAACAGTTATCACATGTCTTCAAATAATTCCGATCTACCGCGAAATATGACCGCCAGTAGTATATATATATATATATATATATATATATATATATATATATATATATATATATATATATATATATATATATATATATATATATATAATATATATATATAATATATATATATATATATATATATATATATATATATATATATATATATATATATATATATATATATATATATATATATATATATATATATATAAGATTTGAACAACTTCTCAAATTCTGCTCAACAGCAGAATCCTGAAACTCCCGTCTGCCATTAAATGTGGCTGCCATTGCTAAAATAGAAAACATTTAAACGATGCTAAAATAGAAAACATTTAAACGATGCTAAAATAGAAAACATTTAAACGATACTAAAATAGAAAACATTAAAACGATGCTAAAATAGAAAACATTTAAACGATGCTAAAATAGAAAACATTTAAACGATGCTAAAATAGAAAACATTTAAACGATGCTAAAATAGAAAACATTAAAACGATGCTAAAATAGAAAACATTTAAACGATGCTAAAATAGAAAACATTTAAACGATGCTAAAATAGAAAACATTTAAACGATGCTAAAATAGAAAACATTTAAACGATGCTAAAATAGAAAACATTTAAACGATACTAAAATAGAAAACATTAAAACGATGCTAAAATAGAAAACATTTAAACGATGCTAAAATAGAAAACATTTAAACGATGCTAAAATAGAAAACATTTAAACGATGCTAAAATAGAAAACATTTAAACGATGCTAAAATAGAAAACATTAAAACGATGCTAAAATAGAAAACATTTAAACGATGCTAAAATAGAAAACATTAAAACGATGCTAAAATAGAAAACACTTAAAACGATGCTAAAATAGAAAACATTTAAACGATGCTAAAATAGAAAACATTTAAACGATGCTAAAATAGAAAACATTAAAACGATGCTAAAATAGAAAACATTTAAACGATGCTAAAATAGAAAACATTAAAACGATGCTAAAATAGAAAACATTTAAACGATGCTAAAATAGAAAACATTAAAACGATGCTAAAATAGAAAACATTTAAACGATGCTAAAATAGAAAACATTTAAACGATGCTAAAATAGAAAACATTTAAACGATGCTAAAATAGAAAACATTTAAACGATGCTAAAATAGAAAACATTTAAACGATGCTAAAATAGAAAACATTTAAACGATGCTAAAATAGAAAACATTTAAACGATGCTAAAATAGAAAACATTTAAATGATGCTAAAATAGAAAACATTTAAACGATATCTTCTATTAAATCGCTCAACAGAATTAGACCACAGAAATCTTTTTTTTTTATCGTCACAAACATCGCTCAACAGTATTTGAGAGAAAATCATTTTGGCAACAACAGCTTTCTATTTTATCCAAATGATGTCCGTCCATCATCAAATGCTGCTGCAATTACTAAAGCTAGATAACGTTAAGCGAATTCATTTTAGAAACTAATCAGTATTAATTAAAGAGATTCTACAGAATACGTCGTGTCAGTAAGGTCTCTCAGACTGACAAATGTTGATAAAAAAAAAATATGCCTTTAAACGCGACAAGCCATTACTACAACATCCAAATCTTTTAACCGCTCGCTTTTAGAAAGGGACTCAAACAAAATTTGTTCAGATTTTAACAGACACCATTTTGGCACTAATTACTACGCTTTATTCATATAATATCAATCTGCCATCCAAAATGGCTGGTGTTTCTTACCACTTTCTACACACACACACACACACACACACACACACACAAAACCAACTTAACTTTATGGACTTCGGTCGAATTTGACAGAAAACGTCCATGCTAAAATTTTCAGATTGATATAAATATTTGTGTTAGGGCATACTATATGGCGGAGTTGATAACAGCAGAACAAAATTAACACAACTTTATCGCACAAAAACAACAGACACAGTGTGAGTTGTAATAGGTGTCTTTCTATATCAGGGAAATTATACTCAAATATAGATGATAAAAAAAAAAAAAAACTGAAGAAACCTTGACATCTTTGTTTTCGTAACATAAAGAATAAACATCGTGGAAAGAAATTTCATCAGATGGCGGCTTTAAAAACAAAAAACATTCTAATTCTATAAAATTCTAATTTAAAAAGAATCTCTGCTAAATATAATTTGACCAAATTTGACATAATGTATCCTGTCATGGCTATGGACGTTTTTCTATATAATTTCTTTTTCATATAATAGCTATTCGCCTTAGGTATGTCCACTTTTATCTATTAAAAAAAAAGAGGACAATATCGACTTTTCCAACACCTCTCAATTTTTTTTTAGAGGTTTACTTTTATATTGGAAGACATTTCTGGTCGGCTGCCGTGCCGTATTTATAGGCAAGACACATTACTCCTACTGCCCAGTAATAGCTAACTAAAGTCACGACTCAAAAAATCTTTAAAACGGGTTTGGCCCAACCATGCCAGAAATGTTATTGTACGTTCGTGATGCACACCAGAAAACGCCTTGTGGGATTTACCAATAATGCAGTGTAGGCTCACCTCTAGGCTGGAAAACTAAGGGCGTATCTGACGAACACCATTAACTGTATCTAAGTATGATATCTTCTTTGCACATTTAATTGTGTACCAGAAAAGTGATTTTGCCGTTACAGGAACTTATTTCTTGTAAGGAACCTTCTCATTTTATTTTATTTACGGAAAATTATTGCTCAAGTTTGTGCGACATTTTAAATTCCTTAACAGTTTCGGGAAAGTTTGATATGTTAAATTAAATAAAATTGACAATTCCTTCTCTTGTCATATAAAATTGTTTGACACATTCATGAAAAGTTTGACACATTCATGAATAGGTTGGTCGATCAAATAGGGGGACTGACTAGAACATGCGACCTTCTGGTCACATGCCCAGCTTTTTTACCACTGAACTTCTGAAGTTACCTTGGTGCATATCTCAATAGTACCGATTTTTGACCCCAACGGAAGGTCCTCAGGAGGTAAAGTCGGACCCATATATCAATGTTGACTGCACAGATTATCTGCCCTGACAATTCTGACAATTCTTACTCATTATTATTATTATTATTATTATTATTATTATTATTATTATTATTATTATTATTATTATTATTATTATTATTATTATTATTTCAACTGACATTTATGTACAAAAGATGTGTCAACAACGAGCAAGGATATGTGGTTGTGTTTGCTGTTCGTAAATGTAGTTTGTGAAGATCTTGTCATGAGAACGAATTACCCTTCGACAATTCCGCAACCTATTTAGCTGAGACCAGACTGGGCTAGTAATTATTGTATTATCATACAGTGCCTGTGCGGGATGGAGCAGATTAGCGAAGGTCGAGACTCCGATATAAATCTTGCCCTCATTGTGCTTACAATAAGGAATAATTATCCTGTTAGAAAAGCGGAATTACTGGTCTTAAGGACGACAGCTTGTCATCTGTCCTTGCGATGTTATCTGAAAGCTGTTCCAAATATTTTATCAGCATTGTAAGTTATTGACAGAGCAATAATAGTACCGTTCTTATTAACATAAGCATCCACCAATGCAAGCTATGGTAAACCTTTAGTTATTGATGGAAGTGCCATATCAAAATAGAGATGCTCTCACTTAGCAGTACTTATGCAAAGATTCAGTTCATTATGAGATGTGTGATTCTTTTTTTCTTCAAAATGATGTAAATATGTATAGGTTCTCGAATCCAGAATGTCGCAGGCTATATAAAACTGATATTTCTTTACCATCTTTGATTATTAAGAAATTGAAGTGGCGTGACTAGCGGATTCGGACCGCACCGAGTGACACCATCAGAGGGGGTGACACCAAAATGACTGTCTATCCAACTTTTGAATTTTTGTGCAGAAAGGAGGTCCACGGGGTTGACACTATGAGCTTGCACGTGACTCTCTAATTTCGTGCGGGAAGAAGGTCCAGAGAGTGGGTGGGTGGGCATTATGATTTACCACACTGGGTGACACCAATCCCAGTGACGCCATTGAGAAAGCGACTTTTTCGTTCAGAAGTTATTTCCAGTTGTTATTTATATTACCACTGCTCCTACTCCTCTGCATTTCTTAAAGTTTGCACGATACTGGCTCCAAGGACTGGTTACAAGTCACAAATATAATATATGTTACTGTTTCGTTCTGTATAATTGTCTGCGGAAAAATTGAGCAATACGTGCTTAATACCCTCTCCCTCCCCCATACTATCATCTTCATGCTCATTAAACGACCTGCTAAGCAAACAGTGCAGTTCATACACCATTTCAATATTCAGCTATTGGGTGTACGCGTTTTATTTGCTAGCCGTCATCGTCCATCAGATTCAGATACTGATTATACTCGCTTATAAGTCGAGTCAAACTGCAAAGGTCCTGATCTGCTGACGCATAATAAATACGTACATATCAGGGTATATCTTGCTTGTTTTTCTGATTGCTTCTAACAGGCTGCACAGCTTTGATCTGCCGGTGAATTCTGCGACGGCTAATATGGGTCTGTGCAGTTTGTAGTTGAGTTCGTCTTATAAGCGAGTATAGACGGTAGGGCATAACCGATTAGCATTTTTCTACCGATTTCCGATTCCGGATTATGGGCATAAAATTTTTCCGATTCCGGATACGATTCGATTAATCGGAAATGCTAAATCCGTATTTTTTTTTCTAAAAAATTTCATCTTCCGATTCCGGGTTTCTGGTATCTGGTTTTGCCGTGTCTAGCATGTTACTTAGTACTTTACCATATCCGGCTTAATTTCCGGTTTTCACCCTTCGGTTCAAATAGATTGTCTCACAGCGTGGTTGTGTTCACCATATTGGACTTTTTGACTTATTATTTAACTTTATTGACGCACTATCGAATGACACGCAGTGTTAGACACGGTGCTATAGAAATTCAACTTTATTATTTTTATTATCCGAATCGGTCGTTCCTGCCTTGTCCGACTCCGATTAATCGGAAGTTCATACTATCCGGTGGAATCCGATTTCCGGATCAAAAGTCGGTTATGCCCTAATAGACGGTAATGGATTATATAGATCGTTGAATACATGATGAAGAATATAATACTCAAAAATCGAGTAAGTGAAGTATTACCAAAAATCTGAATTGTTGGGGAACCCTTTCCCATAAAATAGACGTAAGATACTTTATCGAAGATAATTGTATGGCTGACTTTCAAGTACAGAATGTCATTCTCTAACTGATGTTAGCGATAACAATATCCATTGTCTGTCATAAGCAGTTGGCTTTAACGATAACTGATCATCACACCAATGTCCGCGCTGGTACGATTTTTTGGGCATGGCCAATTTGGGTACGTGATAAAGATACCAGCAGTTTTTCGTGGGGCTGTTGTTCTTATTAGGTTGTTCTCTTCTTCTTTCCACCAGTTATACTTGCCGCCATATATATCGTCAAGTACAGCCTATCTTGCGCTGAGAAATGGCGTTAATTTCATAAACAAACAACTGTTTATCAATCTCTTTTCAAGAAGAAAAGAAGGGAAGGGAAATCTAGGCTGAGCTATCTAGAATGTTATACTGTCATACGGTATGATCATCTATATATTAGTATTCCATGCACATGATAATTGTGATAGATCCAATGTGATTCCATATACGTGATAACTGTGATAGATCCGAGTGATGCTATATACATGATAACTGTGATAGATCCGAGTGATTCCATATACCTGATAACTGTGATAGATTCGTGTGATTCCATATACCTGATAACTGTGATAGATCCATGTGATTCCATATACCTGATAACTGTGATAGATCCGTGTGAGTGCATATACCTGATAACCGTGATAGACCCATGTGATTCCATATACCTGATAACTGTGATAGATCCGTGTGATTCCATATACGTGATATAGATCCATGTGATTCCATATACCTGATAACTGTGATTGATCCGTGATTCTATATACCTGATAACTGTGATAGATCCGTGTAATGCTATATACCTGATAATTGTGATAGATCGATGTGATTCCATATACCTGATACTTGTTTGTTTGTTTTGTTTTTATGGTTTAATGCCATTTTCAGCACACGATAGGCTATACATGGCGGACAGTTTTATTGGTGGAGAAAGAACAAGCGACCCACATGAAGCTACTGGCAAGCTTTCTCACATAACTACAGAGAGAGAGAGAGAGAGAGAGAGAGAGAGAGAGAGAGAGAGAGAGAGAGAGAGAGAGAGAGAGAGAGAGAGAGAGAGAGAGAGAACACATTTTAGTTTATTTAAAAAGAATAACGTTCTGCATCATCCAGTCTTACATACGAAAATGAAAGCGATACAGAAAGACCATTACGTAATGTTCTCTCATTGGAGGAGTTAGCCTGTGCCCGTCACAGCCCTCGGTAGCCTTGACCCCCGAGACCATTGTCCGCCTGCCTTCTTTATCTGCATTTCATTTTCTAATCTAGTGCTTGAACTGACTTGCTAAAAAGTATGTCTCCGAGAGAGACAGGACAGCCCTTAACTTTGATATGACTTTATGTTTTTTTTAAAAAAATACAAAAACCGATTCTAAAGAAAACTGCTCATAGGCTTCAAACCAACGCCAAGAAATATTGTTCGTTGAAATAATATAGCAGATAAAACAAAGAAGAAAAAAAATCAGCAACAACTCAAAAAGGCATACAAAAATATAAATCCCAAAGAATTAATTCACTGCACTGACATAGCACATAAAATCAACGCTAAGACATAGTTCGCATCACTGTCCTTGCACATGAAACCATTGCAAATTAGGGCATGTAGATATTCTTTTACTAATTTTGTACATCTTACTTATTTGATGACTGTGCACAACATAATTGTAATCCAGTTAATATTTCACCTAACCTTCATTACATATGGATAATGCATTATTGGTATGGTAATTCATTAACAAGGTTTAAGAGTGTTAAATGTGTGAAAAAGTTATTAACATTTGTTAAATAACATTGTTGCATAAGATTAATCTCTCGTTATTACTAATTGGCAATGGTCATCGTGGTTTGAGGTCAATGCCAATGTGAAAACGAAATTCCATCTCAATGTATGCATTTGTAAATAGTAGTAATAGCTTGAATTTAATTGCAATACATGGTTTATATATTACCATGGACCAGTCATTTACTTGTAATATCGTTGTATGTGCATGGTGAACCAATGTCCCAACGTTAGCGTCTCTCAAGGCAAAGAGAACAATCATTATCCAACAAGTCCAGCCTGCTTGGTTATGCTGTAAATGTAATTTAAACCTTTTAATCAGTCAAATGAATTGCACTTGTTTTCTCCATCGTAGTCCTTGTCAGCTAGTATGAAAGGAATTTGTGATGTATGTAAATATAAGGATTTCTAATATGCCGGAAATCATTTGGAATACAACTTACACGGTTAGTAGTGAGCTTTTTGACGTCTATTACACATTGGCTAAATTCTCATAGTTTGAAACTCTTATGAAAAGCTTAGCATATGTTAAATACAGAATAAAGTGGAACGCATTTTAACTTAAACATATTTTTTTTAAAATTGGGAACGCAATGTAAATAAGAGATTAGTTATATGAAAGATTTTGTATCGCGGTAAGTGATTTCTTAATTATTAATTATATTTTGAAAGTGTATCATAATAGTTTCACCAACCTTTACCTTGCATGCAATCTATCAAAACAGATATTTGACACATAGCCGTTTGCCTTGCACATAATCTATATGAATAGATACAAAATATGTCTAACGCTTAGCCTATTGTCTTGCACGCAATGTATCAATACAGATACATAATGTGTCTAACCCTCACTTCAGCCATTTGCAAGTACATGTGTTAGCAAAAAAATAAAATCGTGTGAATTTACGTATATTTAAATTAACAATCTCAGAAAATCAAACATCGTTGTCGAGCAAATTTTAGGACAAATGCATCTTCAACACAGTTTACAAACATTACAAAGATAAATGATAGGGGCATGCTTTTTTCCCCTGTTGTACTCCGTGACATCATGGTATGTTGCCAATGATTGTATTGATCTCTCTCTGATATCAATTGTAATGCAAAAGATTTGCAAATAAACACGAACTTCAACTTTCAGAGTCATTAACAATGTACATGTAGAAGATTTGTACATAACAATAACTTTGACATACGGAGTCCGTAACATTGTATTGTACATGGCGTAAATAGAAAATAGATATGAAGAAAGAGACTGTTTTCACGTAACTACCTTCAAGAAGAAACGACGGGAAACCACGGATTATCAAGAAGTTTATCGTATGAGTTTTACCGTGGTATTTTCATTGCGACAGAAGAGTACCACTTTTACGACTAGTATTTCGAGCCCACTATCATCTAAGAAAATAAAACATATACCAGGGATTGCAAACGAATAAATATCGTGCGTGAAAATGCAATGTTGCGGATCAACTATACGAGGAGTATGTATAATATAAAAAAGTTCATAATATTAGTATGCTGTATAACAAAGATTTGTTTTAGTGACCACTCCTAGTACTTCCCATGCACTTTCTACACATCTTCTCAGTCTGATTATTTAACTATTAAATGCCATTTTTATTTACTTTTTGATATGTTATTCACCCAATGGGATACTTCACTTCCAGCCCCATGTCGGCTTTAAAATCATCTGCCATTAAAGGAATGTTTGGTACCGACAATCAGCCATAAAATCAACTGGAGCTAAATTTGGGTTAAATTGGCGATTTGGCAACCTTTGGAGATCGGATGATGTGCTCCTTCAAGAAGTCCGTTACGACGGCATGTTTATGCGCCGGTATATTGCCATGGATCCCTCAGTACGCGGACGAGTGTTTCGGTAGTGTTCCACAAATTCTGGCAACACATTTGAGGCATATGAATGTGCAGTAATACTAGCTGAGTCATGCACATGTACAAGGACGACTGTGCCTATTGCATCGAAATATAGCTTTGCAAGAAGTCTTCTTTACTGTCCGACTACATTGAGTGATGTATGGTCTCGGCTCGTTTTCTTCCATACAAACTTTATTATTTTCTCTTCATTAGAGTTCAGAAATGTAAATAAATGTTTCATCACCTGTAACAATCTCATGCAAACATCTCTAGTCACTTTTTCCTATTTGGTGAGTAACTGTTTGGCGATTTCAACCCAAGTCTGTTTTTCGTCAGCCGTCAATAAACGCGGAGCCTATCTGTTTTCAAATGATTTCTTAGTATCGTAAAACAGCTGACGAATTAATGCCCCTGATAATAGAAATATCCACTGTTTATCGCGCTTCTCTGTCCATTGCCCCATCCCTATCAGTCACTTCTCGTTCAAATCGCAGAAACGGTCTTCCAGAACAGTATTATCTTTCTTGGATTAGAAACAAAGTTTCAAATAAAAAATCCCCAAACAACCTAGCTGATACGAAATAAAATTATATCAGCAATCTTAATCCAAGTCGACCTTGATATCAGTCTGAGAATACCCTAAGAACGTCTAGATTGTACTGTATCGTCTTTACACATTAGCAGAATGGATAGTTCGACCTGTCAATCAGACTGGGCACACTGACCAATTAAAAATAGTTATCGATTTCACATAGTTAGGCGTTGCAATCCACCATATTTGTTCACGAACATGAGACCACGCTTGATAACTCGCGTATTAATCACTGCAGAGCAATTTCAAGGATTACACAACAAATCACTGAAAATTTATCAGAAAAATGTTCGCATTTGTGCTTAGGGTCTATGCGTGACAGACTGTCCTTCTTATAAAAGGATTTAAGAGAGATTTGGTTAGAAAAAATAAGATTCCAAAACCAAACTCCGATATGAAAAAATGTCTGCGTTGGAAGTGATGAATTGTTTATAATCATAATTCATATATAAATACACAAAACTGTTTTAAAATAATGAAAATATTTGTTGTGTTTATGAAAATGTTGAATACAATTTGACACACCTGTTCTACTTCTGTTCAAATTGCATTACCTTCAATAAAAAAAAAACTTTGTGTTTACGTGTTGTTTATTTTTTAAATTTTTTATTACCTTATCCTGTTTTTCTTGTAAAAATTAAATTTTGAATACTGGAATCCCGCATCATGCTTCATTAGTGATACGTTTGTTAAAATTTTCAAAATTGAGCATTTATTTGTAACTGGTGTCAAGTTGAGAACACATCATCCCATATATTCAATTCTGGATTGGCCTTATCTTGTTCATATCTATAATTGTAAAGTTGAATTTTGACATCATCTATTTCAAAATTTTAAATTTAATTATTGTGAATAAATTTAATTATTTTGAATAAAATGTTTATTATGTGAATCAATTTTGTTTATATGATGAGGTGAAATTATAATAAAATATTTTTTTTGTCTTAGGCTTGCGATTATAAATCAGCTATGTCCTGTCATTTATATATACTTTTTTCCTTTTGACTTAAAAAAAACATAATCTCTTACTGTTTTTAATAAACATGCATACAAATTTCTATAAAGTGTTTATTTATGGTAACTTTAATATTTTTTCCTTAAAATAATGAAATTATTACATGTAGATACTGTAATAAACTTTGGAGTAAGTGTTAGTGAATTTGAACCATGCTTGGGTCGTTAGTAGTGATTTTGGGTACAAGCCGAATGACTGTCCCTTTGTAACATAGTCCATATTAAAATTCAGTGGTGTATACAAGTAGTGTGATTGAAAAGGCAGCATTTATGGTTGGAAATCAGTAAATGATAGAATGGAATCAATAAGTTGGGACTTGGTAGGTACCGTTTATGTGGCCATAGTGGAAAATTGGCGTATGTATATGAGTGTGATACGCCGAAAATTCTGTGGATGGACTGGCCTAGGGTCGCGCAGTTAAATATTTCCCAGTTAGTAAGGGAATACTGGTGTAATTTCTATGGCATGACAAGCTATCGGTACGGAAAACGGATGATAATGAAGAAAAACCATGTAAAGGTGCAGTTAATGGACGTTTGGGCAAGTTGTCTCCTCTGGGTCGCCCATTGATTACAGCAAAGATTAATAATTATAGCAGACACGTCTTTCTTTCCATTTTACAACTCAAGTTGTATGGAAGTCTTTGGAAGTTTGGGGAAAACATATGACTTCCAGCGTGACTCGCGCCAGGGTTTTGACACCGCTCGGTCAAGTGAATACCCCTGTGCTTGTAACAATACAAAAGTACTTGTTCTATTCGTATATGATAATTGTATATGTACGATATAAATGTAACGGATGCAAATACATAAAGTTTTTTTTTACTTTTACAAAAGTATTGAAGTTATACTAAAAATTCCGATAATATATAAGTATGCATAACTTTGAAATAACAGGAAGATTTTGTTGCTTTGTCATCTTCTTGCAAACGGTGTCATCTATTTTGTAAGATGGTTCGTTCTTCTCTCAGATCGCCAGCAATATGTTGAAACTTTGACTTGATTTGCGTCATTGAAAATTATCATTTCATGAATATATCCTTATGTGGTGAAGTTCATGCCTTTCTTTTACACGCGATCTTTAAGAATCTTACAATCAGATAGTAAGGTTTCAATGAATCTGTTGTTGAGGCTACTGGATCCGCTATATTCAAGAAAGTTTGTAAGTCAGAGCAACCTTAATTAAGTGGGCGGAGCTTATTGCTTGATATCGAACTATGCACTGTTCTCCTTCTGCGAGATTTTGATTTCACTGTCATTTATCTATGTTATTTAACAAGCATATATCTGCAAATGTCCAGCCTTCTGCATAAAACAGCTGCAGATTATTTTACAGAAAAATGGTGTGCCGAACTTCAGTAGATTTATTAACCGTTTCAAAGATACAAAATATTTGTAGCAAATTATTTATTACTTTATCAGATGTCCTTCGTAAGCCATACAGTCAGTAGAAGGTGGTAGATATAATTGTTTACACACACACACGCACATACACGCACACGTGCGCACACACGCACGCGCGAGTTCTATGGGTTACATGTTTTCCCCTCGCCCCACAGGTGCTTATTTAGGCCTGCGAAATTTGACTAATTGAAATAAACAAAGGAAGTAATACAATGCATCACAATAATTAAAATAAGCCAATGAAGTGAAGTCATAGTAAATGCTCACAATGCTTTTTGCCTTTCATTTTATTGTTTTCATTGCAGATGCTTTTGATGGGGACATTCCGCTATCTGAGGAAGAGTACAACGAACAAAAGTATATTGCAGAGAAAATGAACGCAACTCTTTGGGAGTTACAGGTTGATGACCCTTCGACTTTGATTACGGGTAAAAAACGTCCCTATTCTCATTTTGATGAGCTCGCCGAAAAGGAGAGCAACAAGGACAAAGTTGTTGAAGATCCGGAACCCAAATCAAAACAAAAGCATAAAAAATGTATAAAGGGGTAAGTGCAGCTTTAATTTATTTACTTATTTGTGGACCTGTTCGTAAACATTATACTCGATGAACTCCTACACTTATCAGTTCTTAACCCGTTTTAAAATTAATGTGATGCATGGTGTGACACAGCTTGTAAATGGTTTAGAATCAGTGGCATGAACTTCATTACCTATGGCTACCTTACCACAACAAGATAATCGTGCAGATGGCTACTTCCAAAAAATGATTAATGACCATCGCTGGTTTATCAACAAAGCCATTTTATGTTACGGAGAAGAAAAATAAAATACAGTTAGTTTGGGAGTCCGCTAGACCAGCAGTCAGTAGTAACACCCCACTGAGGATGCCTTTCTAGACTGAGCGGCCAGTATTATCGCCCGGCCGAGGGATGCCTTTCTAGACCGAGCGGCCGGTATTACCGCCCCACTGAGGATGCCTTACTAGAGCGAGCGGCATGTATTACCGCCCTACTGAGGGGTATCTTTCTAGACCGAGCGGCCAGTATTAAAGTCTGTGCTATATGCTACGCTAATGATTCAAAACGTTGAATTAAATAGTCTGTGCCCAGCGCCGGATTAAGCACCGTGGAGGCCCATAGGCAGTCAAACTTTTGGGGCCCCAGACCCACGGTCACGGTCTCATGGGGGCCCCTTATGGGGCCCATAAAAGTCGCGGGGCCCATAGGCAGTTGCCTACTCTGCCTAATGGGTAATCCGGGACTGTCTGTGCCATATGCCACGTAAATGATTCAGAAAGTTGACTTAAAGCCTGTGCCATATGCCACGCGAATGATTCAGAAAGTTGACTTAAAGCCTGTGCCATATGCCACGTAAATGATTCAGAAAGCTGAATTAAAGCCTGTGCCATATGCCACGTAAATGGTTCAGAAAGTTGACTTAAAGCCTGTGCCATATGCCGCGTAAATGATTCAGAAAGTTGACTTAAAGCATGTGCCATATGCCACGCTAAAGATTAACAACTTGTATATGCTTTTGTAGAAAGATTGCTTGTAAAGAAATTTATGTTTCATATTTCTTTTTCCGCCTTTTTAAATTGCTATTAAAATAATTGACACCAACTTTCCTAATAATTGCAATATGTTCACAGGCAAGTATCGACAGACAGTTTCAGTCATTTATTTATTATGCCAAGACATGTTAGTCATTGGTGACGAAAACGAAAGAGAGTTTGTTATCGGTTTCTTGTACTTGTGAATGCATGTGCTCAACCTATGTTGAAAAAAAGCTTTATCTCTGATACTGTACAGAATGAAAATGACATAATCGGTCCAAATGGCGTTTTTTTTCTTTAATGTATAATTTGTAACTGATATAGAAATTTACCGTTATCTTTTGTTATCCATGGTTGCCTCTGGGCACTGATGGGCAATAAACAATCCTGAAATGCCAAGAGTTTCATCCACTGGTTAGTGGATAATTACTATCTCATATCTGAAATGAGATTACAAAAGTTTACAGTCGCCCCTTGAACGAGAGTATGGGTCAAACTGCAAGATCGATAAATGGGTTCTACTTGGCTCGTATCCAAAAGAGTTACAAATCGGCCCGCCCCCTGCGTTGTGTTAAGACCGCTTGACAGGTCAATAGTATCAATGGTATCGGCTAGATCTGATATTTGCGTTTATGTAGGAAATAAGTCAATTTTATTTTCCATCAAAGAGACTGGCATCTGAAATGGTACTTAATACAATAATAAATGATTTGCAAAATTGTTTTGTGCTAAGGGAGGTCATTATATTTTAATCGATATTATTATAATCTTTAGCATATTTTCACTGCAAATAATTACAATCTCATATCTGAAATGAGATTTCAAAAGTGTACAGTTGCCTTGATGTCACTGTATGGGTCACTGTAAGATCGAGAAATGGGTTTTGGTGGAGACTACTTGGAATCGTTCTACCAGTGTCCAACAGAGAAACAAAGACACTTTAAATGCCTTCCTAAAAAGTACAGAGTAAACAAAATGTCATTTTAACGATAGTCCGTTATATTCTTACGGTACCTAATCTGTATTGAAAACAGCTTAATGCATGTGTACTTGTAAGAACTTTGGGTTTAGCAAATCAACCACGAACAGCACAAAACATAATTTTATATTTTTTAAAATACTTTTATCCATCTTTCTTGCTAATCAGTGTGATGCCTCATTGCCTTTTTGTTAATAAAAAAAGAAATCTTTGCAAACTTTTTCAGTGAGATTTGTTTTTGCAAGTTCATTATTTCACCCTACTGCTTATCAAACATGTGAGTAACATAGTTTTTGATTGGATGTTTCCATAATTTTGGAATTTTGGATAAAAAGAATAGTATTTAAAAAAATCGTAACCAGCATTTCGTTTTATATTTCGGTAATAAATGACCGTGATCACTAACTAAATCGTTAAGAACTTCGAGTATGGCTTCTTTGCAAGAGTTCTGTTGATATAACATTCTAGGTGGAATTTTTATATATAAAAAAGCAACAACTTGGGGACAAATCCTCGTTTGGACTTTGCGGTTCCTCGTTCCAATTCAATACTGCCACAAATTACATGTCTCCAAATAACTGTTTATATGTATCTTACCATATTCTTATAATGTACCCCTTCCTAAGTTCCAAGTATCCGTTATATTTCTAAATATAGCAGTATTAACTAGCTTCTGCCAAGCTGCATCCTCGTTTTCCAGTAATATTCGTGTACCATATTTATTTAGTCCTCCTTCATTATCCGGGGATACTAGAATATCATGTTTAATTCTCTCTGATTTTTCACCCTATACAAACTTAAATAAGATGCGAGTTAGTGTTACTTCAAGTTTTGCTGTTGGATTTGGAAATGCTAACGAAGATTTATGAATATGGACAGAACAAGAGTTTTAACAATTACTTTACCTGCTTCTTAAATATGTCTTTGACTCCAGCTTGCCAGTATTTTTTTAACCTTCGTTAGTTTCTTCCTATTATTAATTTTCACCATTTGTTGTAAGTCGGGGTGGGGTCGGTGGGGGTGGATGACAAGGAGTGTAAGTTAGAAGAAGACCAATTTAGGTCCATCTTGGGACGTATTCATTCATTGGAAAATTTCTGATTTCCATTGTAAATAGCGTTTGTTTTTGTTATGTTTCATTGATGTCCTGATAAATTGAAAAATACTTGCAGGATATTCATATTTGCTTTAAGAGAATATTGAAACCCATCGAGAAAAAAAAACAAGGCGTCATCAGCATACTGACCCGATTTAAATTTATTGACATCAAAGATGAGTCCACATACAACTAGTGGCTTAGCGAGGGGGTGGGGGCATGTGGAACAGTCGCCCTGGGCGCCGGTGGATAGGGGGCGCCAGATGGGCGCCAAAATCGGCCCAAAGTATCAACAATGGATTTGTTGGATTATATATTGAACCCATTAATAATATTGTTTTATAGGAAATTTAGCCTAGGCTATACTTTTTTCTAGCAATTAAATTGTAATAGTTTAATAATTATATTATGACTGATAATGATTATGTTTCGTTTTGGAAACAAGGTACATAACTGCGCAACAGGGGCAGCCGGGGGTGCAAATTTGGGTGTTTTGGCCTGGGCGCCAAATATCCTCGCTACGCCACTGCGTACAACCACATTTTGCTTTAAATTTAGGACTAAAATCTTAATCTTGGTAATAAATAAATCAGGGACAAGAGGATCCCCTTGACGACGTCATCTTTCAAGTCAATAAAATTATATATTTCCATTGTTTATAACATGACATTAGATTTATTACAAAACCTAAACCAATTTAAAACAGAATCACGATAGTTAAAAGATTGTAAAGCTTTTTCCACCAAGCTACAGATAACTGAGTGGAAGGCTTTTTCAATGTCTGTTATTAATAATGAACCATATCTATTTTCATTCTCTAATTGATATTTGATATATGATAATCATGTATTTTCTACGAGGTGGAGTTGTCGTTACTGCCAGAGAAAAAACTTTCAATCGCTGGTATATTTGGGAAATAGTCTATTTGAGCTCTTTGTATCAATGTTGTCTGAAGTATACTTTATCCTGAAAGTAGATAGTTAAATTGATAACAGTTCGTGTGAAATGTTAGGATTTATTGACTTTACTTTTTTATCATTATGATTTATTTTTTAAGTATATACATTTTGTTCATTTTCAACCTATATGACATATTTTGATTGACCTTATCTCCAATTGATAAATACATGTCAGAAGAGTACATTAAAACGTGTAATGCTGGAGTGAAACTAAACAATAAAATCTAGCACTTCTATTTGAATATACATACTGGTAGTGAGACTAAACTCTCAATATTTTAGAAACGCAAAACCAGTGTTCTCTTTCGGTCTTGACTATTACAGTCCCATGCTTGCGAATTTTCATTAAAACATCAGACTGATCCCGCCATTAACATATATGGGAACCATAAGTGCTTTTAAAACCTTGGGTTATACAGAAGGTCGCTGTAAATTTACAGTTTAAGATATTTGCCTCGGGACACTTCTTTACAATGGAGTCATAATATTGCTCTTGCTGATAGTTACTGCTTGCAATGGTAGTAGTTTACTTTACTCCACAGCTGAACCACAAAATGAAACATGATGCTTACTCTCGTAAAATATTGAAAAGGGTAATCTGAGGAGTGACTGACAATGGAAACCCCAATTTAAATCGTGCTGAATCGAATATTTGACTATCTGAATACGACTACTGCTGAATATTCAAATCGGAAATTGGTCTTCGAATATTCGTTGTATCAGTAATTTCTGAGTGTGTTGATGTCTAATCCGCCACACGAGTTATTTCGTTTTGAGATGGACTCGTGATATGTAGTGTCACTTAGTTTTTGTTGACACCTCTTAGCCAGTCACCGTCCAATATATGTACACACTGACCGCCCTCGGCACTATCGCCTTCTGGCAAGCTACGCTGCTATATAGCGATTTAATAGAATAAATGTTTTACATGCTTGTCCCCTTTGCTGTGCTGACTTGCATACTTCAGTCTAATATGTTTTGATTGTAATATGAACTAATCGTTAAAATATGTTAGCGAGTATTTCTCAAAATGTTGCAGTGCCCATGACGATGGAACATTTCCGTTGTCGAACTATATTTTAGGATGTGACTACTTGTTTCATACTGTCAAATCTGTTGGATGTAAGTAGTTCTTGTATGTCATCCTCAATCCCAATGTCAATCCCACAGCATCTATCTATCTATATATATATTGTTTTATCGCTTCGTCAAATTATCGGAAAGGATTATTGACATCGGGTTTTCCGCACAATCTTCGCATTATGTCTGTTCGAACCTGAATCAGAATGGTGCTGATCTGGGGTCTTACATACATGCCAACCATTACGCTTTTGGCGTAATCATTACGCTTTTTCCCACTAAATTCCGCGTTACGCGTTAACGTTTATAGATTACGCTTTTTCGATATATCCATCTTGCAAAAAAAGAAAAAATTTTTTTTTTCGTTTTTATTAGCATTACTTTATTTTTTACATACTGTTTTATTTTTAAATAAAAAAAAATACCCCGCTTCTACATAACTACGATATACGAGTATACTTGTCCGTGGACTTTCCTAATATTCATGTTCTATTTATAGCAACTATCATGTTACTAAGATACTTTCAAACTTTCAACCTCATATTCTATTTATAGCGGCTTAGTGAGGAGAGAACAGACTGGTTTCTATTTTGTTTAAATCATTATGCACATACTCTTTGTTCTAATTTTGCATAGTGCAGAACCAGTCTAAAAGTTTTTTTGCGCTAAAAAGTATTAAAAAATTCTCAATGCGTTTATGAGTGCAAAAAATATCTCTTAAATAATTTCACAGATGGGTTAGAAAAAGTCAATAATAAACAAAGCAAAATGTAATCAATCCTCCAAACACGACGAGGGCATCATCACGTGACGTCTAATCGTTGGCGCTAAATGGCTTCAGATGTTAAGATGGATTCTAGTCTTTGTGTATGTTAGAGCACATTTTTTTCCCCAAGAATTTCGCAGATGGATCAGAAAAAAGCAAAACAACGAGTCCTCCAAAGATTCAAAGATGAATATATGAATGGCATAATACAGCGTTCCATTCTCGGACAGCATCATGCTCATTGCAGACTGTGCGGAAACGATTTTAGCATTGGTCATGGTGGTAAATTTGATGTGGAAAAACACATGAAAACAAGGAAACACATCGAATTAGCTCGCCTTACGAACTCTAATACTAAGGTAACTTCTTATTTACAGCAGAGCTCAAGTGCAGACTTGAATACTATAAATGCTGAGGTGTTATTTACCGAGTTTTTAATAGAACACGGACTACCCTTAGCGGTAGCAGACCACGTTGGTCCCTTGTTCAAGCGGATGTTTCCTGATTCGAAAATTGCGGAAAAATATGCTTGTGCAAGAACAAAATCATCTCACATTGTTCGGTGCCTAGCAGAAGATACTTCACTTAAAATTGCAGAAGCAATGAAAATTGGGCCGTTTAGTATTGCCACAGACGGGAGTTGTGATTATGATGATAAAAAGTTGTACCCAGTATGTATTAGATACTTTGACAGTGAAAAAGGCAAAGTCATGAGTGTTCTTCTTTCTTTACCAGAATTAACAGTAGATTCCACTGGACAAAACATTTTTGATTTGCTTGACAATGTTTTGAAGAAACATGACATAAGTTGGCAGAACTGTATGGGGTTTGCAGCTGATAATGCATCAGTGATGACTGGAATTCATAAAGGAGTTGCATCCTATATTTTGAAAATGTCTCCATCAGTGTTCATAACAGGTTGCCCCTGTCATTTGATGCACCTTGCTGCTGATAAATTAGAAGTAGATATTGGCCATTTATTAATAGATATCTGTGATTACATGCTCCATAAATTCCCATATGGAGATGAACTGCTTTTAAATGCTTCAGTTGCTTATGTAAATGAGAGACAGTCAAAAAGCTTCAAAAGTGTTAGATTCTTTGTCAAGAGATATCCCTTTCTATTGCCACCCTTGTCTAACTTGGATCATCTGGAAGAAGAATTCCTGAAGTATCAAGTTGGGATTCTACCTGACAATATACTTAATGCAGATAGAGTTGATGTGCAATGGCACCTTATTTCCCAGCTAAAAGACTATCACTGTCAGGTTATGAAAGGAATATTGGTTCTTTACCATTCTAATGCTGACTGTGAGAGATTGTTTAGTGTTGTTAACAAAAATAAAACTGAATTCAGGTCCAGGCTAAGTAACCCGGTACTGAGTGCTCTACTGGTATGCAAAACATTCATGGCCTCAGCTGGTACAAAATGTTTTGAAATGCAACATGACAATCTGTTGCTTTCTAAAGCTAAAAGTGCTACATATGAACACTTGAACCATTAATGAATGATAAAAGACGAGAAAAGCAAATAAATCATTGTTAATTGTAATTGTAGTATGTTATATGTGGATTACTCTTTTTCTGCTTGGATTCCTCTTTTTGACCACTTGGATTACACTTTTTCCTCGTCAGGGGTTGGCATGTATGGTCTTATATGGCCGCCACAGTGGTCAGCTTGAAACTCATTGTTATCACTACTTCTTAATGAATTGTCACCTCGTCATGAGGTTAACAATAAAAAATACTTCTTATAATGTTTTGTTGATCTCTAATTAAAATGGTGCTGATCTGGGGTCTTATATGGGGGCCACAGTGGCCAGCATGAAACTCATTGTTATCACTACTTCTGAATGAATGGTCACCTCGTCATTTGGTTAACAATATAAAAAAAAGACTTCTTATAATGTTTGTTTTTTTAAACAAAAATCTTTAATTAAAATAGTGCTGATATAAAATCCAATATGTGGCCGTATCTTGAAAGACTTGTTTTAGCTACTTCTCTTAAATGGAAAGTCGTTTGGACATGGAATTTTCATCAGAAGAATTGTTATTATGACGCCTTGGTCCTAAAGGAAAATGACTAACCCCCATTATGGGTACTATGGTGTTTATTTTCAAAAGAGTCTTAGTCATATCGATGACTGTGTCAACATGGGTTTCACAAACGTACCTCTTATCATGCCTAGTTATTCCGAAATAAAAATGGTACCAGTCATACATCCAGTAGGGCTGCCATTATGACCGTCAGACAAATCTTGTCGTCACTAATCTTCCGGAATGGATGATCATTATGACGTGGAGTTTTGACCAAAATGGTACTGATCTGATATGGAATATGACCACCACAACAGCTAATTTGAAAATCTCATTATCGCCAAAGAACATCACAGATGGTTTCAACAGTCAGGAATGGTTTTATTTTGAATTCCTTTAGATCCTTTTCGCAAAGTAGAGCGCCAGTCCCTTGAAGGGAATCTTAATTTGATCTCACATGACCATAAGGCCATGCCAGCTTACTGTATGGCCCTTCCTCTACCGTGTGACATGTGTATTCCGTCCGTCAGCAATCGTTTGTTACTACTCTGGAAGCCATATTTCAGAATCCTTTCTTTAATTACAATTGTTAGTGATGCTTATATGTTCATGATCTATGATATGTGCGGTAATAAGCAATAAATTAATTATATATTCATCCATCTACTCTGGACGTTATATGTCTGATCAGGTTTCGATCAAGCTTGAAATATGTACTTCTATCATCAAGATTTTTAAAAGGGATTCAAAGGGAGATTCAACTGTTTTAATGGTGTGATTTAGCGGAGTTTGTTACCACTCTGGATGCCATAATTTTGATCCGGATTTGATTAAACTTCGAATGTGGGATTATATATTCAAGATATATGATGAGTTGGATTAAGGATCAAGATATGTGCATATAAATCAATTGATATTGTATCTTGAGTTTGATACCACTCTGGAAACCATTCGTATACTTGGAAAATTGTAATGGTATGCTGGATTCACAAATAATAAGAACGAGGTTATCGTGCATCTGATTGGCTAGGTTTTCTACTTGTCCAGAAGACATATTTTGCTATGACTTTGATTAAACTTCAAATGTAAGAGTTCGATAATGCACGGGATCCACGCATATTAATGACGTTATCTCGCTTATGACTGTCTAAGCTTGCTAACACTCTATAGGCTGTATTTTAAATAGATTGATCAAACTTGGTAAATGGGCTTGAATTATAAAGATCTTGGACAAGTACACGTAAGAAGAAGATCCGTACGTAATAAAGCGGTGTTTTTATATCAGGTTGGTTGAGGCTGTCATTCTGTTGCCAGTTATTTCATTATCGAATTTGGCACGTATGTCATTAAGATATATAACGCGTTTTATTATCATATCATCAGTTAGATTTATGATCTTAGTAATTTGAACTTGCATTTGATTGAATGAACGTTTCCTTTTACGAACATCCTGAGATTATTTTTAATGGGATCTTGATAAACAAAAATATGACTAGGTCTCTGCCATAAAAAGAATGGTTGTGTATGATTATAATCGAGGCTCGTGCACATTTATGATTTGACCCTTGCTTTTGACTGGTGAGCCTGTCGAGAATGTACCAGCTATATTCAAAGTCCACCCGTTGAGACTCAATTTTTTCACGAAACGTTTCTTTGATCAGCCGCCGTTTGGAAATTACAGGAAAGGTTTTAAAAAGAAAATAGCCTTATTTTCACAATTGCCACGAATTTGCTGGTCATGCAATTTTACAGAGATATACAAATATGAATCAAGCAAACAATAACGTAGTCTTGTTGAGATGTTTTGTTATCGTTGGTCATGGCTCAAACATTCTACAAATGTTTAAAAGATGTTGAAAAATATAGTTTAATAATATCCTTGAAATAGTTTTCCCATGCATTCTCTGTTTTCATTGGCTGACACTAATTATGTAGAGACAGCAATGGCGGCTTCCATGGGAATGAATGGGTCAATATTTCAGCAAAAGTAATATCTTTTAAGTGATATTGGAACGGGTATCTATTCTGTAGAACATGGAAGACAAGTAAAGTCTATACCAATCAGACGGGCCACGTGTGTTTACATGATTTGGTCAAAATCGGGCTTTGTGGTGGCATCTGCTTCACCACATGATGGCGGTGATGATGGTAAATATTTATCGAATACAGAATACGGATATTCGAATACAAATCGAAAACAGACAATGAAAATTCTAATGCGAATCGAATATAGGCTACGAATATTCGAATACGAATTGAATACGGGCTATGAATATTTGAATACGAATCGAATACAGGCTACGAATATTCGAACCGTGATCGAATACAGGCTTTGAATATTAGAATTCGAATCGAATACAGGCTACGAATATTCGAACCTTGATCGAAAACAGGCTTTGAATATTAGAATTCGAATCGAATACAGGCTACGAATATTCGAACCTTGATCGAATACAGGCTATGAATATTAGAATTCGAATCGAATTAAGGCTATGAATATTCGAATGCGAATCGAAAACAGGCTACAAAATAATCTAATAGTAAATCGGGCATTCGTTTCAGCACTAAAGTTAAACCTAGCAAAGTCCTGACCAGTGCTTTTACTTTTCTGCTATTTACACTAACACTACGACACCGACACATCTTACAAATATAACGCGTCGCGTAATACAGCCTTGACTTAGTGGTTATGCTTAGGAATTGTTGAGAATATTTTGTTGTTTTTTATGGATGTTTTTGTTTTCATTTTGTTTGTAGACTTGGTATGGGTGTTTTAGGGCTTAACTAAATATTCCACCAAGAAAGTCGGACAGAAAATAAGTTTTTTGGTTGTCTGACAAGAAGTGTGTGTTGTGGGGGGATGGGAGATGGTGAGGGGGAACACTCTTAAGGCTGCACTCTGCTTCTTAGCAGTGGCCTAACACCGAATAAAAATATTGACTGTCAACATCTACAATAACGGCCAATGTAAGCACTTCCTCATGTTGCAGTTTGTAGCGGGTTCAAGCTTTAGCTAAGACAGGATACGGGTCTGCCCTGGTGAGGCATAACTTTTGGCAGTTTGAACCGTTCTGAGCCTTTCAAAACAATGAATATTTATTAGATAAGGCAGTATGTAGCTCTTAATGTATTTTTGGAATATACGATACGCAGTTTGTCTAACTTGATGTCTGGTTCATGACTCTCTCTCTCTCTCTCTCTCTCTCTCTCTCTCTCTCTCTCTCTCTCTCTCTCTCTCTCTCTCTCTCTCAGCAGAGTTACATTAATTGTATGTACTAGTAATGTAATCAAGCATGGGGTTTTCAGCAATATCTAGACATTGCGTTGGCTTTAGTACAGGTCTGTATTAAAAGCTAATTCCACTCACATGTATTTAACAGACTGATGCATGTTATTATCATCTCGCTGCATCTTGGAAGCTACTGCCACTCACATATATTCTTTACGATCGGCAATGTTTTTGGCAGAAGACAAAATAATTCACTATAGATTGAAACATTCTATTACACTGATGAGTACTGTCCAAGATGGCGTTTGTTACGTCGTTAATGATAATTTGAAATTTCCAGACCAAGGAAACAAGGTAAAGAAAGAAAGCATTTAAGATACAGAACTATAGATCGGAACCTTTCTGAAAATTTCTTTCAACATATGAAAGTCTGCGAAGTGTGGGTAAATAGCTTTTACTGATAACCTGGAAATCGTATATACTGACTTGTAAGTAGAGTTCAATTGCAAACAATAAATACCAGATCTACAGTCGCATATAACACAGGCATATTGTGGTCTATTTTGGTTGTTCTATTTATTACAATTAGGAAACTTTATCGACGCATCTCTGTCAGTGCATAATGCGACGGAAAATCTGGTTCTGTTTTGTTTACAGCTGCACCCTACATATAAGCGGGTATATACGATATTTCAATTAATTATTAAACATTATTAAAGACATACAATAATAATTGCTTATTAAGCAATGACATACACATTTGATCGATATATATATATATATATATATATATATATATATATATATATATATATATATATATATATATATATATATATATATATATATCCTCATTGTCTGGTTGAATTGTTCTGCCGAATCATTGAAAATAGTAAAATGAAATATACGGACGTTAACGGGTCTTAACAGTCAGTTATTATGTCTGGAAAAGGTGACATGGCATCTTTGTCCTCGTGCTATAATCATTCAGACCCCCTGGAGGCGTACCCCCCCCCCCCCCCCCCCCCCGACGCTTAGAAGACCCATCTCGGTCATCATTATAGGGCAGACTTGGGAGAAAGGACAAGAGATGGGCATTGATTATTTACTCAAGGGGAAACAGTTTATGACGAACTAGTCAAAAGGAAGTGTTTTATTAGGTTATCTTTTATCCTTGAAAACTAAAAGATTTTTTGCGAGATAGAATAACAAGGCAGAGTAAAACAATAACATATGTTACAAGCTGCACACTTCTTTGTAAGACCTGATCGACAAATTACATGTATTATAGAAGGATTGTAATATAAAAGACAATTAATCAAGTAACGGTATATTGGTTCTGTGTCTAATTTTAATTGGTTCTGAGTCTCATTTAACGACAAACAATGGAAACTAAGAATAGCTGAAAACTACATTTTGTTATTACTGAAACAGATTAGTGAAATAATGCAACATAATTAGAGGTATCAATGCATTAGACTGATTTCTATCTAAAGACGTAAAAAGCAAACGATTCCTTACTTACCCACCCACCCCACCCTCAAAATTATTCCCGGCTGTCATTTATGATTCAGAATATATCCGGATATGTTTGAAGTTGGCCAAACGTAATGATTACTTTCCTAATTAGCTGGACTGTTTAGAAGTCATTGCACAAATTAAGTTCCGTATTTCCTTTATTCCTGTACATTTTTGACGCCACCCAGGGCATGAGTTATACATTGTGATGCCCCTATACTACTTTACTTATCTAGGGCATTAACTCTGAAACAGCATACTAACAAATATCAGCACCTATCTGCAACAGTTGCAATTGAATGATTGGATTTTTTTGGGGTGTAGGTGACCTTTGCAGAACAAGACCAATCAGACCCGTTAATTACTGCGACGACAACCATCCGAGGCAAAGTTTAGTCTCGCAGAAATAGCTGAGGTTGTTCCGAATGAGGATTTCTCCACTTTAAGGAAGCCCTACTATGTTCGAACACCCTCGGCTATCTCTACGATTGGGTTGCATGTGGCCATACACCACAATTAATTTTACTATATGTTCTCTACATATATTTCTCAGCACTGACCTTTCCACAGTGTGACAATCAATACAAATCATATGAAAATCTAAACTACCCCCAAAGATGACTTCACAGTGAAATTCTTGTCAAGGGTTGACCGGCATTTTTTTGAGCTGCTACACTGTAAACATAACAGCATGTACACAGACCACATATTTCACTTCCGGATCATTACCAAGGCCTTATTACTCCATGTGCACTGTCGCCAAATTACACACTGACAACCACTCTCTTTGCTCATATTCTCAAGAATAAACAATTACCTTTAAATCCCTACCAAATATGCATCAATATAACTCTTCTATCACCACCAAAATGAGAGAGGAAAAAATGTTCTAAAAATAGACTGGAACTACATTCGTGGGTACTGAACTGGAAGTATTAATTGTGATGTGATTCCTGACAGGCCCAACTTGTTGGGGCAAATTTTAGTAAAACTTTTATATTTGAATGCCACACCTATTTGAACTTTATACATGAAGTCTTTTTGACTTTCCTTGCATACAAGACATGTGACACCTGCTGGAAAGTGTGTAGTGCTGGTGTTCCACAGGGTGCAAATGCTGATCTATGTGCTCTTGAGAAACCAAAACTAAATTTGCTATATCTTCCTTATTTATAGGACTTTTTCAATGCTGTAAAAACCTAATTGTACTACAAGATAAGGCCTGTCTGAAAATATGTTTAAAGTTTATACATTTTGTACAAATAAAATTTTAATGGAAATTTAAATAAACATTTAAATTTATAAACTAAATTTTATTGAAAAATTAAATTTTCATAAAAGTTTGAAAACAGATTTTGTCAAAGTTTAGACAGAAAAGTTGATCAATCAATGGTCTTTAAAATAAATGGTGGTTTGGGTCTGTGTAACTGAGAACATTTTTCCCAGGGGTAGTGAAGTAGCATGACTCATAGTGATTTTGGCAACAAACCGCAATATGCCTGTCAAGGTGCATATAGGTGTACACACTAAAGAAGCAACAACAGGTGCTATGTTCCATATTTATTGTGTCAGGTATTTAGGCAGTTATTTGTATAACTAATAGTGCACTCAGATTTAAACATCTGATGGGACCACTTCCATGTTTTATAAGAAAATTGCATTACATTTCAGTGTCGATAACTACAAAAAGCGACAATAAGATAGGAAAATACAGTATTTAGGCAGGCTTTACCTTACTGAACAATGGTGCTAATCTCTCTCATGAAGATCTAAGCCAAGTCCTTGAGGTGCTGTATATTAGTATGGTGATATCATGATCACTTATGGCAGTACACTGCATATGTCCTTATGAAACCTTGCTATCACCACCAGACTACTGGAGAGCTTCCAAGCTGATCCACCACTAACACTTTGTTCCAGATACCAGCCTAGACCTGAAAAGATATAAAATGTTTCACTTATATCTAGAAAACAGTAAGATGTATGCAAATGAAGTTAAAATGTGTTAGATATAGTGATTTCCAAATAACATTCAGGCTGCAAGCATAGGAAATAAATATTAAACTTGACAGAGTGACACTCAGAAATGTGAAGTAATAGTCATGTATTAAAGTAATAAATTCATCCTAAAAGTATATGAAGTTTCTATAAGCATATCTGGTCATTTACAGGTTAAATAACTAATCAGGTAGACTATGCATCACAAACTTTAAGAAAATGCAAGGACGGTGAGGTTTGATCATTGGTGGAAACATTAGTACATACCAGTATACAGGAAAGTAAAGCGACAATGTAGTAATAAAGAATATATTACTATAAGCAATCTTATTCATGAGGGAAATAATAATTCTAGATATTGCAAGAGAATACAGCCAAATGTGGCCACACATATCAACTACAGGTACCAATACATCCTATATCATAAACTAAATGTGAAATTCTGATCCCCAAAACTTGTAAACAAGAATGGAAATATGCATATGTGGGACATATACAATGTAATTGTTATGATCAAATGTGCAAAAATAATTCCAATGATCTGTTTGAACATTTAAAGTGTATTTTTAAGGGTGTTTGATACCAATTATTAACCTTAATGGTTCAATAGAATCAGATATCAGCTGATATTACAATACCGCACTCTATCCAAGTACTGAATTGAAATATGTTACCATACATGGGCATATTAATGAAGAAAATAATATTTTGGGATACATTTAGTGCACACAGCCAGAATTGTGTCTTACAGATTCACTGTAGGTACAATGTCAGCCTATATGATATACTGAATGTGAACTTTGGATCCCAAACATTCTAAAATATGTGAATATTTGTTCATGTGTGATATGTAACCATGCTAAGATCAGTTGTACACAGTTAAACTCAAAATATCTGTTTGAATATATCTTATGCAATCTTTAGAGTGTCAGTTAACAAATATTATTAGTAATTAACAATGCATAAATTAAGATGGATCATTAAAATTCACATAACATCATACAGGCAACAATGCCGCACTTCACTAATCAATATCTTAACCAAATTGAACAATATAATTGAATGCGTTTTGTGTCCAACTTACATCATTTTGCTGTTTTCTTACATCCAAGGGTAAATATACATGTGGAAAGTATATTTTATCCCTTCAGCCTGCATTTCATTCTCAGAAAGTTTAAACTGATTTAGTAGAGAACTTGAGTAGGTTCTAGTATAAAATTTGCATCGCTGTCCTCTCACTAAACACCCTGTAACTATATTTGTTAACAATTACTAAAGGCTATATAAGCAGATATGTGTTACTCAGGAAGTCACCCCATCATAAACACATAAATTAACTGATTGGACCCCTAATAAATAGTTTGAATGATCAATACAAAATAGAATCTGTCTCTCATACATTTTAAATGTATGACTCATTTTGACTTACAAAGATATTTTCTCTGACAAAATTTGACAAATATCCATCATTGTAGCTTGTATATGGTGTAGGAGTATAAACATGCTGATATCATTTGATATAATTTCCAAAAATATTATCTATGTGCATTTTAAGGGGCAAATTTTAATTTTTTAATTTTTTAAAAAAAAATTATTAAAATTTTAAAAAATAAAATCAATTTTTAAATTTTAATGTCATTTTTCTATTTTAAATGTTAATATATATAACACCTTCAAATTTCATGTGTTGATCATTAATAATACAAATTTTAAAGCAATTTAAAGTTTAATAATAACTGCCTGTACAGGCCATACACCACAATTAATTTTACTATATGTTCTCTACATATATTTCTCAGCACTGACCTTTCCACAGTGTGACAATCAATACAAATCATATGAAAATCTAAACTACCCCCAAAGATGACTTCACAGTGAAATTCTTGTCAAGGGTTGACCGGCATTTTTTTGAGCTGCTACACTGTAAACATAACAGCATGTACACAGACCACATATTTCACTTCCGGATCATTACCAAGGCCTTATTACTCCATGTGCACTGTCGCCAAATTACACACTGACAACCACTCTCTTTGCTCATATTCTCAAGAATAAACAATTACCTTTAAATCCCTACCAAATATGCATCAATATAACTCTTCTATCACCACCAAAATGAGAGAGGAAAAAATGTTCTAAAAATAGACTGGAACTACATTCGTGGGTACTGAACTGGAAGTATTAATTGTGATGTGATTCCATGTATGATGGGGGTACTGAACTGGAAGTATTAATTGTGATGTGATTCCATGTATGATGGTTTCATCAATTGGCAACTTCTGTCAATCCTTTTTTCGTAAATAATCGACGTGGTCCGAACGAGATACATTCGCGGTTATGATCAGTAGGATTGGCCTCGAACTTGTGAATGCATAAAATAGACGGTGTATGATATTCGGGATCATGATTGGTTGATAATGAAAAGTAACATGCGTGCAAAAACATCTTTGTACAGCTGAATATATCATTGATTCAAACAAGATGCACTTTCGACCTTTTAAACTTTTTTTATATACTAACTTGGTTTAGGAAACCTGATACCAAGCCAGGTGTTGAGTAGATGACACAATGATAAAGCACGTGTAGTTTTTAAAAATGCCTTGGCTCGTATGTTTTTTCTTAACAAAGACTCATACATCACTGATGATTCTATACAATAGGTTTAGTTAGGAGCATTCCGAAACGAGAACAAAATTATAGGATTTAAAAGCAGTACGGTGTGTCCGAAGCTGATTGGTTCAAGTAGCATAGCGTATAGAATGCGACTTCATGTTACATGCTTAGTTGTTTTGTTTTTTTTTCCCAGCAGGTGTGACGTATTTCGAATTCACGGACCCTATAAATCTGAGGCTGAAACCTTTAACTTTACTGTCTTCAGAATTAATCACGATGGCAGAACATAATTTAAAGTACAAGTCTATATTCAATACTAAATATTGTCACATTTTGCTGCATGGCGGTTACATTAGTTTTAAAATCTGTACAAAAAAAAATACTTAAATAAAAAAATAGGTTGCCAAAGCCCTTTTTGAAAACCTATACATTTGTTTGAATTTTAGGATCTGAATCTATGGTTTGTTAGTCTGGAAATGTAACACTTGGCTTTATTTGAATAACAGTTGTAGTTCTGCTGTATATTTTTTTTTTATCTTCTTGGTAAACTTGTATGTTCTTAATATTACGTGTTCCGTCTTCTGTAACGATTCCAAGGGCAATCCCATCTTGCACAAGTACTGGCACATTTGCCAAATTTCAGTGCCTTTACATCCAAAGAAATTGCCCTTAGTATAGGAGTTCTAGAAGAGGTATAGATTTGTTGGCTGATGAAAACTACAGAGTACGGAATTGAGTGCACGTGTTCACCTTTTCGTAACTGTTAAGGTACAGGCAGTTCGCTACTTCAGCAAGCAATATAAAATAAATTAAGGGATGTAAGGCGAAGAACATTTACATCCAGTTTTCGCACAGAAGAATAGACCATTTTATTTAGAAAACTGAGTGCAACTTGGTGATCTAAATGCTTCAGGACATATTTTTCGGATAATTATATGTTTTGTTATTTCGGCTTGATGAGATATTTTTTGGTTATTGAACTACAATGACGAATTGTATATTTGTACGCCCGTCCTTTTTAGTAGTACTAGTAGTAGTAGCAGCAGCAGCAGCAGTAGTAGTAGTAGTAGTAGTAGTAGTAGTAGTAATAGTAGTAGTAGTAGTAATAATAATAATAATAATAATAATAATAATAATAATAATAATAATAATAATAACGTGACTGAGTCATCCTTTATTTATCTATATTAAAACATCTAATAAAATATATAATAAATCATAGTTTATTTGTCAGTAATAATAATAATAATAATAATAATAATTATTATTATTATTATTATTATTATTATTATTATTATTATTATTATTATGTCTAGAAAATGTACTTTTTCATCTGTAGGATCATTGGATGTAACTTTTCTCCGCTGAAGTGGATTTTATAAAGGCTCATACAAAAAAAAAAACAGACATGCACAAATGACTTGTTTTAAGGTCCCTTGACTCATATATAGTTTTATAATAATGTCTTTGTTTCTGAGCATCTGCAAATGCGACCCCTGTCAAACGTTTAGGTGATTTGTCAAATTTTGCAGTGATACACTTTGTAAAGAGCTACGGAAAAAAGAGAGAGAAGGGAAAAAGAAGGACAAAGAGGAGAGAAACAGAATCAAGTTGGAAACCAAAAAGAAATATGAAATCGATAGAAAAAAGCGGCGCCTGGACCGAAAAAAGCTTGCAAAACTGAAGAAAAATGTACTAGAGGTAGTTTCTAGAACAAAACGAGCCGCTACTGCGCGCCAAGAGAGACTGTGGCCATATGGTGTCATTCCTTATGAAATAGATGCCAATTTTAGCGGTAAGTTCAATAGTTTAATGTAGTATCTATGATCAAGAATTTTTTTTTATATTTGAATTACATAGCAAACAAAAATGGTTAATTTTCTAATGAAAAGGAAAACAGTTTTGAAGAGGGTTGAAATGCCCAGCCCTAAAATCGTGTTGTCGAATTTAGCACATTATTCATATTTCTTTTTGTGATAAATAATATTACTTTCTTTGAGAATTCTTTTGATATTTAAATGTAATCTTGCATTGCCCGTTTTATCGTTGAATTTTTTTGTGAAAATTTTCGTAATATCCGATTTGACGTAATTATACTTGAATAGACGTAATTATACTTGAATAGACGTAATTACACACGAATGGACGTAATTACATATAAACAGATACCGTTCCGGTGGTCTAAGTGGTTAGAGCATCCGCCTCGCAATGCCGAAAGTCGCGTGTTCGAACCCCAGCCGAACCATACCTTAGACTTACTTCAAAAAGATTGTACTAGCAGCTGCCTCGCTTAGCGCTCAGCATTAAGAGGTTTCTGTCAGGACTGGTCGGCCTGGCGTCAGGATAATGTGACTGGGTGGGGCATGATTTTACATGTCTGCGGCGTGATGCACCAGTGTTAGACATCACTACAAACTGCCACGCTGCAGAGATCATAGCGATATGACTGAATTTTTTGTAATGCTACGTCATAAATCCAAATTACACACACACACACACACACACACACACACACACACAGAGGCAATTAAACATGAGCATCAGTAATATTTTTGTTTCCATGTACATTTTCCTTTTAAAAATATGTCAATCACTTCACAAAGCATTCAAAGTATTTATTTTCAATGTTCTATTTCTATTTATGGTAACCATCGTCACTTTTCTTCTTCCGTCTAATTTAAGGTGCTCACAAGGCTTTATTTAAGCTGGCAATGAGACATTGGGAAAACTATACATGTGTGACGTTTGTTGAGCGGGCTTCTGAAGAGCAAGACTACATTGTGTTTACAGAGAGGCCTTGTGGGTAGGTATATAGTATATACGTTTTACATACTGGTTCCAACAGGTTTGATGCCCGTATCAGGTAGAGTAAGACATTTGGTTTACTTAATTCATCTTGTCTTCCAAGTCTAATATCGTCACCATGGAATTGCTCATTATGAATCGGGGAAAATCTTAGGAATACATTTAAACGTGTTATTGTTTATAAATATTTAGTTCTTAAAACAAAAAATAGCAAGCTAGAAGGATTTTCTTCGCTGTCAAATCCAAAAGTCTAAAAGGATAAAAACAAAGACTGCCAGAGAGCTGTGTTTGGTTGAATGCCAGTGATGACGTCCATTGGAAATTATCAAATGACATCGATTGATACGCTTTCGGCTTTTGGATATGGTTGGACAAGATATTAATAGTGTGCTGCAACTCTATGCCAATATATTTTTATCGGTAAATTTTATATGGAATGTCATGCGATTTCATTGACAAATGCACAAAGAGTAATGTGTGCAGAAAGTCACATGTTAATGATCATCTTTCACCAAACTCTTAGTTCACTGAATTCAGGCACTACACAACCAATGAAACTGACCTAATGTGTCATTGTGTTGATTAATGATGTCCGATAGGCTTTTCTTTAAAGTCGCAAGTTCGTCTCCTACATACCAAGTCAAAGCTTGTCCAGTCTTCCTAAGGACTGTTTCCATTTGAAACTCTTAATTCCCACGTTTCAGAAACCTTCCTGTGAAACGGTCCATAGATCAAACAGTGAACGGCCTAAACTTAGACAGAATTGTCTTTTTTTTTAAAATCCATAATTACCAAAAATATTATGTGACGTTTTCTTGCACTGAACAATGGCTATCTCTCTGTAAATTAAGTTCTCCCTTTATTAATGAAAATTTGCAGTTCACAGCATTATCTTTTCTTTAATTAAAAAAACAACTTTTGAGCACGTACCCTGTTGTTTTCAGTTTTGCTATTCCATCTTTCAGCCAAGATTTGTGTCATGCAAAGTTTTGTATTGGTAATGGTTACATATTTGCATTCATCTCTTTGTCGGTGTGTACGTTTGAAAAATAAACCTGTCCTGTTGAGGGAGACATATACTGTACCCAAAGCATAACTCTATATTGTAGTTACAGGGTGGTATACATGGAAAATTAATGCAAAGTAACTAAACAAACTTCAGGCTACATGTTTAATTACTACCTTTCACTAAACAAACATCCTTCCAGTTGCAGACTTCAAGAAGACATTTTGATATCCTACTTAAGTCAGTACCGTGATTGCTTCTGGTAGAAAAATATATGTCCATGTGCTAAACTAAACGTTTAATTTCTGAAGAAAATACAATTTATATCAAAAGTACGTGACTACTCCATCATTAATCACACTCAATTTCAGCCTTTTGCAGAAAAAATTTAACTACGAAATAAATGTGCCTAGCTGTTGAGTTCTGGAAACGATTATCAAAATTTAAGTATAAAAGACTGTATTTCCTATAAAACTGCATATAAGCTAGTGCTGTTAATTGGAGTTCTTTAATACACTATATTGTCTCTGATATATTTATCAAATTCAGCTTGTAAGCACTATGCTAAATAGCCATCTATGGCATAAGTCAGACGTCATGCAGGCATTCAGTGCCGATTATTTCAATAATGGGTGTCACGTTTTTAATTTGATTTGACTTTATTGCAAATGGCAATTATTCACTTTATTTGGAGCTTACATACATCCATAATCCCGTGGAATATCAAATTTTTTTTTACACGCTCCGAGAAGCATATACAGCAAAATCAGTGTTAAAATATGCCGACGTTTTTGGACGAAATCAACCTAAAGGTGTGTCCCAGTACAAAACAGATTGAATGTCGCGCGCTATGATGTCACAATGAAGCTACGGACAGTCGGACATTGATAAACAAATTCGCACTAGCCTACTTTGTGACGATTAGACACGATGTGTTCTTTTCTTGACCAAATTTTGTACCTGGCCACCAAAGTAAAAGTCCATAGCGATTGATAAATTTCTGCTGGAAATCTCTTTACGACAGTTGCTGAGCATTTAATATTCAGAATAGAATAGACTGGTTAAACAAAATTAGTATTATATTTTTAAGCAACAAGTTACATATAATTTAAGATGATTAAATGCGCATGCATGACCGATATGACTCTTTCTTCAATCAGTGTACATAAGTATGCATACATGTTCTTAGCTCTAACTACCAAAATATAACTCAGTCTGCGAAATAAATGAGCCGTTATGCCCGTAGAGTAGGGAGCCTGAGAGGTGAGTGAAGTTGAGACAGTGTGAGACAACTGTTTATGATTTCTTATTGGTTGCCTTTAACAGGACGCATTGACTGGGATTCACGTTTCAAGAGAGGTACTACTTTTTTAGTTAAAAAAAAAAACAAATACAGGAATAATCTGTACAGCACACAAATGCCATTTTATTCAATATCCAATCCTATTTGTAAAATTAAATCTTTGAAATCAGATTAGGTCATTGCCCCACTTATTTACCTAAAGAACGAAGTGGACATCTCTGTTTTGAGATCAGGGTCAAAGTTTAATGTTAATATTTGGTTAAGATACGATCAGCTTTGTTCAAACGTTTGCCAAAACAGGATGGAAGAGCTTGAGTCTGTGCTACGGTAAACGCTTGACTTAATTAGCAGTATACAGTTGTTCAAATGTTTGCTGAAATATGTTGGAAGAGCTTGAACTTCAAGAGTCATAGTCCCTCTATTAGGGTGAACGCTTGACTTCATAACCCATATACAGCTGTAGTCTGGTTCCATGCTTCGTATGCCACTTTGCTTGCTTTGCACTGTTATACTAAGACTTGGTATAGCTAAGTGTAACGCAAAGAACCAGACACAAAAAAAAAAAACATTTGTTAAAACGTTAGCCGAAAAAGGAGAGAAGATACGGAGTTTAAACATTGAAAGTCCTTCTCTGTGTTACGGTAAACGCTTGTATACAGATGGTATTCCAATAATTAATTATGTGCTCAGTTCTTTCAAAAAGGTTCATAAAAACAGAAACTCAGATATGTGTTACAACGAAGTTTCAGTATAGCCTTCGTTGCAAAACAACACGCGTTAAATCTGCTGAAATCAATTAAATGATGAACAATACACTTTTACTAATGGCCTACAACGAGTTTTGTAAAAGTAAACCAAAAAAAAAAAACCCTACCATAATCGTATAATTTCTATATTTACAATAAAGCTGATATAATCCAACTGCATGCATTTATAGCGAGCATGATATGATCTAATAGCATAAGACTAGATGATAAAAGAGACACACGTCAAACTTCATAAGTTCCAGTGTTTTCTGAAAACCAGTCACTTCTCTATGATCAATAAGAGACTGTCGTCTGTATGCGAGATTTATTTGCTTCCGAAACTGAAGACCTTGACAACATGTAACACTACGCACCTTCGAAACTAAAGATTTGACAGTGGACGTGCTCCAAAAAGAATGAGCAATATTACATTTTGCAGGAACATGTATTAGCACATTTGTACGAAGAATTTTATTTAGATTGAATTATAATTAAGACATAGTAGAATGACCTTAACAAGTTATAAAAAAGTAATGGGCCAAGTGCTTGGAAATATTTTGTTATTCTTAACATACAGCCGTGTCTGCAGAGCTGGTGGGGGGTAGGGATACCATCCAAAACTGGATAGTAAATAGCCCGATAGCAGATTCGCTTATGTAGTACCATAGCGCAGAGATACCACATGTCAAGGGCTCTTTATTTTATCTGTTCTAATAAACTCTCAGTTTGTTCCCTGCATGACTTCATTTCAACAAATTTATTTGCCATTAAATATAAAAGAGCAGTGGGTTATGGGGCTACGCAGTTTCACAATTTAATCAAGTCTCCTCTTCATTAAAAGTATCTTTCATAGACATCTAAGTACAATAGGCGGCACCGATCATGTAATGAAAGCTATCAGTGGCACAGCTAGGACATTTCGGTCGATGGACCCCTGCCTAATCAATAGTGTTAAAACGTATCCGTGGGCTTCAATGCTTTGCTCACTGTTGCTATATGGTAGCTACTCCCCTGAATATTATAAATATCAGACCAGAGACAAAAACAAAATCACAAGACGTCCCGATCCTACGTTCTCAGAACCTACCTTTTATTTGATACTGAAATATCATGTCACACGCAGGCGACATATTAGAGCAACGTAACGTTTGCATATATTAGGTAGCAGTGTATGTAGAGTAGTTATTAAACTTTTAGGTACAAACGTGTAACACAAATGGGGTATGACTACTGTCGTATGATGTAAAACAGTAACTAAACAGAAAATTATGCAAAACACAATGCTTGCAACTCATTATGTATATACTTACATACACAAACACACACACACGCACGCGCGCGCGCACACACACACTTGTCCATTTAAATATACAGTGTATCTTGCATAGGTATACATACATACACACACGCACGCACACACACACACACACATACATACATACATACATACATACATACATACATACATACATACATACATACATACATACACACACACATCCATGCGCACGCACGCACGCGCACGCACACACACATGCATACATACACACACATGCATACATACATACATACATACATACATACATACATACATACATACATACATACATACATACACATCCATGCACGCACGCACGCACGCACACACACACACACACACACACACACACCTACCTACCTACCTACCTGCATGCATGCATGCATGCATGCATACATACATACATACATACATACATACATACATACATACATACATACATACATACATACATACATACATACATACATACATACATACATTCATACATACATACATACATACATACATACATTCATACATACATACATACATACAAACATACATATTTATAAGTACATAAAAGTACAGATATATATTCGGGTGCACATTCGTTGCCTGTGCATTTTGTTTCTGGCAATCACATAAAGTTTATCGTAATTATGTCAATAAAGTTAGCAAGACTTATTAATTTAAATAATTTATAAAACAAAAAAATTAACCAATCGATATTACATTAGGAATTGTACAATAATAAGATGGTAAGAATTTAGAAAAAGGACAGACAAACAAATATTGAAATGCATCTGCTATCCCAATTGTGCACGATACATTTTCTTTTATGTCTTGGAATGTGATTGCTAGTTCTAAAACTTATTAATGGCAAGTAAACATGTCTTTCTAAAGATATCAAGGACTTCTTAAAGCTTAAGTCTCATTTGAATAATTGGTAAGTCATATCTTTCAATGTAGCTTCTTCTAACCTTTACTCCATTCCTGTGTAGATAAATCATTTCAATATTGCGCAACGATTGCTTTCAGATCTTGAGATTTTCATAACAAACGCATCATAGAGCAGATGAATTCTTCCATCTGAAATCAAAATGTTTAAACCATTTATAATACCAGAATGTATATTATTTTAAATGATATTGTAATAAGTTCTGGAGATTTTGTAGTATTTTTGGATTTATTATCGAGATCGAAAATCAAACCATGCAACATTTAATATCAATGTCAATTGGTTTCCAACCAAATTCCTAAAGACAGAAAAGTGACTTGTTTGTTCTTTGTAGGCTTTGTTAAATTTTTTTTTAGAAATTCAGGGTGAATATTTTTCAACTTGCTGGGTATTTTTCAACCCCCAAACGTAACATGCGTACAGCAGAGTAGATATCATTTCTGACTGAACAGTGTTAATTGTAAATCGATTAAAATATGCAGATTGTTTATTCTTCAACAGAGAAGATGCATGGCATTTTCCCCTTGTTCAACGTTTTTTTTTTTTTTTTTTTAAGGTTTTAATAAGCGCTGCTTTGGGAGGGGGAAGGGGTCCCACCTATGCATTATAAATGGTATTTGAACCCAGTTTAAATTTTGTAGTCAACAGTACGCAATTCAAAACGTATTATTTTTGTTGTTGTAAAATTTACATTGAATTTCTAAATGTTACTGTATTCCAAGAAAAGATTAAGGTTTTCTTAGAAAGAATCTGCATCAGTTCCAAATACTACAATGCCATCTGCATATAGCAAAATCAATCGTTTCAAGTACATTTTAGTGTCAGAACCTCCCGTTTCTAGTGCAAGACCTGTACAATAATTCTCTTGCAGAAACTGCTCCATGTCGATCAGAAACTATGAAAATGGAATCTGCCAAATAAACTTTACGTAGGGAGACCTGATGGATTAAATGATCAGATTTTTAATCATACCATGAATACTAAGTAATCTTGTCTATATTTGACCTATTGAATATGCTCGAAAAAGGAAACGCTTTTCTCAATGCATGATTCTTTTTCAGATGTTGTTCTTTTGTTGGCAAACGTGGAAATGGAAACCAAGCTATTAGCATAGGCAAGAACTGTGATAAATTTGGTATTGTTGTCCATGAATTGGGACATGTTATCGGCTTCTGGCATGAACACACACGACCTGATCGCGATGATCACGTGCAGATTAATTATAAGAACATCATGCCCGGTGAGTATAAATAAAACTACTAACAATTCTCGTCAGACTTTAGAGAATATTTCAAATGGATAATTTTTGAACGTGTGGAGAAATTATTTTTTTTTATTTCTGTTAAAAAAAGCATAAATTGTATCTACAAACATGTGTAACTGTCCAACTGTAAAAATGGAATTCAAAAGTCAGGTTGGTCTAGTTCCAGATATATCACCTGTCGTGCATATTTTTCCTCATCCCATCATTATTATGGTGCGGTACGGGATATTACAGGCCCGATCCTATAATGTACGGGGGCCCATGGCAGCATTGCATTGAGCAGTTGAGTTTCTGAAAGCGCGTGGCCCAAAGTAGTTGACTCGTTAGCTTTGCCCAAGGGCCGAGCCTGGGTATATTTTGTTATAAAAAATCGTCTGCAGTCCACACATTTGAATACACGTCGTCCAAATATGAAGGGGGAAAAAAATGATCATCTATGAACATCCATCTGTTTCAAGAAGCACATTTAGTTTTATCTAGTGGTAGCCTTTAAATACAAATTTTTCACGATTATATCGGAGCCGAAAAGTTCTGTTTCAAAACAACACTGTATTCGCCTATATCGGAACCACAGAGAATCTGATTACCGTTGATGGTTACGGTTTTCGACACACAAAAATGAAAATGCTGTCTCCGAATTTGTTTTTAAGTGTGATAATCAGTCCAGGATCTCTGATATATCTGAAGATGATTTAGCCTGGGATCAATAAAAAACAGACGACCGATTGGATTCCGGAAATGAAACCATACTAGAACACGCTGATCACGCGTGGAGAGTTGTTGCTAACTGCGTTCTGTTAGTTTATCATGAACGGGAAAACTATTTGCTACATTGAACAAGAAATCACTCGGGAAGCATTTGCTTTAATCACTGTCTGACCAAGGTCTGACCGGTTGCGTTTGTAATATGCTGTAAATAATGATGGTGTCAAAACACGGGGAATTCATTGCTGGCAACGTACCCGGCGTGACCACATTACGGCCTCTAGAAATGAGAGTTTAACTCCCAAAACTGCAGTCCATGAAAAATGTGCCTGGTTTTCCAATTTATTTGAGACTTATTCTGACAAGTTCAGACAATATTCTCAACATTTCGGTTAGTGTCTGCCCCCTGGGGCCTCCTTAGTAAGGTAATTTTCACACACATCTCCTGGGTTACGCATTAATATTCTGTATCCATACGCGAACTTTTATCAGCAGTTTGACTTGTTCATGATGGAAATTGAATAGCAACTAAAAACTAATTTGCAAAGAAATTGTATGTACTACAATTTGAAAACAGCTGACCGTAAAGCTATTGTCTGACTTGAAGTGTTGTTTTGGCTGTCTATCGCACTGATGGTATTGGTGCATTTATTGTCTATCTCATCCTCCTCTTTATCGCTATACACTTCTACTACTTCTACTACTTCTACTACTTCTACTACTTATATATATATATATATATATATATATATATATATATATATATATATATATATATATATATATATATATATATATATATATATATATATATATATATATATATATATACATACATACATACATACATACATACTATCGTTACGTTTTATCTTTTTCTTCTTTACAAAATGTTTACGATTAGTTTGGAACGGTTTATATTAATAAAGCATATTATGTAATTTTACCTGTACGTTTTTAAAACTTCATGATTGTGCTTTCATGTCTTTCAATCGTATGCAAACATTTTACAGTACGCCATGGCCATGTAACGTTACATTATTGTCAAAAGACATGTCTGTATGTCTCTCTCTCTCTCTCTCTCTCTCTCTCTCTCTCTCTCTCTCTCTCTCTCTCTCTCTCTCTCTCTCTCTCTCTCTCTCTCTCATGTACTTATAAACATCACTGAATTCCCCATTTCAGGGCAAGAGTACAATTTTAACAAATTAACGGAGTCGGAGGTAAATTCACTGGGTGAAGATTATGACTATGGCAGTATCATGCACTATGCTCGGAATACGTTTGCTCGGGCGACGTATGTGGACACAATCCTGCCACGAAAAAAGACGGGTATGGTGGTGAGACCAGAAATCGGGCAGCGAGTCAGACTGAGCCCGGGGGATATACGGCAGGCCAACAAGCTATACAGATGTCCCGGTAAGAATACCACCAGTCTTTATATAGTGTCAAAGCTGGGATCTAGCCTGCTACAAAATAACTTCAACAATTTGGCACCACAATATCAGATGGATTCCCATTTTGTTATCATAATTACTTCCTTTCCTAGATCGTATCAGTTCAGTCGAGCAATTAACTTAACAACCATCTTCTCAGCTTCATGTTTCTGTTATATCATACTTGATTTCGTTCATTATTCCTATGTAAGCTCTGCTGCATTTTTTCCAGTTGATGCAGCTCACATCCACTTCAATGGCTACTTAGTGTAAATAAAGACAATTATAATCAGACAATTGTGTTGCACATAAACTCAGGGTGAATGATGTTGGAGGGGTGTTATCATCGAAGAAATATTTTTCTTTAACCAAAGGAAACACTGTCGCATTTTATCAGTGTGAATACATGTCCAAATGGATCTCTAAACTTCTGAACATGAACACGTTGTCATGTCCATATGCCGACAAACGAACCAGACATGTTTTCAGATGGTGCATTAACATGACCACAGCTGCGTGACAGAGACAAACTTCCATGTCCGTTCTCGCTTAACAGAGACCTGCTTGCAGACGGCACACTGTCATGACCACTCTTGCTTGACAGAGACATTCTTGCAGAAGACGCTATAATGTCTATTTTTGCTTGAATGAGACATGCTTGCAGACGGCACACATCATGACCATTCTTGCATGACAAAGCCATGCTTGCAGACGGCACACCATCATGACCATTCTTGCTTGACAGTCATGCTTGCAGACGACACACATCATGACCATTCTTGCTTGACAGCCATGCTTGCAGACGACACACATCATGACCGTTCTTGCCTGACAGCCATGCTTGCAGACGCCACACATCATGACCATTCTTGCTTGACAGCCATGCTTGCAGATGGCACGCATCATGATCATTTTTGCTTGACAGCCATGCTTGCAGACGGCACACTATCATGACCATTCTTGCTTGACAGAGCCATGCTTAAAGACGGTACACAACACGACCATTCTTGCTTGACAGTCATGATTGCAGACGGCACACTTTCGTGACCATTCTTGCTTAACAGAGCCATGCTTACAGGTGGCGCACTATGATGACTAATTTTCCGTAATAACATGGAGTTAATGAGATCAAAGTACTGACTTTTTCGATTTGAGGATAGTTTCAACAGAAGATAAAAGTTCTGTGTTTGATAAGTTAATATGGTTTAACGAAAGTATGTTAAAGATGCAAATATTACATTTCTGTCAGGTCCATATGTTAAAGTTGTCACACATAAATGCACTCAAATGGCGCAACATCAAGTGCAGAGTTAGGATTCTATGCTGGCTGAAGATAGTCATGTTACTCTTCCACCAGAATTTAATCTAGCATTTGTCATAATACATGCCTGTCTAAACAATCTAAACATTTGGCTATTGAAACTGTTCAATATAACAAATCCGTTTTGTTGACGTGACAAACAATGGCCATCTCGTGTACAACTGCAATAAGACGTATTTTGTTCTTACAGATGCTACGGTAAAGAACCTTTTTCCTACCCATAAAGTTAGATTAATGAAAATGCTGTGTGTTGAACATTAACTGTTGAGATTAACCGATACTTGGTATAAAATTGAAGAGGTTCATTGCCTGAAACTTGGAGATTACATGCATATTCTTTCGCGTTAAATAACTTCGACTATGGGTATTTGTGTAATTTATTGCAGTTTTATACACTTGATACGAATCTGGCGTCAGTCATGCGCGCCGTGACTGAAAGTAGAAAATTCTTGAAGACCTCAAAAATGAAATGTATTTAAAGCGTTTAAAACTTTGGAACTTATACAAACGTTTATGTCGGTCTACGTCAAACATGGCGTATGTTAATAAGTATTTAAAAAAAAACAGAAAGTAGAGACAATGTGTTTGGACAATAACTTGAGTACATTAGATACGTTTTGTGCAAAATGGTGTCGACCCAACGTCAAATAGAGCGCTGCCATTAAATACAGAGAACATAAATACATGTTTTTACTCAGGATGTACAGGATCAGCTCGAAGAAAATTTGAAAATACAAGAAATAAAAACTTGTAACCGAAATTTTCAGTTTGATTGGAGTCATTATGACATCAAAGTCTGTCGCATATAATTACCTAAAAAAAATGTGTTATTGCGTTTGATCTTCGGTCAGTGTAAGTCGGTGAAATATTTTAAAACATATCCGGTATGAGAGTTTTATATGGAACCGTTTGTATTTAGTTTGCGTTCATTTTACCACTGTGCGTTTCGATGTGGGAAAAAAAAATCAATTGATACATATTGACTGCTAGAGGTGATGTTCTCACAATCACATAGCAGCGGGAATCTGCTTGTATAAAATAATTGGTGAGCATTTTTGGATGCTTCGCTCATATAACTCGTATTATATTTGATGCCATGACTCCACAGATCATTTTTATCATATACATATAAATGTGATACATACAGTACATATAAATGACACTCGCATATAAATGATACATAGCTACAACTAATCAATTTCAGACAATTCGACAAGGACATCTGTATGACCTCATGGCATCTTCCAATTCCGCATCATCAGTCCGAAAAATTGGAACTTATTGATGACTGCACACTAATGATCAGGACCGGATTAAGACCCGTCTATGCCATGGGGACTTAAAAAAAAAAAAAATTGACATTAACGTGACTCTACCTCCGCCCCCCCCCCCTCCCCCCCTCCCCACTCACCATTAGAGAAACGCACACTTCTACAAACATTGTTTATATAGGATTGAAACGCACTTGTTTTTGTTTTTTTCTTCTAATAAATATTCAGTTTACAAATTTGTACAGGATCAAAAGTTCACACATGGCAACGTTAAAAGGTACAATCAACTGCACTCAAAAATTCTTTTTAGTGGAGATTGTGGATCTTCTTTGAGTTCTTCAACTTCTGTAGCTAATTTGAACAGTGAAGAAAGCATCTCCTCAGAAATGTTTATGTGCCCAAAAGGAATTCGAACGAGGGTTCAGATTTTGGATACTGTCTTTAAACAGAGTAAATTCAGCATAATCCAGAAATAGGACGCGAATAAAGAACGCTTTTTTTTTTCGGCGCTTCGTATCTTATTATTTATTTTCTTACGCAATAAAGAAAAGTTCAAGTAATTTACTTTCAATAAATGTTATTCTTTAAATGTATGTGATATAAGAATAATCACAATAGTGCGTTGTTCAGAAGGACAGTATCATCTCTAATGTACTGGGGAAGTCAACGGGTCTCACTCAATTCTACACGTCTCCTTAAGATCCGCTAATATCAAATATACTCGAACTGATTCAGCTTTCGCCATCCAATATATTAATAATGCATTTGTATTGAATGCCCTACATGAGATGTAATACTTTTAACTTCCGTACTGAATCACATAGTTGCAAAGGTATTAATTTACATTAAAAAGATCACACAGTGGGTGCAGTTTAACGTTGTAGTTTCTTTAGAATCAAATATTGCAAATGAATGAAATTAAAACCACCCTGTGTCAGATTTTTAAAGAGATTAAAGAGCTAAATAAATGAATACTTAGATAAATAAGTACAGTATTGTATATGAGAATGAAAAGAATAAATTTAATCCGTTTTAAATTAAATTTGTTTTAATATGCGACATTAGTGTTCGGGATATCATTCCCCCCCCCCCCAAGCTCTCCACCCATCCTACTTTTCTTATACGTTACTCGTATAATTGTATAACAAGGATTGGTAAAACTACTAAAGCATGATTGAAGCAGGTGTTAATAAAAAATAATTTGGAGTGCATGCAGGTAAATAAATGTGCAAAAGCTGTTAGATAAACCGGAAGTCATCGCACTTTATTAAAACACACCCATGCCCACACCACAAAGAAATTGTTCTCATAATGTTAAAGACTTCATAACATAAACAATATCACATCCTGGAGGCAACAAAATACGGCATGTTTATAAAACAAATGATATAAAATTATATTTTTAGTCAAAATGTTTTACATTAGTGGTTAAAGTCAGCTATGGTTATTCATAATTTAATATAATTAGGTAACATATTACATATTAAAACACTACTGTATGTAAAATGTTTAAATATATCAGTCCTGTGTTTTGGGCTACTTAGTTTTAATTTTTTTTTATATAGAAGACTAATTTGACTCGTCGTATAGGAAACCCATAGAGTTGTATCCGAATCGATCACACGTATGTTTCTGACGACGGATTCGACTTTGAACGGCAGCTATGGGAGTACAAGTGTTTAGATAATCCTGTGCCAGGTTGTTTTGAACATTGCACATCATGACTTCGTCTATGTATTTTACCCTCTTGAGTTTTGAAAAATTACGTTTCAGTGAGTGCTAAATATTTTGCATCGTAAATAATTCCACGTCCGCTCTTTCTATGTGATGAATGAGATGTAAAAGGTAAGACGAACTAAATCCTGAAATATCGGAACAATAATCAAAAAGGAGGTTGCATCAGACACTTGTAAAATGTAATTATTTAATTTGGGGTAAAACTGGTTTGTTCGTTTAAAATTAAATCTTTTGCTTTTCCTACTAGTTTTCCAGTCTGTGCGGAGAGTTGAATTTGTACACTTATGTTTTTTTTTCTTCTTCATATTGTTTGCGATATTTATATCCTCAATCCGCCATTCTGGTATTTTTAAAAATGTGTTACTGTCTTTCCTTTGAATTGTTCAGGTTTATTCAAGACTTGCAGAAATAATTTGTTCCAAGAGTAACATTACCTAACCCATTTATCAGAAACCAAGGTCCTTGCAGATTAGATTAGGCTCGAATTTCTTGGTAAATCTATACTTAATGAGAACTTTTGCATTAGAGTGCATTTTCTAATAAGTGATGCATGATAGTGGTCATTACGACCAATCCATAGTTCTATGTTTGTGATCATGTCCAGTGTTAAGCCCATATGCAAAATTTCTTTCGTATCCATCAATGAACAAATGATATGTAACAGGATCAATCAAACTCTACATGAACTTATATGCCTCACATAACTTCGCAAACACCACTACTACTTCAGCACTACTACAAATAATAATAGTACTACTACTACTGCTACTCTCTTTCTCTCTCAGCACTATTGAATAGAGATCCTTTCTTAAGAAAGAAGTTATGAGTTAAGTGTCAATGTTACGTATATGTTTTCTTACCTTTAATGTAACAAACACTTTTATTGGTGTAGGAAAATTAGCCACATGCAACCTAGGATGAGGTTTACTTCTTTTTTGTTATCTTTTCATCTACAAAAATAAGTCTGACTCAAAAGTTCAACCTTGCACGTTTTAAAGCTCATTAAAAAGCAGGTGTTCTGATAGTTAACAGATCGATATGACATTGGACATGTTCCAATGAATTCTTTTAATAACAGAAGCTGATACTGATAACCGTGATTGGCTATGCTTAAGAGAGATAGAAAACATTGGCACAAACATCTGAAGTTTTTAGCTTGGCATATGGCCTCTGCTACATAAACTGATTCCAAATGATCAGTGTTCAAAAGAGTCAATGTCAAACAGGGTACCACATTGAATGAAGACGACCAGTTAGTTATGGCTTCATATTAACTTCCGTATAAAAAAGAAGTAAAGAAAGAATATTTGTAATAGTGAATTATTAAATGATATTGACGGAACAGAAAAAATAAGCAGACAAGATGTATGATCGCTTATAAGACCAGTCCATCTGCAAACTGCACAGACCCAGATCTGCCGTCACATAATGAGCCGGCAGATCTCAATCTGTGCAGTCTGTTATGTGTAATCAGCAGAACAAGCAACCGAGACCTGATCTAGAGGCGCATTATGCCACGGCATATCAGGATATTTGTTGTCTGCGGTTTGACTCGATCTATAAGCCAGTATATACTGTATTTTCAAATAATCGAGATCTTGGACTATTGATAATCAGCAAGGCCCGTTGGCTAACGATAAATTAGCAAGGCCCGTGGGCTATTGTTAACAAGCAAGGTCCAGGTGTATCTATTATATAGCGAGTATATACGGTATATTCAAGTGGGATCAAAAGTGGGATCACAAATATGACTTTCAGCTTTCAGACTAGCCACGAGTTCAGCCAATTAGATCCTCCGAGATTGCAGCATTAATAAACGTTGATCTCGCTCATTATTGAACCCTTCCAAGGGCGGGCGAGAGAGAGAGAGAGAGAGAGAGAGAGAGAGAGAGAGAGAGAGAGAGAGAGAGAGAGAGAGAGAGAGAGAGAGAGAGAGAGAGAGATGAATTTCACATTTTCATCCAAATCTGCGAACGCTGCTGCATCAGTTCCCAGCAAAGGGTTAACATGTGTGGGGCTATCAGACAATAAATGACCCTGCTTAAACCAATTTACGTGAATTTTGTTCTTTATCAGTTTGGTGTCATACATGCATGTATCTTAACAAAAGCATTTCGGAGTACAACAAGTCCTAATATTAGTTCTACAAGTAAGAACAGGCTGATCAGTTGACCATCAGTTATCTGAACTTGAAAGAAACATATCCATTAGATTGATTGATTTATTGTTTGATTTGTTGTTCCACCAGTGGATGATTTTCAAACACATACATTTTCCAAACTGTTGAATGCATAAGCTCTCAAATAATTTCAATCACGATTAAAAAATTTATCAATGAACATCAACAGTTTTAGAAAGCTTCATCTATTGGACCAAGAGAAACTCAATTGACAAAAACAAATTCCAGTACTCTGGTGCCGTTCTTTGGAATTATCTGCTGTCCGTGTATAAACTGCAAGGAATACATAGCTTGCAAGAAATTATACATTGAACATTGTCAGGTGCGGGGTTGGTGCGTTATCCATTTATAGTATTATATAAGCCCCACTTGTCAAAGGGTAAGTGTTAAGCATCACTTGGTCAAGGGGTATTGTACGATATATAATAATGATAACTATAACCCACTCCCTTTTGGTACTCGTTATCTAAGAGATGACCGCCCTTTACATAATTGCCTGGTTCGAGCATGAGAATAGATAGAGTAAACTGAGCAGGTATATTGAACAAACAACTCCGAGCCCCAGTAAAGATAAACAAACAATTTAGTCAAGTACATACACAATTATGAAAACTTCCTTTCATTAGGAATACAAGCTGTTTAGAAATAAAACTTTCACCGAATTACAATAAAATTTTAAATAGATTTAAACAAATTAGCCAATCTATTACTGATAGCTTTAACTCCTAATAGGATCGAGTGGGACAATCGAAGTCAATGCCTTGTTCGATTTTCAACACCTGCTATACCTCGATCCCGTTCACTGCTCAATTCAATGTTGGTTCTGGAGGACACTGTCTCTCTAGATAATCTGCACCCGTGGATGTTTCCGCTCGATTCCAGACTTGTCCACAGTATAATGCGTTCACTGCAATTCCCGTTTCCCAATTCCTTTTCCAAAGTGTACGTCGCAATTTACGTAACTTCAAGATGTTCCAACAAGCTATTTTTTTCCCTTTGTGTTTTTGGTGTGTCCCTCCCTTAGTTTGGCGGTTTTTTTTTGGACCACGATTTCTTAACGGACGTATTTCTCTCAAATAACATCCAGAGTCCTAGTAAATAATTCTACCTCTGGTTCCTCTTGCAGATAAATTTTCAGACTAACTTCTGATTTCGCTATGCCGATATTATGTTCTACGAAATTTCGTGTGAAAACATACCCCTTATTTAACCGTGACCAATCAGAATCAAAGGTATTTTCCTTCGCTTTTCTCTAAGAGTCGCTTACGTCTGGTCAGCATGACATGCTTCTTTTTAAGTAACAGAATCCCTGCGTTTTCTCAAGTCTGACACTTTTCGTGAAAAATGGAACCTTAAAATGTCGCTAGCAGTCAGTCTGATTGCTGAATAAAAATGGTTTAATTAGTACAACGGTCGCACTCTGCTATACAGACCCCCCCCCCCTTTGACACGGCGTGTCTTCATAAATCTAACTAATGGTTAGCTGGCCTCACCTAATGTTTTAATAATAGATCGCCTGAAATTTGCCCCTTCACAAACATATAATGACTTTCCAGTTTTAGGTTGACTATTCATTATACGGATTCATGATTATCTGATTAATGTAATCACCCTCTAGTAAATGAACCATTGTTAATAATAATAATTTTTTTTTTTTTTTTTTTTTTTTTAATGGTTTAACGCCATTTTTCAGCACAATATAGGCTATACATGGCGGCCAGTATTAATGGTGGAGGAAGAAACCGGACAAAGCCCGGAAAGAACCACCGACCCACGAGAAGCTACTGGCAAGCTTTCTCACATAACAATAATAATAATAATAATAATAATAATAATAATAATAATAACACACACACACACACACACACACATCAAGCACCAAACTTAATAATAACACACACATACACACACACATCAAGCACCAAACTTGTATAATAATAATAATAATAATAATAATAATAATGATAATAATAATAATAATAATAATAATAATAATGATAATAATAATAATAAGTATTATAATCATTATTATTATTATTATTATTATTATTATTATTATTATTATTATTATACAAGTTTGGTGCTTGATGGATGTGGGTGTGTGTGTGTGTGTGTGTGTGTGTGTGATAAGGATCTTTGTCGTAGCTTTAACAATTTTCAGTCATATCCCTACGATGTCCGCAGTGATGCAGTTTATAGTGTATCCAGCACTGGGGCATCATGCCGCAGATATGTAGCATGATGTCCCACCCAGTCACATTATCCTGATACCAGGGATACCTGTCCTAATACTAACCTCTTAATGCTGAGCGCCAAGCGAGGCAGCTGTTAGTACCATTTTTGTAAGTCTTTGGTATGACTCGGCCGGGGATCTAACCCACGATCTCCTGTTTCTGTGGCGGACGCTCTAACCACCGGGCCACCGGAGCGGTCTGTGCTTGGTTAGTTAGCTCAAGAATTTACTTTATTTCTTTATCAACCAGCAAATTAAGTAATATTTCTGTTATGTGAGTAAACTAAATCGTCTTTGCAGACAAAAACTATTACTTGAGGGGCCCCGAGTAGCCGAGTGGTCTCAAGCGCTTTCCGTTACGGATCACTGCTATCTCACACCTCTGTCTGCGTGGGTTCGAGTCTTGGAATCGGCCAATGTGGGTATGTGAGAAAGCTTGGCATTAGCTTCTCGTGGGTCGGTGGTTCTTCCCGGGTTCTTCCTCCACCATTAATACTGGCCGCCATGTATAGCCTATTTTGTGCTGAAAAATGGCGTTAAACCCTGCAACAACAACAACAACAACAACAACAACAACAACAATTACTTGAATGGATTATTTCCCCATTCAGCGCAAACGAGGTTAACGGCTGCATGACTACTTCGATATAAACAATTTATTTCCCAATAAATTAGAACATTGTCTTTTTAAATCTTTATGTCGTAGATAGGATGACGGGGTTTATTAATTTTTGGACTGTTTTCTTGTGCGGATTGATACACTTAGCACTGCTAGCGTGGAGGTACTTTAGAATCATCACAGTGTAGTTATGTATCATACAGGTTTACAACTTCCCTTTATTTTTGGTGTATGATTGACGGGTGTGATATGGGTTATTGAGTATATATCTTGGTCTAACTCTAGATGCGCACCCCCCCCCCAAAAAAAAAAAAAAAAAACTGCTAGCTCCGCTTGGTCATTTTCTTTTCCTGGTAAATTCTGTTTTTTTTTTTGTTTTTTTTAAAAAAAAACTTTTTAAAATACATTTTATAGGTAATTCATTTATTGCACTTTCTGATGCTGGTATTGTCTTATCTAGCAAAATTCATTTTCCCTATTTTAATAACTGTTAAAGACACTGTACTTTAGACTAATTTAGGCTGATTTTTTTAGCACAAGGGAGCAGACATTTTAATTAGCTGTGTGCATACATGATATACTATTTCCACAAGTGCAATATCCAAAGAAATGTCAGCAGTGTACATCATTGAAGCATAGAGGTATGCAAACATTCTCTTCATTTGTGCATGTTCCAAATGCAAATCACTTCGTCATATTTACGTCACTCTTTCAAAAGTACATACTAACTGGTGAGTGCATCCTGAACAAAGGATATTAATGATCGCGAGTTTACCAATTAGTATTGTCGTTCTTTGTTTTGCCGATTTCTGCATTCAACCTGAATTCCGTGGTCTTGACGTCTAATTTACAGACGCTGCACCCAAATCGGAATCGGCAATTAACTTTGGTTGGCAGTTGATGCTGAAATATCCCAGATTTCTATATCGTTCTCAGACATGATTATGAAAGTAACGAGAGTTAAAATAAATACCTGAACAAGTTGTAATATTACTTAATCAGGTGTCTTGCCCTAAAATCTTGAATCGTTTGTCTTAGAGCGTAGGAGGTACAATATGGTTGGCACTAAACATAAAATAGAAATAAGTGATGTAAGTCAAATGCCATTTTCAAGATTCAGGTGCAAAACTATTTAAATAAGTTTGTACTTGAAACCATCTTGTTGTTTGTAGTTTCCTTTAGGCATTGTTTGATAGTATCTCCACATGGCTGGTATAAATCAAGTGTTAGTAGGTTTCAGGATCTATGCATGGTGGGGAGGGCGAGAGAATACGAAAGATTAATTAGTCTTTAAAATCGAAACACACGTCTGACAAAAAAAGATTTTAGGCCAAAAATGAACAAGTTTATCCAAACAAATATCTAAATAACAGACGTAGGGACAGATCTGTTTCCTAAATGGGAAAAGAAAGCAGTTCCAAAGTTTTCATCACCAAAGCGGCTATGCCATTTTAATCAAAACTGACTCAATGAATGCTTATCACACTGATATAGTTCATAAACTCAATATGAAAGAAATAATAATTAAATATATTATATATATACTCTTGACGAAAATAATATGTATAATGGAATATGTTTTGGGTTTCATATATTTATCATCATGTTGTTTTCTTTGATTTTGCACGTCCTTCCATTATGTCACTGAATTAAACTCTGTTAATATTCGTTACAGTTAAATGTTTCCTATTGGTTTGTCTCATGTGCTCATTAGAAGGAAATTATATTGTCATGATAAATTAGACTGAGATTAGTAATTGACACTTAATAATCTATGAACACGTGCGATGTGGTCATCTGGCGTTGTAATATGAGCTTTAATGTTGTCCCCAATCTGACGAATAATTTGGATCTGTTTTGCATATTGTCTCCGCATATAGTTTGGTGTGATCACATTGTTAATGCTGCAGGATACTGTCCAGAAACGTTGTCAACATATTCTGGCAATTTTCATTGCTTTATTGACAGGCATTTTACCTGCCCTAGTTTTGTTCCGTATCTCATTCGGCGAGATAATTTCTTGCATCGTCTGTTTTCCGAGTCACAAATTTTAGTTATCTCATTGGCATTCATTTTTACATACGATTGTTCTATGGTTAGTTACTTGTTCACTGATGGATATCTATCATTGCTATAAATATTTGTAAAACTTTGCGTTAATATGTGCATCCGGTTTCTGCGCACTTTTCAGGATCCCCTGATGGCCGAGTGGTTTAAGGCGCTTAAGTAACTAACACATCTCACCTCTGTGAATTCAAGTTTCGGCTCGACCAACATAGAGATGTGAGAAAGATTGCTAATATAATCCGGTGGATCGATGATTCTTCCCCGTGGTCTTCTCGTGGTCTTTTTCTACCAAATAGTCTGTCCCTTGGATCATCCTCATTTGTCATAATTACTGCACCAACAACCATGTGGGATGTATTTTCTCAATTTAATGATATCACACTGTGGTGTATTCTTTCGCTAGCCATGTTCTGCATATGGTATAGCTTTGTTTGATTAGGATTTTTAACGTAGCTTTAACAATTTTTCAGTCATATCGCTACGATGTCTGCAGTGAGGCAGTTTATAGTGATGTCTACCACTGGGGTATCATGCCGCAGACATGTAGCATGATGTCCCACCCAGTCACATTATCCTGACACCAGGCCGACCAGTCCTAACACTAACCTCTTAATGCTGAACGTCAAGCGAGGCAGCTGTTAGTACCATTTTTGTAAGTCTTTGGTATGACTCGGCCGGGGATCGAACCCACGACCTCCCGCTTCCGCGGCGGACGCTCTAACCACTAGGCCACCGGAGCGGTTGCATATGGTATAGCACCGATTCAATTGATATGTTTAGATCAATTTTGCCACAACAGCCTTATTTATATATTCGCTCTCAACGGCTTCGTTGACCTTGTACTCTTTAACCTCACCTGCTATATTGCATTTAATTCTTTGAATGTGGCAGTCAATAATCATTTTTCGTTGACGGCGGCGTGACAAAATTTATCTTATTATACATACCTGTAGTGAAAGGACAAAGAGTGCAAAATGTCTTCCACCTTTATCTACTTAACATGTGTAGTAGTGTCCCCATACAATACTGAAGCGTTTATCATACATTATAGTAACTTAAGCTACATGTCCAGACCATTTGGCAACTTTTAAAATCAATAATGGATTTATGTCTTTGTTCATTTGGATTTTGAGCGTTAAATTTTTGCTTCTGGTACACATATTCACTGATACAGTCTTGTGAACAGAAACTCTTAGCTTGAAATGGAGTGTTACTATCAGCTGAAGCAGAATCGTCCTGATTATTGTGCTGAGTGTCGTCCCAATTATTATGCCGATTATCGTCCTGATTATCAGTAGTATTACTGACGCTTAATATTGTCTTCTCCTTGATGAATTTTGTACTATACACATTTTTACATATAAGTGTTTTGCTTCTTTTTCTTTATCGGTGCTTTTATATAAAGGCTTTTGATTACTGTCACAGGTTGATATTTTTTTCTTTCATTCTTTTCGGATTGTCATACCACTATAATCTGCTTGTTCATTCTTTTGATTTCTCCTATATTTCATAATCTCACTTATGCATTTGGTAGGAATCTAGCACAACTAGCATTGTTTCTTTTTTAGTGCAATCAGCAAAGTGAAACTGAATTGCATGACCGCTGAGTGGTCCAGGTAAACACAGTCTGAACAAGTCTATTGTGCTTGATGATTTCACAAAAGGTGATTAGTTATAACCTTAAAATATTGATGCATGTTATAATAATTAAAAGATGATATACTAAGGATTCCAACAATTTTAAGAGAAAGATTTGGAGCTGGCATTGTAAATCAGTTTGTTATCCAAAACTGATCTCAAACCCATAATAACAATTTCTAGTCAAAGCTATGTTGTCATCTAATGGATTATGAGCCAAAATTGCAACATGCAGATAAGTGGCATTCTCACAAAATAACAGTACTGCATTATTTTAGGAATATTTCTCTGGCATTTTTGGGATCTAGAAGATTGTATTGTTGACAACGAGCGGGAAGATGATAGTCCCAGATGGCAAATAAGAGCAACCAGTGGCATAACTTTTCATTGTGCAACTTAGCCGACTGATTCTTTCATGGTCAGTGCTATTATAAGGCACAGTTTTCGACAAAATTCTCGAAAGTAGAATGCAGAAGGTAGTAATTAACATTTTTTCACCGCAAGGTTTCCGTAGAATTGGAAAATATGTAGGTAGGTAGATAGGTAGGTAGGTAGGTATGTATGCATAATTTATAATTGCATCATTGAATGTTTACTTATTTGTTTAACGTGGCTTATATGTCCATTTGGATGGCTAATTATTACTTTTTTCACATTATTAGTTTACTAATGAGACTGGTATAGCTTTGTACTGTATGCTGTGTACAAGCTATGTCGATATAATAATAGACTATTTACGTACCTGATGCAAAAAGCGCATAGAGTGAAAGAACTTGCATCCGTGTATAATCTGTAGGGCCTGTTGTACCTAGGGTAACGAAGCGTTGGTTTACATCTGCTTTTGTTTCCAGGTTTTAAAGCAACCTGACAATCTTTTTTATGAAGAAACTCAGTTATTGAATAATTGCATATATGCAAACCTTCGATGCTTACCAGGAAGTCCTCGAATGTTATCAGATGCTTGAGTTTTGAATGCATTGCGTTTGAGCTACACGACATAACTAGTGCATTTGTCTCTACACAAAGACTGCACTTAACATTATGTCGAAGATTTTAAGTATGTAGATTCGCGGCCAATTCGATGTTGCTATTACATTTATGAAAGTCTATATCGAAACCATAAAACAAATGTTGTTCTTTTAGGCAAAAAGTAGGCATAAGGCACAACACGGGCTTGTTGATTCCTCACTGACTGCAGGCGCAACCATTTCATTTACTAATCATTTCAATTTGTTTTAGTCTAACCGTTATGCCTGCTGCCTAATTTGATGAGTGTCTTTGATCACTTTATTATACTTTCATAAATCATATTTACCCAGCTTTCCATATCTTTACAAAGTCATCAAAGGAGTCCTCAAAGCAAATTTTCTTGCAGATTCAACTGATTTTATGTAATGTCCCCAAATGCTTCCTCAGTGAAACTGAAATCCATGTTTGTTTTACTCTCAAATTCACATCCTGACCAACCGATTTAGTATCTGAGTTATTTTGTTTAGGCACATCTTTGTCCTCTTCGTAAGTATAACATTTGGCTCTGTAGTGATATACATGCAAATATGCTTCCTTAAACTTATACAGCCTCTGGAATGAGATTTTTCGTCCTTTTGGAGGATTTCCGAATATATCAGCTTATTATGTTGACCAGAATTTGTCGGCCTTTTCACACACACGAAATGAATAGAATCAGTATGACGTCAAACCCCACAGTTTAAATGGGAATAAGCAAATGTGAAAAATATTGATAGAGATATAAAAGTGGAGGAAATGGAAACGGATTTTGCAAAAAATTGACGGGCAAATGTTTGGACAGTTTTTAGGAAAAGTTAACGAATATTTACGTATTGTGTATACCCTGGGATTATTTCGAGAGGAATAGTTAAAGGCTTATTCCCATGACTTACAGACAGAGCACGTTTTTTGTTATGAGCCGTTTACGAGATATTACCAATGTCGGTACAATCAGCACTCAACCGCAGTGGTTAGAGCGTCCGCCGCGGAAGCGAGATCGCGGGTTCGATTCCCCGCCGAGTTATACCAAAGACTTACAAAAATGGTACTAACAACTGTCTCGCTTGGCGCTCAGCATTAAGAGGTTAGTATTAGGACTGGTTGGCCTCATGTCAGGATAATGTGAATGGGTGGGGCATCTTGCTATGTGTCTGCGGCATGATGTCCCGGTGTTAGATATCACTATAGACTGCATCGCTGCAGACATCGGCTGCGTTAAAAAATCCTAATCACACACACAATTAGCAATCAGCGAGAACTTTGACCGTACTACACGTTGTAAGAAGGACGTAAGTTCTGCACATACTTCATAAAATGAAACATAAAACTTAAAAACAATCAGTTGATAAATAAAATTAAAATTACATGACAGTGGCTTTTCTCTTAGATCCTAGCTGGGGGAGTACCTCCAGACTTGTTTTTGATTCAGTCTAGTATTGTGCCTGCGAAGTTTAGTGGCAGTTACGTTAAATTGCGAAGTTCATGGACTTCATTTTTTGTTGTTGACCTGTCACATAGACATAGCTGTTGGTACTCACGACGATTGTTGGCCGGTGAAAATGACGTTAGACCCAAAACCTCATTATTTACCTTTCATTCTTGCCACCGTTGTGTATATTTTCCTTGAGCTATTTAACATATCTGGTAAATAACAAAAATAAAATATCGCAGGTTTTTGTTTATTAAGTCCATAGCCATTCCATATTTAGTCCAGAAATCTTTACCCAGAGTAAGCTATGGTCCTCATTCAGGTACGATGCTAAAAATAACATTACGAACTAAATAACCCAAAGTATAACAATTTTTCCAGTGATAAGAAATCTTTATGTACTTATCTGACATCAACAGTTTCCATTGTACCTATTTTCACTGAAACAACTGTACATATATATATATATATATATATATATATATATATATATATATATATATATATATATATATATATATATATATATATATATATATATATATATATATATATATATATATATGGGAGCCCTGAGTGGTCAAAAGCGTTTTCCGTTTCGGATCACTGCCGTCTCACCTCTATCTGCGTGGGTTCGAATCTAAGATTCAGCTAATGTAGTTTTGTGAGAAAGCTTGCCAGTAGCTTCTCGTGGGTCGGTGGTTCTTTCCGGGGGTTTTCCCGGGTTCTTCCTCCACCAATAATACTGGCCACCATGTATAGCCTATCTTGTGCTGAAAAATGGCGTTACCCCCCCAAAAGACAACACACACACACACACACACATATATATATATATATATATATATATATATATATATATATATATATATATATATATATATATATATATAAATGTGTGTGTGTGTGTGTGTGTGTGTGTGTGTTATTGTATTGTTGTATGAATCTTTTAATGTATGTGTGTAAATTAAAGCATTGTTCGAGACAACCGCTCATGGTCTCGTCTTGACTGAGTTCTAAATCGGCTGAGCCCAGTAAAACTACAACGTGCTCGTCACGTGTCTGAAGTTCTTTAGTAAAAGTGTAAGCAGTGTAGTGAAATGTACTGAGTTGAGTACAGTGCGGACAGGGAGAGGTAACTGTTTGAACTTACTCTTCTCAGGAACGAGTGCTTGGATATATTTGTCTTCAGTACTACTTTCTTAATAAGTTTGAAAATTGTCCCAGCACATTAGTATATGCACTGATACCATCACTGTCAAAAGGAATGTCACTGTTTAGATCGCTGCAACACCGAGAAAACGTCCTACCTAACCAAGCAATCGATCTTTTTATACTTTTGACGAGAGTTATGATGTATATGGTCAACCTCACCACCGTGGTAGGGTATCTCGGCTTTATTCCGTTGGTTATCGTCTCGTTAATGTTCAACACATTCGGTTGACCATGTCCAGTCTTCTCGAATAGTTGGCATGCTTTATTGTTTTTTTGTTGCTTGCTTTGCTTGGTAAATTGGTCCATAGATTTCAACAACTTGGGGCGCTAGATTGTTATTTTATTTCGTTCAGTACGAGAGACAGTTTTTTTTTCTGTATGGGTGGACGTGCCACCTATGTTGACTTACAGAATAACCTGGCGGCTTGAGTGGTTTTCTTCCAGATCTTGGAGTTCTGTAGAATTACTTACATTCGCACAGATGGGAGAAGGCTTCAACGAACCCTATCATTTTACTCTTGTTGGATATTTGGAGAACTCTCGATTTCTTTTCGAAGTCACTGAGGTAGGGTTCCAGGGATATTGTTTGCCACATTCTCTTGTCAAAATATTCTTTACAAATATGGACTGTAAAGAATATAAAGTTTGGGTGTAAATTTCAACTGCAGTTCATGTTTCATCGTCTTCATGCTAGGTTTAATTGAGTGGAAGACGTTTGAAAGCGCACCTGCACTGCAGCTTGACTTTAATACCTGTAAATGATCATACATTCAATGGAAATTACTTGATTTGTATCTAAACAGCGTTAGATCTTGACGGGAAAAACGAAAGACTTGCAAGTGATCAGGTTGTTACATTATTCATTAAGGTAAACAACCTTATCACTGAGTCTGTTTTAAACGTATGAATGAGGATTGATACAAAAACATAAGTAGATATAAAGATTTGTTAAATATTTGCAATGAGTCTACATATACGAAATTCTTCTACACTAACATAGATACAAAGAGCCATGTGCACAGGGACACATATCAAATGACGTGTCACTTTCCTGCTTTCATTTTGGAATTCATTGTGTATGAATACATCCTCGGTAATGATTTGTCAGAATCTACAGGTGTTAGTAGCCTTCTCAAGTGTTCCATTCCATAACTGCCGTCAATCCAACAAAAGTTGCGTATTCAAAGACAGTATAAGTGATAGACTATAGTGTGTTCAGGACCGAGATGAAGTAAAGCGATACAAACATTTTCTATCAACGTCGATCTCAACTCCTTCACCACCCATACTTTTTTCATCCGCTGAAATGTTGTAGCTTATCAAATGTTTATACACCCATGTCAATTTTTATAATTGTGTGAGCTATGGTAGAAAACGTTTTCCTTTGCTGTTTGGTGGTTTTAAAAAAAACAGCATATGTTCCTGTAAATGTTTTGTCCTTCGAAATTCCATTGTGCTGAAATCTCTTTTACCAACAGCAATAAAGCAACCATATGTCCTTCCTTTTACAGATTTCTAAACCCTTATAATTTCCAATTTTCATCAAGAAGTTTAATTGAAAAAAATAACGAGAGACGTTAAGTGCTTAAACTTCATTTGGTAACGAGGAAAAATGTTACCTCAATTTAGTTGATACTCCAGTGCTCTTCATTATCTTTTTATCCCTTATACAGTCAATTTTAAATTTGGTATATAATTTTCAGTAATAAGGAATTTATGGACTTACCATTCATTCTATATAGGCACACACACTAGTTTTTCATGTTATCGATGCCTCACTATTTTCTTTTCTATTTTTAAACTGGTCGCAGACCCGAAAAGCTTATGGAGTGACCTGTAATCGGTCATCCTTCGTCCGACGTCAGCCCGTCAGTTAGTACAAGTTTGTTATAACTATTCCTACTAAACTGATTGTATAAAAACCATCAAACTTTACATTCACATTCATCCCAAGGTCTAGCTGGTCATAAATAGTGCTGATTATACATCCAATATTGCCGCCACAGCAGCCATCTTGAAAGTATTGTTATCGCTACTTCTCCTGAATTTATGGCCAGATCAAAATGAGAGTTTACTAATGATATTTAGTTGGTTCCAAACACAAATTATGCCAATATAATGTCCAATATGGCATCCACAACATTCACCTTTAAAATTTTCTTCTCACGACATCTCTTTAATGGAAAGACTTTACATGTTTACCAGAAGACTTTCTATGTTGCCTAGCTGGTCCTTGACGAAGACGTCCAATATGGCCACCATAACGATGCCCTTGCAAATCTTATTGCTACTCGTATTATTTGTTATCGCATTCATCGGGGGAGGGGGGAGGGGGACGTGCATTAAAAGACTTCATATATTATCTAGTTGGTTCTAATACATATCACTGCCAGTTTGACTTCCAGCATGACCACCACGTAACCATCTTGAAATTCATGTTATCGCTACTTCTTCTGAATGGAAGCGATTTCGGTTTGGGTTTTCACCAGAAGACTTCTTATGATGTCTCGTTGGTTTTAAAAATCAACCATACTGCCTAGATATCCAGTATAGCCACCAGTGGCAGTCTTTTAAAAAAAAATCTTGTTATCGCTACTCATTTAAATCAAGGGTATTTTCAGAATGGGACTGTGTTTTAATACTTCGTTTGATGTCTCGTTGGTCTTCAATGAAGTGTTGCCGATCTGACATTTTAATATAAGTACATGTGCTGCCATTTTGAAAATATTACTCCTCTGGAACGGTAAATCATATCAGCATGGAATTCTTACCAGAAGTCATCTTATGATTTCGAGTTGGTCTTTAACATACATTGTGCCGATCTAATGTGTCAAATGGCGATTGCATCTGCCATCTTTAAAATAGTGTCGCTACTCCTTTTATAAGGAAAGTCATATCATTATTTAGTTTTACCAGAAGATTTCTTCTGATGTTTAAATGGCAATAAATGTAATTAGTGTCTGTCTGATAACTAGTGCAGCCACTGTACCAACACAATCTTGAAAACTTTGTTATTGCTACACCTCCTAAATAGAAAGTCATCTGAACATTGGGTTTTCACCAGTCGACTAGTTATGATATCCGGTTGGTTCTGAATGAAAATGGTTCTGATCTGACCTCAATTGCGGTTGTAACAATTAAAAAGTTGAAAATATTGATTCTATTTCTCCAGAACGGGTGGTTATATCTACGGGGGTGGGTGTCACAAAAACTCTTCGTAGTTGTGACTAATTTTTTGTAACTGAAACTGGTGTCGTTCTTTCATCCCAATATGACTGCAATAGTAGCGCCGATCTTGAATCTCAATATGACTGCCACAGTGGCGCCGATCTTACATCCCAATATGACTGCCACAATGGTCAATTTGAAAATCTCATCGCTCATGAATATAGAGATAGTTTCAGTGCTCCGCACGTAACAAGAAGAATGGTGATATTATTGAATTTCTGTAAACATCAATCATTTGAAGGGACGTTTGAGGAGCCAAATTTTTATATATATTGACAGTTTTATTCGCTTGCATACCCAATTTGTGCTGAATTATGTAACCATTGATGGAAGAACAGATTGCCAATATCAACGAAATACTTGATGCTTTTAATGGTAAATAATACTGTGTTCTTCGTTAAATATAAATCTGGCTTTGTATATACATGTTAGTCACGTGTTGGCTCTATATTACTCTTTGTCTCATTCCGTGCTTTGTACTAAACAAAGCTTCATGTAAGTAAGTGATTTCACTCATTGATCTGTATGTAGTTTCATGACTTCTATGATTTGTAAAATGCAGATTTGAAACAAAGCACTAATGGTTCTATGAGCATGCTTTGCAAATGAAATCTCTTCGCAATATTTTCCAGCTTGCGGAAGGACACTGCAAGAACCCAGTGGTATTTTCTCCCATTCTCCTAAACCGGCCAAGGAGGAGCTGTGTCGGTGGAGAATCTCAGCGACCCACGGAGAAAAGATCGTGCTCAATATAACAGCCCTCGACATCCCGAAGACCACCTCGGTGACTGGCGTACAGTGTGATAGCGACTATCTGGAAGTCCGGGACGGCCACTACGTTCTGTCGCATCTACTCGGTATGCAAACAATACTGTTTCAGATCATCGGCATGACGCAGGTAGTGACAGTAATAAATATTCAGCAAGTGAATAGATACAAAGCTGTCAAAGAAGGGAACGTCTTTCAAATAAAGCATGACCTAGCCATGTCTCAGAATGTGAAGAAAGGACCTTCATGACTCGATATCTAATTAGGATTGTGCCATCTACTTTATCTATGTTACCACTTAGAAACTTTTTATTTAGAATTTACGTTTTTAATATAAAACTGTTATTCTTCACTGTCTTTGTCGAATTGGTTAGTTTTGGCCAATTACTCGTTGCAGACATTTTTTCTAAGACATCTTCATTTTTGCACTGCAAGATAAACTTCCTTGTGGTGGTTTAAATTTTTGAATGAAACGTGATTGCGCAGTCAACCAATCTTTGCGTAATATCGATTGCCTTATGTGTGTTACAGGCCGATTTTGTGGAGACAATATTCCTCCCAGTCTTATCTCATCGGACAGCCGGCTGTGGATCGAGTACCGGACTAGCAAGGGACAGGGAAAGGGATTCGAGGCTAAGTATGAAGGTATAAAGTCAGCAATCAATGGACACTTTACAAACACTAAATTAACACTGCAGATAAAATGTTACTACATGTTAATTATGTAAAATATAGTTTTAAGAAATGAATAACTGTGAAAAGAAAAACTTTCAGAATACTACATTTTCATATACGAGCCTTGCTACACTATTTGATTTAAAGACAATTATACAATTCCAATTTTAACAATTTAAAACAAAGAGCATTAGCATCGCAAAACGTTTGTCCTTACCCTATTACATTATGTTAAATTTAACCTTGTTGACTCCATCTAAATACCAGTATCATACGGAGAGTAGCGAAGTATGAGGGAAAATTGACGTCTTACTTAAAACGGGGTATTCGCGTTAACTGAGTGGTAGAGCGTCAGACTCGTAATCTAAGGATCGCAGGTTCGATACCCGCCCAGCCAGATCGGCTGCCTCATTCTTTCTTTAGGAAAGGGACTTATCTCCCATTTCGTTATCATGATATAGCCAATTATTGTGTTAAACGTGCCCTTAAATCAACTATTTTTGTTGTGAGGATACATTTTCAAATGTTCTATCGTATATATATCTCTATCTAGTTTAGTAATGATTTTAATTTATTTATTCGTTTGCTATTGGAAATAATTCAATAAGTAACGAATCCACTATTTTTTATGATTCTATGTATATAAATGCATTTCTTTTTTGTCTTCAAATCTTCAGAAAATGAAGGAATAAAAGAATATCATCACACACACACACACATACACACACACACAAACAAAACAAACTCAATATACATACGTGTCATTAATACAACATAAATACTCTCTCTCTTTCTCTCTCTCTCTCTCTCTCTCTCTCTCTCTCTCTCTCTCACACACACACACACACACAAACACACACGTTCCCCTCAGTCAACATAAGTGCACATACATGTACACACGTGCCATTAATTAAGCATAAACACGCACACTCGCTCACACACACGTGCCTTTAAATCAACATAAACATGTACACACACACAGACACAAATATACAAACATACACTTAAGTCAATATAAACACGCACACACACTTAAGAAAAACCACTAACAAAGACTGATTAAATGACAAGTTTGATTTCTGTCGAGTGTTGAATGTCACGATTATCTTGTGAATCAAGTATGAATTTTACAACTGAAACAAATTTATCATAATTCTACGAAGAAAAACGTGCTGATTCAAGAAATTTACCCTTGTTACGTTAATATTATTCCTTGAGGAAACGTTTATGATTTAAAAATATAACGGATGCCATTAAATGGAATAATTAGAACAATGCGTCAGACATGACTCAAGTAAGCTTATCACTGCATGGAAAGAATCGTTCACTTGCATTGAGTATTTTTTGTGGAGCGCTGACATTGTTTATGCTAGATTTCAATCGTATGAATACTCGCCATCTCCATTATCAGTGTTTCGAAAATGCGTCTGATGTTTACCAAAAACAAATTTCAACGGTTCAAACCTGTCTTTCATTAGAACAGAAATTTATCGCTAATATAGAATATATGCACCACCCGTAGAGGCGTCATGAAAATTAACAGGTAGTCTGGATTTTTTCAGTTAGATAAAGCAATGCCTCATTGCTCGTTAAGGAGATTACTTTCCATTTCTTTGACTGTGCCTTGAGAACTACCGCTTCAGGAGCGAATGCAGAGACGTAGGAGGTGGGATTAATTGAGAGCACCCCCCCCCCCTTCCCCAATAAGCGCGGAACAACTGGAATATTACTTTGAGAAAATTGTTTTCTTTATACTGCCATAGTTAAAAGTAAACTCTCTGGAAACACTTAACATGCAGCCGGTTAGAGTGGGGGGGGGGGGGGCGTGACCGTGCCTGGGGCAGTTAACATCCTACAGATCCCTTTCCTACTTGCTTACACTCTTTCCCACGATATCCTTTACCCTGCCATGTGTTGTGACAGTCACGTCAGAACTGTCTTAAGCAGCCACCTGTATTAAGTGGGAAAATTGGTATTCAAAGACATTGATTGGTTAATAAAGGTTCATTTCTACAATAATCTTAGATACGGGGCCAAACATGGAATGTTGAAGACATGTGGTTGCTTTATAGAGGTAGCCTTTAAGACAGGTTCAACAGAATTTTCAGGCCCATGAAATCAACATATACACACATTCTGAGAAAACTCTCATTCAAGTAAACTCTTGAATTTTGTTTCCAAAACTAATATGTGGACTGGTTTACAAAACAGCTATTGTGATACTTCATATAATTTCTTTTCAAGATATGTACCATCTCAATCACATTCTGTTTATACCTCCATCTGCAGACGTTACAATTTAGACTACATGATCTCGTGCTCCGATTTCTGCACTTATTTACCGAATATTTAATGGATGTTTCATATACATTGATAAGTTTTGGCATTATTCCTGTTCTTTAATTGCAAAGACTGAATTCGTGGTGGAGAAATATGGCTTAGATTGTAGTTTCTCTTCTACAGAGAGATGAGAAGATTATCATGTTACGTCAGTTTAATTACTCCGAGAGACTGATGTGGCACCGTATTTTTTCTCTTGCACGACAGTTATGAATGTTAATTAATATTTATAGCAACTAGATAATAAACTGCAAATTTATGTATTTGATCTTGCAAGACAAAATCTGCAATTCCTTTTAGAAGGGGATGAGACAGTCTTTAGAGACTAACCGCTTGCAATTCGTTCAGCCAATAACCCTTTCATATTGCCCGCATAGACTTGGTTTTCGAGTACACGTGGTTTTCTTGTAATAGGAAAAAATCTGGTTTTTATAGTTTTCAACTTTATAAAATAGGGAAACGAGCGAGGATAGGATCGAAGAGATTTGCATTATAATAAGGGAAGAGAGGGTAGGATTGTAGAGGTGTACATTATTATGTAGAGGCTATGATTAGAAAGATTCGCAGTTCTTTGGTTTGGAAGGTTATAATGTGCTTTAGATTTAGAAAGTGGAGTTGATCATTCAGTATGTCAGGAATTAGTTCTATTAGATACACATATATAGTCCTGAATATTCGTGAATCTATAAGTATGAGAGAAAGAGAAGAATGTAAATTGGACTAATAAACAGGTTCGAGTTCATATTACAGATCCGGTATACATATATAATTACAATAAAATCAGATTAAATAAACATTCTTTATAACAAACAAAAATCACAGATTAAATATTCGAATTTGATAACAATATAATCACAGATTAAATATTCATATCTGATAATAAAATCACAGATTAAATATTCATATATGATAATAAAATCACAGATTAAATATTCATATCTGATAATAAAATCACAGATTAAATATTCATATCTGATAGCAATAAAATCACAAATTCAGTGTACATATTTTATAACATTAAAACTCACATTATATATTCATATTTGGTAGCAATAAATCAGAGATTAAGTGCCTCATTTCATAATATACAAATTAAAGATTAAATATTCATATTTGATAACAATAAAATTCGCCGGTTAAGTATACATATTTAGTAATTTTAAACACACGAAACACTAAGTACTTAAAGACTTATTTAAAAATAGTACTAGCAGCTGCCTTGCGTGGCGGTCAGCATTAATAGATTAGTGTTAGTACTGGTTGGTCTGGTATCAGGATAACGTTTCTGGGTGGAACATGATGCTACGTGTCTGCAGCACGATGCCCCAGTGCTAGACACCACTATAAACTTCTACACTGTAGCGATATGGCGGAAAAACTGTTAAAGCTACGTTAAAAATCCAAATCACACACATGCGCACACGTTCATTTATTTTCAATTGGATCGAGCTCACAATTCCACGAGTAAGATAATCCCACAAGTTTAGTGTCAATTATATCAATTATAATATCAACATCAATATAAAAACGTTGAAATAAGCTTAGCCAATATATAAAAGCACAGGTATTTTCAATCTGATATATACAATTTTTTAAAAATATTTCCTAAAACATAATAAAATCCTGCCAGATGAAATGTTTGCCTTTGGAAATTAATTTTTTAGTGGCAAAGAAGCATTCAATAATCTAAAACATTTAATTTTGTTTCTGCATGATTTTAACAAATCAAATCAAAGTTATTAATAAAGACTGACCAAATAAAATCTGGTCAAATTAGTTTATCCTTCAAACCAGAAGTATTTATATACCCTGCTTTAAAGATTTCTTTTGTTTCAAGGTTTTCCTTTGAAATTGGCGATATATCATTCCGTTGTTTGTTTTTTAAACGTCATTAGTACGAATGCTTTTACAATTAGAACCAGTCGTAGTAGTCTGAGGATAATTTTTTTTTAAAAATAAACAAATTTTTGTTATTGCCCTTATTTGTTTTATCCCCACTGACCTCCCTAAGCGTCATCGATAATAGCTTCTGCAGTCGGGTTGTGCTTTACTTGTGCAGTAAGTAAGTTGATACTACGGAGTGTTGATAATACTGACTGCTAGACGTGAGCACGTGCTTTTCAGTGCGGGTTGGTCTCGGTAATGTTGCTTTAAGTAACGCTGTCTCGAATGATGAGCTTCAAACAGTTGAAAAGTGCGGAGATGCTTCCTCGAATGTTATGATTCCGTTTTGCTTTCTCAAACCGGGAAATAACAATAAACTGTTTTCATTAATTTCTTGAATTTACCGTTATTTCACACCAAAACCTATTTCCCACACGTATTTTTTTTTTTATTTGGACGACATTTCTTATCAATTCTCTGTTAATAAACCACGAGAACCTAGCTACAGTTGCCTGTGTTTTCGTGTTATATTTTGGGCCATTTGGGTTTTTTAAGTTGCATAATTTACAAGGCGATAAACATACTGATTTTCAATGTTAGATTTAAGTTTACTTATTCTTTCATAGGAAACTTGAAGATTGTTTTGTATTTTTATTTTGGAAGGGGGGGGGCGTTTAAAACTTCCACTTTCAGGATTTTGTTCTTATCCTCGATTATAAATAATTCGCTTGATAAGTATTTCAATGCCATCTTGGTTGCTGAAATTGGTCGAATGAAGTCTTTTTTCTTCCTCCTTGCATTACCAATTGAAGATCTTCATACATGGAATTGACAGATGGATGTCATATCAGCAAGAACGAGGTCAAGTACCCTGTTCGAGATTTACAAAGTAATGTGGGATATTTTCTTCGATTCTGCATTAATGCGCTATCATTCTCATCACTTTTAAAACTTTTCACTTCACTAGAACTGAATAAGATTTTATCTTGCTACATGTGGCTATTGTATATCAGGTTGGCACATTTGGTAGTGGCCTTGTCTTAAGACAAGGGTATCATTCTCATGGGGGTGGGGTGACTCCGGAGACATGCAGATGACAATTGCGAATGAAAGGGATATTAATAGGACAATGTAATATCATGTGTATTATTAAAGGAGCAAAGTAGAACGACAAAGAGGTCAGCCATTACTCTCATTTTTCGATCTAGTCATGACTTCGTCCATTTTGTTTTTAGGAGAAAGCATTTCGTCCTCAAGAATTGGTTACGATTCTTGAATTTATCTTTTCTGACTTTGTTTGAAGCCAGACTTCTTACCCATCTATCGTGAACTCTTTTAAGATGCTTTAGTTTCCCTTGAATGTATGTAATTCTGTCTGTCCTATTTCCCAGCAATAACTTTTTGAATTGGATTGTCTGCCTCGTTTTTAAAGCTTTGTTGATGTTACACATACGCGAAAATAGTTTCCCTAGCATAGGCCACGTGACCTACAATAAACAGTTATAGTTTACCTAATGAATGGTCCTTGTTTCAGCAATTTGTGGCGGTGCAATAAACAAAGAGCAGGGTCAATTGACCAGTCCAAATTACCCTGACGACTATAAGCCCAACAAGGAATGTGTCTGGAAAATCACTGTCCCAACAGATTACTCCGTAGCCGTCAAGTTTCAGTCTTTTGAGGTTGGTATGGTATTTTAGAATCGTGTATGTATGTATGTATGTATGTATGTATGTATGTATGTATGTATGTATGTATGTATGTATGCATGCATGTATGCATGTATGTATGCATCTAGTTATGTGTGTGTGTGTTATCTCATTATATCACCATAAAGTAAACTGACTGGTTAACGTATCATATTATAATAAAGAAATTAAGTATATCATTATAAATTTCATTCCCTTCAGATCGAGAACCACGATAACTGTGTGTACGATTACCTGGAAGTTCGTGATGGTCACGAGGAGAGCTCACCGCTGATCGGTAAATTCTGTGGTTACAAGATTCCCGACGACATTAAGTGTACTGGAAATAAGCTGTATGTAAAATTCGTATCCGATGGATCAGTACAGAAAGCAGGATTTGCCGCCAGTTTTGTGAAAGGTATATGGTCAGCTCTTTTGATTCCGTTAGCGAATGTTGACATGACCACATAGCGATTGCCACTTTTGTCATTCTCTCAATATATGTGCTTCTTATTTGCCTTGAATAAAGCCCGGTTTTTAAAAATTTTAAAAAATCATCTTTTATATAAACACCCACATTTTCGCAAGTTTAAAATTTCGCGGCGGCATCCCAGATTCATTTTAGTGGTATTTTTATGGTCAAACTTTCTTTTAAAATAGTTGTTCATCCCAATTTGTTTTAAATAATTGTTTTGAATACTTTCTGATAATACTGTTCAAGGGACCGGCAATTAATCAAGTTATTAATAATATATTCCACTGTTGACTCCGGTGTCACTTGCACAAGCTTTTATCGCCTGTCTCTTTTCACTGCCTTCATACCCACAGTTCGTCGAGGCTGATGAATTTTGTTTGAAACAGAATCGGATTAAATTAGATCTCCAAAGTCGTACATGAAGATCTAATGAACACCTTTAAGAGGTCAAGTTTTCTAGATCTTGCAATTCACCAGTCATATCAGAACTTTTTAAGTTTTTAAAGTCACGAACGTCATTCGGAACTAATATTTACTAACGATAACTCTCCCCTAACTTGAATTATTAACGCTTTATCTGATTGGCTAATAAAAGTAAGTGGACTGGGATTTCCAAAGGTCACTAAAAAACTATCTTTTATAAGTGTCTGTCAGATCTCCATACAGGACTGTGGAGATCTGATTTTAATCCGATTTGTCTGAGGCTCGTAAGATGCACACTGATGTGCCTGCGTGGAGGGGGAAAAAAACAACAAAATAACTAACCTTCATCACGAAAAATAATCCAGAGAATTTTACAACTTTAGGAGCAGTCTTACTTTTATAGGCATGTGCCTTTGGACGTATGGTTGAGCATATTGTTCTGTTGAATACAATCCTTTTTCAGAGTATGACGAATGCGCCATGGACATCCATGGATGCGACCATATTTGTGTCAATACACTTGGGAGCTTCAAATGCGAGTGCAAGATTGGCTATGAACTTCATTCTGACGGCAAAAAGTGTGAAGGTAATTTAAAACAAATCTACATTCTACAATAGCATGCAAACTATTTCCCTTCGTTCTGAGCTTTCTGTAGTTTGCATCACAGCGTTTCAAATGCCTCAGACGAGTAATAACGTAGGGAATTTAAATGATAACTAGTTTTGAAAGGGGCAACCTACTTTCCTCCTGCTCTAACTTGTATAGACTTACACCAGGCTCTTACTTTTTTTTATTTGTTTCTTGGTAAGTTTATATGGTCCAGCGCCAGCCCCGTTTACAATTCAGCAGTTTTTTCTTTGATGGTGGTGAATATCCCACTCTGTCATTAGTTGACGATATGCTTCGTCACTTGACTGCATCCTCCATATTCTTTATAAATGATAATGTACAAGAAAACAATACATATATTTATTTAAATTTATTATTATGAACACCCAATACACGAAGCACTCAGGCCTTGTGTACACACAAAATTTCATACATTAAATACATAAAGGTACGTTTTGTTTTAATAAAATAGTCAGTTGTAACGATAAACACGGGACATATATTTCAGCAAATTATTTAACGTATAGTTTAAATTAATTCACTCTAATTTCATTTCATGGAAGATGCATGTGGTGGTTACATCGACCAGGCGAATGGGACCCTACAGAGCCCGTCGTTCCCTGAGCTGTACCCGCCAAACAAGAACTGTGTCTGGCAGATCGTGGCGCCCAAACAACACCGCATTACACTCAATTTCACTCACTTTGACCTGGAGGGTAACAACGTAAGTAGCTAAGCAAGTAGAACAGGGAGACATCTTTCAGATTGGCTTATATTTTCGGACTCCTTGATACCGACATTACATTTGATCACTAAAAGCACGTTTTTATATTTACAACTAAAGAGTGGCACATATTACTAGGAGATCAATCAACATTTTTATCAGTTGCTAATGTTCGATTTTCCTATTATAAACGTTAGCACCGCACAAATGTCAGTTCTTTTTAATAAAAAAGTAATTAAAATCGGTGATACGTGGAATTACAGACTGACAGCTGTCTGATCATGTTTTAAACTTATTATAATCTCATAATAACTTGACTGCGCTTGTGGCAGCCAATCAGGTTACATATCCTAAAATAGATTTCTAATACGAAGATGCATACCTTTATGTGCGCATTGAAGCAGATTACTTACAAAACGTTTCAGCTTTTTCTGAAAAGGCAGTGTCCGTGCAAAACATGTCAAAATCACGGCATGACTAATTTTGCAAGCTGTAAACATGGCGACAATTGAGGCAGATCCACTTTTAATGGTACCGAGACAATTGGTTAGTTTTTACAAGTAGCACGATTTGAACAAATAGCCTAACCTCTGCCCGTCCGGCCCTACAATGAAGGAGGGGACGGAAATGTCACTGATATGAACAAAACGTTTAGGTGATTGTGAGGAAATGCAATTTTTAGCAAGAGTTCTCCTGAGTGTTGCGTATTACAAAGATATGGTGTAAATGAAACATTGCAAGGATCTGGTAGCGGCTTTAATTTGATGTAGGAAAGTTTTGGTCAGTTAGCCTTATCCTTTGAAATCGTAAGGTGTCAGCTATAATACGGATCGTCAGTAATGCTGAAAATGGCATATCAGCGTCACGCTTGCTTCTGTCTTTGTCGCAGTCGACATCAAAGTTTCGCCCCATTTTGCCACACTCTGGTCGCTATACCAATTTTTGCCGAAAGATATCGAGCGTCCAACTTGGGACACCTGTATCTTGCATTGGTCAACTTAAGTGAATAGATAACCGGACCTTTCTTGATACACGTGTATCATTTGAAATTATTCAAGTAACTTTCAACATTTTCTGCCACGATCCGCGTATACTTTAAAACCTTAAGTGGACAAAGACAAAGGTGAATGAGACACCATATCCTATGGAGCTATTGATATCTTGAATTTAATTTCATCTAGAAAATGCAGGCTGAATGAAATATTCAGGAATATTATCTACTCGAACCTGAGTTATCCTATTGCTATATTGAAAATTAGAAAATGGTTGAAATTCTTTTTGAACAATCGTCTGTATATTTTCTTTGGAAGGGGTTGGATGGATTTTTTTTTTTGGGGGGGGAGGGGGTCCTTAGTGTTTATGGCTTCTTCACGTACACGAAACAAATTTAATCAAATTCACCTGTAAAGTCCATTTATTGTTTATTTCCCATGGAGAATTTTTAGAAATATAGGAACGATGAAGAAATAAATAGTAATTGTATAATATGATTTAATCCGTACAAACATTTTTCCCTCCCCTTTCAGCAAGATTGTGAATACGATTCAGTGCGTATCACAAGCGGTACGAGCCCAGATGCAGCTGTCAATGGGATCTTCTGCGGATCCACTTTGCCGATGCCAATCACGTCTGAGGGGAATACATTACGGATCGAATTCAACTCAGATAACTCCGTCCAGAAAACCGGCTTTAGTGCCATGTTTTTTACAGGTGGGAAAATCAAAGCCCTGTCCGTTAAATTCTTCGTATTACTCTCTTATTCATTTCAATTCGAACTTAAAACACCAGAGTAATTTGATTCAAAAGAAACAAAATTAATGAAAAACATTTGCGTGACACGCATAACGGCATATGGCTATTAATGAAGTCAAGACTTGATAGGTCCACACTGTGATGAACACTCTTGGCTATTAATGAAGTCAAGACTTGATAGGTCCACACTGTGATGAACACTCTTGGCTATTAATGAAGTCAAGACTTGATAGGTCCACACTGTGATGAACACTCTTGGCTATTAATGAAGTCAAGACTTGATAGGTCCACACTGTGATGAACACTCTTGGCTATTAATGAAGTCAAGACTTGATAGGTCTACACTGTGATGAACACTCTTGGCTATTAATGAAGTCAAGACTTGATAGGTCCACACTGTGATGAACACTCTTGGCTATTAATGAAGTCAAGACTTGATAGGTCCATACTGTGATGAACACTCTTGGCTATTAATGAAGTCAAGACTTGATAGGTCCACACTGTGATGAACACTCTTGGCTATTAATGAAGTCAAGACTTGATAGGTCCACACTGTGATGAACACTCTTGGCTATTAATGAAGTCAAGACTTGATAGGTCCACACTGTGATGAACACTCTTGGCTATTAATGAAGTCAAGACTTGATAGGTCCACACTGTGATGAACACTCTTGGCTATTAATGAAGTCAAGACTTGATAGGTCCACACTGTGATGAACACTCTTGGCTATTAATGAAGTCAAGACTTGATAGGTCCACACTGTGATGAACACTCTTGGCTATTAATGAAGTCAAGACTTGATAGGTCCACACTGTGATGAACACTCTTGGCTATTAATGAAGTCAAGACTTGATAGGTCCACACTGTGATGAACACTCTTGGCTATTAATGAAGTCAAGACTTGATAGGTCCACACTGTGATGAACACTCTTGGCTATTAATGAAGTCAAGACTTGATAGGTCCACACTGTGATGAACACTCTTGGCTATTAATGAAGTCAAGACTTGATAGGTCCACACTGTGATGAACACTCTTGGCTATTAATGAAGTAAACACTTGATAGATTCATACTGATGGTACGTAACGTCATAAGGGTTCTTCGTGAAGTAAAGACTGGATAGATTCATACACGTAGAATTCTTTTGAGAAAAATTTAAAACGTTTGCATTGGAATCAAAACGGCAATATTAAACATCAGCTGTACAAGTTTTGCAATTCTAGAAGACACAGGCTGCATGAATTTAGAGCCTGAGGGAAAGAGGAGATTGATGAACTAGGAGCACATCACAGTATGTGGATAAGCAATTAGTAATAGCTTTCATATGTCGGTGCAGGTGATCCAACTCCAGAAAGCGGATAATCAAGCTTCTATACCGTGCTTTCCCTATAAAAAATAATTTTTTCATGAACTTGTGTGGCTAACCACTGTTCGGACATGCATTACTGAGCAGATTAAAAAACAAAATAATTAGGCTCAAATAATATAAACTGTATTGGTAAATTAAAAACACCGATATAAATGTTTGAGTTAATATTTAAAGCACTTTTTATTAAACGATATTCTTTCTTTTCACAGACAAAGATGAATGTGCTGTGAATAATGGTGGTTGTCAACATATTTGCAAGAACACAGTTGGCAGCTACGAATGCGCATGTCACAATGGTTTTACTCTGCATGAAAACCAACATGACTGTAAAGAAGGTAAATATAATGCTTTTACTGAATTTTATGTGAATGGTAAATCTCAAAGGACCAGAATGAAACCAATTAGTTTGTTTGAAAGTGAACATATTATTGGCTTTCCTAAGATTACACGCTAACATTACTTCAAACTTGTGTCATGTTTAACATAGTATGCACATCCTCTGATTGTTCAGGTGTTCTTGTCACCGCATTATCTTCGTAGAACTGGTCTCTACAGTTAGTTGTACGTTGGTGAGAGCTAGAATTAATTTCTCGCTTATAAACTATTATTTTGACTGTAAAAGCATTTGTACATTAGGTGGATGTCAGCACGAGATTAACACCGCAGAAGGCGAGATTAGCAGCCCTAATTGGCCCGAGTTCTACCCGAGTCGGAAAGACTGTGTTTGGCATTTCACCACAGTTCCAGGTCATAGAGTCAAGGTCATATTCCAAAGTTTTGAGATAGAGCAACACCAAGAGTGTACATACGATCACATCGAGATATTTGATGGAGACAGCATTAATGACCGCAGCCTGGGGCGATTCTGTGGCTCCAAGGTACCACCTCCAATCATATCAGGGAGCAACAGATTATACATGGTCTTCTACTCAGACGCGTCAGTTCAGAGAAAAGGTTTCCATGCCACGCACACGACAGGTAGGAAAGATTTATCCTTGATTTTCCTATTTGGCTTCTATCATTTCTATTTCCTTGAATAATATTCGCCCCCCCCCCTTCTCTCTCTCTCTCTCTCTCTCTCTCTCTCTCTCTCTCTCTCTCTCTCTCTCCTGACTCCATTGTAATTATACTGTGTGCTTCCTCGCTCTGTCGAGGTTTATGTCTGCATATGTATCTAGCGAAACATAACATACATGAATTGGTATCTACCTACCCATATAGATATTGTTAGAACTAGTCAGATATATTAAGTGTTATCACAGAACCCCAATGTTTAGAGATTGAATCCTATAACAAATGTGCATTTTTTTTTTGCCTTTGGAGATAATGATGTCAACGCTTTACGAAAACTATACCGCTAACAAATGTGGGTAATAACCATACAAATGAGATTCATTTATTCTCACCAATTTCCTCACATGTTCGATTCCGTGTTTTTCGGAATTCATATATTTATCTAGATATTCAGCTATCGTATGAGGGAAACGCATATATATCTCTAAATGATGTTTTTTGTCTCTCCTCCTAAGAATATCGCAAAGTTTGGGCTGTCCAATCTCTCTAGCCATTCTTGTTTCGTTTGGAACATTAAAAGGCTTGACCCTTGGTAATGGGCATCACTACAGAAGTTTTTCAAACGTTCGTTTTGATGAAGATTATTTATAAATGCCATAAACTTCGAAATGTAGCATCTAGGGTTTTGTTTTTAATGTTGGAATTAATTTTGTTTTCCAAAACCCATTCACAGAAAAAGAAAAGGTCTGATATAAAATTGTCGGTTTTCTTTTTATTGATGCTAATAAAGTCCTTGATTACCATATTTGTTTTCTTGCTATCAGCATGTAAAAACAGGCAAGTGATGTACTTGTTGATACTTTGAAGTGTTGCGTCATGGTGACGAGGCGGAATACATACGCTATTAAGGCAAAGCAATGAGCAGTTTGATTCGCAGTAAGAAAAAAAAATCGTATTTAAGTTGCATGAAGAAGCTGAGATTAATTTACACCCATACTTTAAAAAAAAATATTGTACACCATTGTTTTCAATAAATGTGAACATCCTGCATGTGTGTGATTCTGACTTGTACCTCAGCCACACATAAATAAGTACTGAACAATAAAAAGCAAATATGATTCCAAAAATGCATCATGATATAAAATTGAGATAATGCAAAAACAACACAAAAAAACCACATGCAAAATTAAATTTAATTGTTCATTGGAGGGTTTCTAAGGAAAATTGGGTCTTAATTTTATTTGCCTGTAATTCGATATTACAGGTTTAGTTTGTTATTACTACCTCTTTACGGTAATTGGAATATAAACATCTTTGTACCAGCGATACTCGTACGTAGTTTTATGTAGCATATCTGGTCAGAATGGCCAAGAAAACTTAATATATGGTCTTAGGTTCAGTCACAGTTGTTATTTACAATTTCTTCTGACAAACCGCCGAACATATAATGATAATGATATACAGCTGTATGTATAGTCTAGATTCTGTTTAAAGTCGGTATCTATGGAATGATATTTTACTTCCGCATATTTATTCAGCAAAAGCCATTAGTTGATCACATGGTAATTTAAGTTCTATGAAATTCGTCGCAGACGAGAAAAATATACAATTCGGATTTTAATTACATTTTCTGCAAATGGTTTCAACCACTTGACTTATCGCTTTTTATATGTAATGATGTACATGTTGTTATAATTAGGATTGTATTTTTGTCTCGCACATAGTTCTTGACTTTGTATCGTATCTAGATCTTGGCTTTATGTCGTATGTAGGTATTTACTTTGTATCGTATGTAGGTCTTGATTTTGTCTCGTATGTAGGTATTTACTTTGCCTCGTATGTAGGTCTTGATTTTGTCTCGTATCTAGATCTTTGTCCCGTATCTGTCTTGATTTTGTCTCGTATATAGGTATTTACTTTGTCTCGTATGTAGGTCTTGATTTTGTCTCGTATCTAGATCTTTGTCCCGTATCTGTCTTGATTTTGTCTCGTATATAGGTATTTACTTTGTTTCGTATGTAGGTCTTGATTTTGTCTCTTATCTATGTCTTGATTTTGTCTCGTATATAGGTATTGGCCTTGTGTAGTATGTAGGTCTTGACTTTGTCTCGTATGTAGGTCTTGACTTTGTCTCGTATCTAGGTCTTTGTTCCGTATATATGTCTTGATTTTGTCTCGTACATAGGTATTGGTTTTGTGTCGTATATAGGTTTTTACTTTGTCACGTATGTAGGTCTTGCCTTTGTCTTGTATCTATGTCTTGGCTTCGTGTAGATATGTAGATCTTTACTTTGTCTCGTACTAAGGTCATGGTTTCGTGTAATATGTAGGTATTGACTTTGTGTCGTAAGTAGGTCTTGACTTTGTGTCGTTTGTATGTCTTGACTTTGTCTCGTATGTAGGTCTGACTTTCCAGTTTTACTACTTTGTCGAATTGATCACGAGCTACATTTAATATTTTTAGTATGTGGAGGACATCTGGTGGCAACCAACACACAGCAGCTGTTGTACTCCCATGCCAAATATGGCGACCAGAACTACGACAACAAGGTAGAATGTGAATGGACGGTGGAAGCTCGAGAGAAATACAAAATACGCTTCTACTTCACCGCTTTTGAGATAGAAGACGAGACAGACTGTGGGTAAGTTGGACTCTGTAAAGAAGAAAGTAGCTTTTTATGTGATGTCGTCCTAGAATAGACTACTTTTAAAATCCGAAAATTCAATTGCGGTAAGTTAAACCATTTTCATATATTTCTGCACAAATCAGCTCTGAACAGCTCGAAAATCCTCAAAGTGTGAAATTGCTGACAACCATGACGGTACTGCCGTAAATTTTACTCCAAGAATCGCCATACAAAATAATAAATTTTCAAAGAACAGTCACATATGTACTCGACTGTTCCTTGGACGAAAATAATAAGTCATTTAACTCTTTCAATAATTCAAATAGCATATGGTTTTCAGTTTATCGCTTTTTGATAGAAAAATATTCACAAAAGAAATGGGATATAATAGCATTAATTTGTCCGTATGATAATACAATATATTTAGCCCTGTAAGAAGTGCGTTGGTGATCTCGTTCTCAGTTTGCCGAGCTATCAACAACGCACTTCAGGATATACGAGCAGTTAGACAAAAGGTATTCGGACCATCTCTGCTAACGAGATACAAATAAGCCTTGGATTTATGTTGACGATGTATATTGCAGGAAAAAAAATCTTACATTTTGTCCGACAGAAATTGCTCAGCACAAAAAATTTATCTTAATATATATATTAAGGCCATCCATGCTTTTTTTAAATAATATTTGAGTGACTATAGGATTGATGAGAAGTTCCGATAGAATAATACTAACATGCAATCGTATTCTCGATCAATTCTTATTTTTTAAATAACTGAATTGCAGTTATGTGCATACGTTTGATGTTTGGTTCGTGTGATTGACCGAGAAGTTTTAAATAAAACATAGAGCAATCGGACTATCCTCGGCCATTTTCATAACATGCCGGAAAAAGATCGCAATGAATAGATGATGTGCCATCACTAACAGCACCGCAAGAAATAGTTGTAAACAATTGAAAACGAAACATTTCTTTAATTCGTTAATTGCACAACTGCAGAATTGCCATACACAATTAAATGTGCAGATATTTTGTTCATATATGAAATGTTGAATGTCATTTTTAAGACTTATCCTGTTTTTACTGTTCTTTGCACTTTCTAGCTGGATGTTCGTTTGCCGAAAAATTACCCATTTGGGGATATAACACTAAGATTACATCCGAGTGCCTTTCAGAGCGTCGATTTAACTTACATTGGAAAGAGACGAGGATGTTCCGATCGAGGCTTAGCTCTGTCAGTGGTGTTTCATCATCAAATTGCATTGTCCTTTTGCATTCATTATTACTAATTGACCATCGATGTCAATACTATATATATGTCATCATTAGATTAGTCCTTGCCTACCATCAGAAAATTACAGCATTATTTACACGTATATGACCTTCGTATCTCTTCAGTACGTAGTAACCTTTTAGAAACACTCTTTCTTTCAATACGAACGATATATGTTTATCTAAAACGAGGCGGTTTGACTTATTGACAGGTACGACAATGTGGAAGTGTTTGATGGGCAACACGACACGGATCCTCTCATTGGACGGTATTGCGGAAGCAAGGTAAGCAAACATGCTAAATCTACAGGAAAGACCAAAGACTGAAATCATTGATATGAAAGAAAACGTGTGGGTGAAGGTGAGACAGTTAAAGGTGTTGTTTAGTTAGGTGAGACAGTTAAAGGTGTTGTTTAGTTAGGTGAGACAGTTAAAGGTGTTGTTTAGTTAGGTGAGACAGTTAATGGTGTTGTTTAGTTAGGTGGATACGGTTGTCTGTTGCTCCTACAAATTATCATATAAAATCTCACATTTCCAAGTTCTTGCAATGTTATTGTTAGTTTCCGAAAAAATATGAATGGCGATACTTTTTTTTCTTAATTGTTATTTACATACGTAAAATTATGTACAATAAGTATATTACAGGAGTTATATCGCTTAAGGAATCATGTCAGGATGGATATCATGTAGGAATGAGAAAAAAAGAGAAGTGTTTGAGACTTCCATCATAATTTTTTTTTTTAATTTTACTGTTGGCATACTACTAAGGGTAAATGGCGCCCGGGGCGACGATGAAGGTTCAAACGGGTTCCCCCCCCCGCCCCCGGACCTCTGGCTCCCATGGCATTGGCGCTCCCCAATACCTCTTGCGCCTGAGGCAACCACCCAAACCGCCAATGTACGCTTCTGAATTCTACAGTAATGATATTATGATTTTAGTTATGGCACTTGTGCTGTACCATAGTGATCTTGAAGCTACGTTTATTGGCATGACGCATTTATTTTAAGATAATTTAATGATGTAAATAATGACGCAGATGCCATGAATCAGGGCCAGCTCTTAATAGTCTCTTCGGCCAGAAACCAGAACATTGCTTTGTGCTTAGGTACAAAATCATGATGGAAAAAATGACTAGTGATGGTATTGGGTATATTTTATTATACGGACATGAAAATGTTTGTTTCCTCCTCCTCTTCTTGCCAGCCTCTCTTCTGTCTTCTTCTTCTTCTTCTTCTATATTATTATTATTATTATTATTATTATTATTATTATTATTATTATTATTATTATAATAATAATAATAATAATTATTATTATTATTATTATTATTATTATTATTATTATTATTATTATTATTGTTGTTGTTGTTATTTAGCTATGAGCTCCCAATAAACTGAATCATATCTTGCACAGTACGGACGGACAAACAGGCCGAATTAATGACCTGGAGTTATTCTCTTTCTTACGACGTCGGAGAGAAAAACATTGCCAGTGTGTAATACAGAAGTTTAACGACAATGCATGTTTGAATAATCCAAATTTGTTTCGCTATTTCTAAAACTGAGAACTAGAAAAGGTTTCTCTTTAATCTTGAGTAAGGTTAAGTGGCGTCTACCTCGGAGATGCGATTACATCTTTTGCAAAGTGCAATCAAATTGTGCTTTATTACTAACTATTCAGAGAAATGTAAAATTTAGTATGTTTAATTTTTCTCAGTACTTACTGGTTATGGTGTTGGCATATATCCAGCGTCTCTAATTACCATGGCAACGAGCAGGTACATTTGTAGTCATGGTTCCCTACCTGCTTGGTGATTAGCAAAACTGTATGAGCTTGAGCGTTCAAGTTACTGAATAAACCTGCGTAGAAGATCTCGTCTTTACAATAACGTATAATCATGTTACATTGATATTAAAGTCACGTGGCCTAAATTACTTCCATTTATTTATATGCTTTTCTCGTGGTGCTCTACAAAAGATTCGCTTAGAGGATTATCATAAATTAATAAAATAAACTAGAGACAACCAGTCATACATATTGCTATGAAGGATATACAATATATCAATTTAAATTGTACAATTTTTTATAATGCACTGGCATTAAGTCCATTAGGATACAAAGTATCTAACTTATGAATCCAATAAGTTTCTTTTATGAGTCTGTTCATGTCACCATGCACAATATCTATTGGCATGAAAGAAAAATCGAGTAAATAGTGATTATTGGTGTTAAAGTGTGTTGAAATATTAGAGGAAAACGAAGGATATCTATACTTTTTTTTATATCAAAGCGATGATTATGCATTCTCTTAGAAACTTGTTGAAGTCTTTGTCCAACATATTGCATACTACATTTTTTACAGGTTATTAAATAAATCACATCAGTTGATATGCAGTTTGTGTTAACACGTAGAGAAAATACCTCTTTTGTATTAGCACTACAGAAATAAATACTTTCTCTTATGTTTGCACATTGAGAGCACCGGCTTCTGTTACAATTCGATGACGAAAAGTGTATTTCATTATTATTCTTTTCTCTCTGTTTAGATCTAATTAAAAAATCTTGCAAGTTCTTGGGTCTTCTAAAAGCGAGAATTGGTTTAGTTTTATAAAGTGATTTAACGCTAGTTTTGTTGGATAAATTTAGGAGACTATACTATTTATTAATTTTAGGACCTATATTAGGCAATGAAGGATAATTAATAAATATTGTAGAAACATTGATTGAAATGCGAAACTAGTTGCACAGATCCTTGGCGTTTGTGTTGTTTTTTTCTACTACAATTTAGAGGTTTATCATGAAATTTTACACAAAGCATTCAACATATGGTCAACTTAGTTCGCAATGAAAATTATGCAGCTCAGAAATCCAATATGGCCACCACTGCAGCAATCATTTGTCATTGCTACTTCTGAATAGAATATCATGTCATCATTGGGTTTTCGTCAGAAGTTTTCTTATGTTATCCAGCTGGTCTTAAACTCAGGTTGTGCCGATTGGATGGTCAATATAAACATTACAGCCGCCATCTTGATTATCTTATAACAACTCCTCTTAGAGTGAAAGTCATGTCAGCTTTGGGATTTCGCTATTGGACGAAAATGATATCGAGTTGGTACTTAATGGTTCCAGCCTGACATCTTGTATGGTCACCATGGCAACAAGGTGTTTTGACGTGAAGACTAATTATGAAATCTAGTTTGTCCTGAATGAAAATGGCGTCAATCTCATGTCAAGTAAAGATGTCATAATGAACATGTTTAAAATCTAGACACTACGTTTCCTGAATGGTTGTTCTATCAAAATGGGATTGTTATCAAAAGTCTTGTGCTGGTGTCTGGTTTGTATTTAAGGAAGATGATGTAGATCTCACATCCAATATGGCTGTCAATGTGGTCAGTCTTAAACTTTTGACACTAGTTATATCAGAGATGGTTCAACACTCAAAAGTTAAGAAGAAGAGATGGTCTTCTGTTGAATTTTAGGAAATTCTTTTTAGATAGAAGAGCGTAAGTTCTCTTCTAAGGGTTCTTGGTTTTACAACAGTCAAGTTATTTGAACATGAAGTTTTTCAACCCTTCAACCAAACGTTTTGATGTAAAAGGTATGAACGTAAGATGATTTTTTAAAAAAAAGAAATTTCAGAATAAAACATTTTAAAGTATGCTATATTATAGTTTTGTTAGCTAGTGATATGATGTCGAAAACTAGGTGGCATTATTAGATACAAGAACAATTTTGCATTTAGTCCAGCAATTAATACTGATATAAATAACGATATCGTTAAGATTATAATACTAGCAAAATTCTGTAACAACATTTATCAAAACGAGGGACAACAAAATATAGGAAGCAAATTAAGGTAAATTTATAAAAGGTTCATAAAATCTTGAATAATTCTTGAATTTTAAATATTGCCTTGCAAATATCTTCTATTTTTAAAAAAGGTGGTATTATCCTTGAATTCTTTGAAAACTCCGTAAATTTGTATATATATCCTTGAATTTAGCCGACGAAATAAAAACGTTAAAACTGAATAAATTACATGACGTTTTAAATTAATAATTCTTGCTACATAACCCCTCGTAACAAAATAAATAGTAAATGGGATAAGTTTGAATGGATCAAATGACTTTCGACGTGAGTGGTTACCAGATGGAGTAGCTGTCGCGTACTAGGTTTTTTTCCACTCTAGATTATGCAGTGATGTGAAAAAGGTTCAGTATCCATCGCAAATAAATGAAAATCAAATGTTTGGTTTAGATAAATAAGGAAATGGCGGACGTCTATTAATATGTGTTGCACATCCAGTATATGAAACTACGCGGGATTTTAGAAGATTATTTAGTATCTGACCAACACGTTCGCTTCTTTCATGCAACAAGTGTATAAACGTGTAAAAATTATGTCAACAGTGTAGGATAATATTTTATTATCTTGTTACATTTATTGACCTTATTCTTTCTTATTCTTTTTGTTCGTAAATAAAACATTTTGTTACAACTTCAAACAGCATGTTGATGAATGCTTCAGTATGCAATCCGATGTGATTCGATAACATGAAAACAGTTCGTTCAACTGATTTTAAAAGACAGCTTATTAAACTGCTCATGATACCAGGCAGTACCGTTATTACTTTTTAACTAACTCAAACAAATAGTTTCCAATATATGTTTTCGATCATCTTTTAACTGTATCCGGGACTTCTCTGTGCTACTCTTTGCTCCATCATTAGCTCGTGTTCCTCCTCTACGTCCTGTTAGAACTTTTCCAAAATATGCTATGTGAAGCATATGCACTGCGTACCTATAGTGATTATAGGAGCGATTGTTAGACAAATTGCCTTGAGCAGTTGTTTCAACTTACAATTCATCGTCTGATTTCATTTGATCTAATTTTAAAGGAACTACTTCAGCAATATTCACAGGACCTTTTTTTTTTTTTTTTTATTGAGTAAACGATCTAGGTGTTTGTTGTTGGCAGTGGTCTAAAATGGATTCGGCTTCTCGTAGTTGCTAGTTAAATGGTTCGTTTGATTTAATTCTCCGCATTTCTGTTTAATCAGGAACTTTAATTCGCTGTCAGATGGTAAATGTTGGTTCAAGCGACTGTTTGCATTATGTTACTTCAAAGGCAGGAACCATCTCGTTATCTTAATGTAGTTTCATTAAAAGACTTCGTGTGATATAGAGCTAATCCTAAATAAAAATGATGATAATCAGATATTCAGTATGGTGGCCATATCAGCCATCTTTAAAATATCGTTATCACATATCTATCTGTTTGAACAGAAAGTCATAATGACTTGGGGTTTTCACCAGAAGATTTCTTATGATGTCTGGTTGGTTATAAATGGTGCTGATATGATGTACAATATTGTCGAAACAACATCCATATTTATAATTGTGTTACTGTTGTTCCATTTACATGGAAAGTCATATAGAGAAAATATTATTATCTCTACTCCTCACCACATGTATGACTATATTAACATGGAGTTTTTTTCCAATAAAGTTCATATAATACATAGTTTGTCCTAAATGCAAATGGTAGAGGCATAAATCAAATATGACTGCCATGACAAATTTCGCCACTACTCCTGAATGGATGATCATTATGAGAAGGGTATTTCGCCAAGTCCTAAATGATACTGCTGTCAGTCATACATCCAATGTGGTTGCGTCGACGATTGGCTGAAAAATCTTGCCACAACTCCTTCAGATTGGATGATCATTATGACATAAGGTTTTCAATACACCACTTCTAATGACGGCAAGACGGGACCCGTTCTCTACAACAGGGGTGTCTGTTGTCATTCAATATTTCTAAGGGCGTTAAGCAGGGTTGCGTTTTCGCCCCAGTTGTATTGAACCTCTTGTTCCAATGTATCCTGAACCATGCTACACGTGATCTAAAGTAAGGAGTCTACATAAAATACAGACTGGATGGCTCTCTTTTCGACCTTCGCCGACTAAATGCTCGGTCCAAAACACTTAAGAAACTTATTCTTGAAGCAAATTTCGCGGATGGCTGTGCTCTCATGACAAACATGTAAACTTATCTTCAGATCATTGTTATTCGCTTATTAGAGACTCTTCGGACTCACTCACTATCACTACTTCACCAACCTGCCCCAGGCACTTTATGTCGCCCCCCCCCCCCCACCCGATTGTGTTTATTATCGAAGACACCCGGCTCAAATATGTTGATCACATCAAGTACCTTGGAAACATCATATCTTCCAAAGGATCGCTGTACAAAGAGATAACGCATATACAGCGCCCGTGAATCACTAGGACGTCTCCGCTCTCGCGTGTTGAGCCACAGGAATATCAAACTGTCGAACAAGATAAAGGCGTATAAAGCAGTTGTGATAACAAGCCTCCTATATTGATGTGAGACCTGGACAGCATACATGAAGACATGAAGCAACTCGAGCTCTTCCACACGAGATACAGCGTTGGATTATGGGCGTCAGATGGCAAGACAGATTGACAAACCTAGAAGTTATGGATAGAGCAGGCTCAACCAGTAACGAAGTGATGTTCATGAGAGCCCAACTTCGGCGGACAGGTCATGTCATCTGTATGGAGAAGTCTGGAATGCCACGTCAGATTTTGTATGGAGTTCTATCTAATGCACACAGAAAAATGGTTGCCGAAGAAAAGATTCAAAGACTTCATCAAGGACATCCTGAAATGCTGATTGATATATGTGACAGACCTCGAATACTTCGTCAAGGATAGATCTGGCTGACGTGCAGCTGTTTGTAATAGACGCAAAACCTTTGAGGATGCCCGTAGAACGAAAGTCGCCTACGCCAGGGGACGCAGAAAGGCCTCAGCATCAAGAACCAACCCATGCCTCCGGTGCACACACTGCTCTAGGACACGCGCATCTCTTATCGGATTCATCAGCCACATGAGGACCCATCAGCGAAGAGCAGCGCATAATTGACTTCATCAAGCTCCGATGGTCAACCAACATGATTATTATTATTATTATTATTATTATTATTATTATTATTATTATTATTATTTCTAATGGTGGACCACGAGTCGCCTAGTGGTCTAAAGCACTCTCCGTTACGGATCACTGCCATCTCACCTCTCTCTGCGTATGTTCGAGTCTCTGATTCGACCAATGTGGTAAGTGAGAAAGCTTGCCAGTACCTTCTCGTATGTAAGTGGGTTTTTTTCCTGGGGTTTTCCGAGTTCTTCCTCCACTATAAATACTGGCAGTCATGTATAGCCTATCTTGTGCTGAAACGTGACATTAAACCCTCCAACTTCTAATGATGACTACTTTGTTGACACTGACAATGGTGCCAACCTTGTAATCTCTGAAGAATATCAATTATGGTTTCAACACTTGACATTTACAAGGAAGAAATGGTTTTATCTTGACTTCCTGGGAAAAACTTTTCGCAAAGGTAGAGTGTCAGTTCCTTCGGCGGACTGTTGTTTAACTGCTATCGTCAATATTGTGTAGCATACAATAATGTAATATATTGATAGACGTTATAATTTGTTACTCTATATTGTTGAATAATATTACATTCATTATTTGATAAAATTATTATTTATATTATCTTCATTTGTTGCATAATGAATTTTTTCATCGTTATCATCAGACATAAATATCATCCAATTATTCACTACCCCGCCATTTGTAAACTATTTATAGCAAGTTGAAAAGCCTCGACTTTATTATTTGTATTATTGCTTGTCAAATTGTAACTCTTGTGAGTTATGTCAACTTGATCATATTTGCTTATTTATTTACGTGCCTTGATGTACATATATTTATAAATTCCTAAAACAATGTCACATAGCATTATAGTGCTTGCCTTAGTTGGCATGAAGACCTCATAACGTTTTTAATTTAAATTATTTCCTAACTTCTGTAACATCCTGGTGATCTTCATCAGCAAGGCATGATCATCCTGAGGTTGAATACAATTTCGCAATTAACTTAATTCAGTTTCTTAAATATTTAAAGGCAATCACGTACTCATTTTGATAAATGTATTTTCTAATTTCGTATTTCCATGTTACTGAAGTGTTTCATCATTTCCTTGATTGCAGTTTTAGCAAGCTCATTTACAAAACTTTATTTAACATCTTTTTCAAATCAATTTTCAGGAATAAACCAAAATTTCCATTTTTATTTGGTATTTTTGAGAATTTTATTGAGATCTTTTATTTTCCTAAGATCTTGCTCATTAGATAAAAATCATAACCAGACAAATTATTAATTACTAGTGCCAAAAATATCCGGCATATTTGGAATTTATATTTCACGCGCAATGTATCTTTTCCTGCTAAATGATCATTGTATCTTGCTTTATAATTAGTTTTAGCTTTCATCTTTTTTCCTCTAACGATAGTATTATGTTAGCAGCGTTTTTTGGTCTTAGTTTATCATACACGTGTTTTACAGTTTCTTGCAAACAGTCGAGATACAGTCTATTAAGCTACAAACTCTAGGCTTATTGTCTTTGTGAATTTATTTTAAAGTTTGGGCAAAATGCTGATTGCATGCATTCATGTGATATCTAATTGAATGCATACTCTTTAGCCATATTGTGGTGATAATGCAGAATATACAAAGATTAAGACAAGATTCATTGTTTTCATTCTACAATACACATTTATCCTTGTAATTATAAAATTATTATCCTTCATCAATCTGTACATTTTCTCATTTTATCTATTAATAATGTCTGGAAATACATTGTCTGCAAAAAATGCCTAATAATATTTAAGTGGAAAGCTCTTGTTACAGTTGTTTATTTGTTAAGTCTAAGAAAATTTTCCACAGTATACATGCAAGAATATGACAAATCAACATGCTATACAAGAAAATGGGCATGTACTGAATAAAAATAATCATTTAATGGATTCAGTTTTTACAAAAATATGTCCAGCGAGTTTTATACCTAGTATAAACAGATCTTTTGATTTCTGCTAATGCGAAACTTGAAATGAGATTCCTGTCTTTCAGATTCCTCCTGAGATTACATCCACTGGGGAACACCTTCTGGTCCGGTTTCGATCGGACGATACAATCAACTGGAAAGGCTTCTCTGCAGTCTACATGGAGGGTGATGCCATCTTTGACGGCCATGGAGCTGTTAAAGAATTGCCTTTGTCATACCAAACATAGTTTACAATAAGGTTCTGCTGGCATTATGACATACATTCATCATCATATTAACTTTTGAGGTTCACCATAAGCTGATAGAATAAGAAATTGACATCCCAATGGTTTAACTTTACGACAAATGCCTTTACCTGGACTGATCAAAGTTTGGTTTGTGGCAGATATAGCAATACGATGGTAGCTTTGTTGTGGGGCTTAGTAACTGAAGGTGACAAGAAGTGTTTGATAAATTGGCTTGTGATTCTGATTTTCTCTGATGACTATGGTCGGACTGGATAATTTGTGAAAAGTTCTCATTGACAACAGATTCCATAAGAAGACCTTTGAAACCAATGCACATATATTGAATGAAGTACATGTACTTAGAATGAAATGTATGGTTTATTATTTGATGGTTTGCAAAATGCAGGCTTGATAAGTTATGGTTTAAAATACCTCAGGTATCAAAATAGGGTTCACAATAAAATGTAAGTTACCCAGTTTTTGAAATAAGTAAGCTTGAATTTAGAGATTTTTTTCTAAGTTACTTAGTTTCTTGAAGAAATTAAACTTTAATCTGAACAGAAATAATCTCTCTAAGTGATTCAATTTATTTGGTGTCAGTCTATACATACAATGTATTTTGTTCTAGTGTCATACTTTACATACACTGCATAGTTCTAGTGTCACACTCTACGTACAATATACAGTATTGTTATAGTGTCACACTCTACATACAATGTATTGTTCTAGTGTCACACTCTACATTCAATGTATTGTTCTAGTGCCACACTCTACATACAATGTACTCTAGAGTCATACTATACCTACAGTGTATGGTTTATTATGCAAAATTAGTTATGTGTGAGTCTGCTCAGTTACCCATTTCCATTCCCATTTCTCATGTATGTATTTACTCTCATTTTTAAAACTAAATTCAGCATTTATATTACACTGAATATTATATTGTAACTTGCATTATGTATTGCCTTTTGGAAGAAAAGAGAGAGAGAGAGAGAGAGAGAGAGAGAGAGAGAGAGAGAGAGAGAGAGAGAGAGATTAAATTAAAAACCATATTAGTTCCATCAGTTAGTATTGTGAAACTGTGAGTTTTGATCTGTTGACTTATTCCTTGTTCATTTAAGGAAGTATCCACATTGATTTTATATCCTTTTTTAACAAATTTTTAGCATATATTAAAGTATTTAATTGATTTTTATGTGTATTGAGTTTATATTCACCATCTTTAAATGTAGGACTTTAAATCACATTGTTTGAAATTATCATTTTGGCATGCTCTGTTTTCATACCTATGATTGCTCCTGCATATGTCTGACTGGCAAGTGTTGTGTCCAAACCATTACTCCAACTTAATCTTTGAAAATTTAAAAACTCAGAATATTATTATGATGCAATTACTTTTGCCTCTATTTGTTTTTCATTTTTTTATGGTAGTTCTTTAAATCTGAGTACAAGCGATACATGGATTCTTATTCGGCTATTGTTGTTTTTTGCAATCATGGGGTTTCTTCTGTGAGTTTGTATTATATTGTTGAACCCAATAATAATGTGAACCCTCTCCGACCATTTTATTAGAACCGCTGTTCTTGTCCACTGTTATACAAGACATAAAACAAAAACAAAAAACACAACACATTTCTTCTAAAAATCTGCTTGACTAGATATTATCAGTTCTTATCCATGATCTACAATTTTTTCTTTACTAGAATAAAATTGAGTATTTGTGTTTATTATCATGTTGAATCATATATGCGAGACCTGTATGCATTCTGGCCTACTCTGAAGGCCCTCACTTACCAATGCAGTTGGATGTAGGAATGAATATGTTTGTTCATTGGTAAACTTTACATTTTAATGAGTCTGCATTGTATATATTTTATAGGTTACCAAAGCAGTACAGGTACATGCAGGGATATCATTTCAATTTTTTGGGAGGGGGGGGGGTAAAACTGTTTTTTTTTGGGGGGGGGGATATGTATATAAGCTCCAGCAATTTTATAGTACATGCCAATTGCATGTAACATCTCACCCCCAAATGAAGTCCCTGGGTTCATGGTAGTACTTTTATTCTGGTTTACTACTGTATCTTTTACCAGTGGTGTGTACCAATATACTTTTTCACTATACAGTATTTTGGGAGTTTCCATCAGTAAGCAATGTACCCCAAATAATCTTGTGAAGAATTTAATGATATTTGCAGTACTTATTCAGTTTTTATGACAAAATAATTCAACAGAATAATATTTGTTTTACAGGACAGTTATATTTGTAACAAAGCAATTTTTTAATATTACAAATATTTAATCATATGATATGAGTCACCTATGCCAGTGTGGTGGCTACATGGGATTCCCTAAAAGATATTGGGTTATAAATAAAATTAATCTTTTAGCTATTTAGGAGCTTATGTTAATGTTTTAAGTATGTGTATTACTTTGTAAGACCTCACACTAGCATTTTTTTGTATTTGAATTTTATATAATTTCGCAAGACCACTAAATATTTTTTCGTTTTGATGAATAAGTGTATTTTATGTTTACTGGATCTCTCTTATATATATATATATATATATATATATATATATATATATATATATATATATATATATATATATATATATATATCCTGCCTGGCAACCCACTCAAAGTTGCTCTACCTTTGATGTCATTGTTGCTGTTGCTTTGGGTTTAACACCATTTTTCAGAATGCAATAGGCTATACATGGTGGCCACTATAACTGGGGGAGGAAGAACCTGGTAAAACCTTGTTAAGAACTATTGACCAACAGGAAGCTACTGGCAAGCAATCTCACATACCCACAATGGCTGAGCCCAATACTAAAACCCAAGCAGAGAGGTGAGATAGTAGTGATTGGAAAAGACAAGTGCTTTTTTTATAGACCACTTAGCCACATGAGGATTCCTATTATACCAGAAGTGGAGATAGTAAATTTTAAGTTCCAGTGATGGAACCTTGTGTATTTTTCAACAAGCTCTCTATAGTCAGCACCCTGTCTTTTACAGGGTGTTAGGTTTAGCACAAGCCCTACTAAACTCATTTTCATTATGGAATTTTTTTGCAAAATAAACATTTAACATGCACATGACAAATTCATGTACAAGGTACTGACGATTTTATTTTCAGTAGCTGGGGATGACTAAAATTTTATTTAAACAGATGTATTTTATTTTATTTTTGTCAAAGTAATTAAATAAAATATTTTCAAATAATATAATAGATATACTATATTGGTAGTTTGATATTTCAGAATAGTTTTTTTGGGGGGTGGGTAAATTAATGCCAGTATAATACCTGAGAACAATAAAATTGTTTGTCCAAAATATAATTGTGATATACCATGGTATGGAATATTCAGAAATACTGTGATATAAAAACAATCATGGTATCAAGCTCTGCTCTTTATGATAGCTATCAAGATCATGTCAAGCAGATTGTAAGAAAATATAATTTGGAAAAAAAACGTAAACAGAAAAAAAGAAACCACTAATTAAAAACCCCATGAATTTCTGGTTTTTATCAGATAATTAGTATTGTACATTGATTTTGCCATGATGGAAAATATTTCTTATTTATTGTTGTATGCCTTATACACCGTCAAAGTAGCTATGTAGGTAAATATGCTGGTGGGTGGGTGGATGGTGGTAGGTGATTGTGCGATATGTAGCACAATACTGGCTATGAATTGTTAATTAAAAGATTAAAATTAAAATTTTACAATGATTAAAGGTTCTATTATAAAGAAAAACGATCTAGTTTTATAAATAAATATGTCTATTCAATAGTAAATATGTCTATTCAATAGTAAATTTCCATTTTAAATCCTATACTTCCTCATATTTTAGTGACGTTTTACAAACTAAAACTAAAAAAAAATTTGAGTAGTAATTTTAAATATTTGTACTTGAATGAAATTATAAATATTGTGATCTTGGTACTTGTATCAACTAGAATTAATTACAATGATTAGGTTTTTTTATAATAAAAAAACAGTATGTTGCAAATACATGGTGTTATTTGTAAAATGGTATATACACCCTAATGAGGCAAACATTGCTTTTGTCTTCATTTATTTTTGCTAAAGATAAATAAAGCTATTTTTTTGGTACCGAAATAATCAATTAAGCGCCATGATTTTCAAAGAATCATTGAAGCAACAAAACCAACTGGAGCATTGCTAAGACAGAAGATGGTATGTCATGTTTCCTCTCTAACAGGTTTCCTAATTCATCTAAACAGAGTTGAGTTTATGCTACAGGAATTTAAAAGAATATGCACAACATAACTACAGTTTGCGAATATTTTGGTGATAACTGATCATTTCTCCAGGTATGCTCAGGCCGTTCCTTGCCGCAATCAGACGGCTCAGACTACTGCTAAAGCCCTTTGTGAGCATTTCTTTCGATACTACGGTTTCTCGGAAAAGTTGCACAGCGAATAGGGACGTAGTTTCGAGGGTAAAGTTATCAAGGAGTTATGCAAATTTTGCAAACATGCAGAAGTCTCGCTCCTCCTCCTTTGACCCACAGGGGAATGGTGCCTGCGAACGCTCCAATTGAACTCTCTTAAAAATGCTAGAGACGTTGGAGGAAGAGCAAAAACAAGACTATAAATCTTACATTGCTCCAATTGTACACGCATATAATGCTTCTAAGAATGATTCCACCAGATTCTCGCCCCATTTTCTTATGTTTGGGTGGCACCCCCGGCTTTCTGTCGACGCCTATCTGGGCACTACAATATTTGTTATCATAGATCATTTCCAGTTATAGTTTGGGGTAGCCCAGTTACACCGAATGGGAATTACAGTGCATTATTGTGAGTTACAGTACATCATTGCGAGCCATATGCTGGAGCAACTTGATATGTGTATAAGTAAAAGCACTTCTAGATTAATATGAGGTATATAATTATCTTACGGCTCTGCAGTGGTCCTATGTAATTAGAAGCAAAAAGGGTATGATGTCAAGTGTCAGTTAGAATTGTGTCATATTTAATATTATTTAGTTAGTAAAACGATACATTAGACATGTTGAAAATAATTATAAAAATCATTTTGAACGCAATCTATCAAATGGTAACGATGAGACACCAATATCTATCAAATGGTAACGATGAGACACCAATATCTATCAAATGGTAACGATGAGACACCAATATCTATCAAATGGTAACGATGAGACACCAATATCTATCAAATGGTAACGATGAGATACCAAGGTACCATACATTAGTTTTTCACAAAGATGTGCAGTGTAACCGATGATCATAGTTATAAAATTTTAAAATAAAACTGTTGCATTAAAAAAATATTGTGTGAAGCAATGTTATTTTACCTTTAATAAATATATATATATATATATATATATATATATATATATATATATATATATATATATATATATATATATATATATATGGCATGTTACTCGGTCAATTGGCAGAAACAGACTCTTTTCAAAGAAAAGGAAACTTTTTAATCAGTCACATGATGTGCCACCTGGTGTATCTATATGGAATCGCATCACAATTATTTCCAGTTCAGTACGAATGTAGTTCTAGTCTATTTTTATAACATTTTTTCCTCTCTCATTTTGGTGGTTATAGAAGAGTTATATTGATGCATTGTTTGGTAGGGATTGAAATGTAATTGTTTCTTCTTGATAATATGAGCTCAGAGAGTGGTTGTCTGTGTGTTTTGGCGACAGTGCACATTGAGTAATAATGTCTTGTTGATGATCCGGAAGTTAAATCTGTGTTCTGTTTACATGATGTTCTGTTTACATTGCAGCCTCTCAAAACAATGCCGATGAACCCCTGACAAGAACTTCACAGTGAAGTCATCTTTGGGGGTATTTTAGATTAACATATGATTTGTGTTGATTGTCACATAGTTGAAAGGTCAGTACTAAGAAATATATGTAGAGAACATATAGTAAAATTATTTGTGATGTACGGCCATATAGACAAGTCACCCACACAAGTTATCTCATAGTTATTCTGGCGTTGTAGCAGAATGGTAAGTACAATAATAGGTGCGTATTTAGGTGGTGTTGTAGCCAGCTTAGGACGTAGTCCAAGCCATAAGTGTTATTTGTCAATAGTGTCCTTTTTATTATTTAGAATGGCTACTGAAGAGGGCAAAGTCCTCTCAATTACCGACCTCGAAGGCTACTCGGAATTTTTGTTTTTTGTGCCTGAGGATATAAAAACCTTTTGCGAAGCTGAGGCAAGTTCTTCAAGAAGAGAGAGAGAGAGAGAGAGAGAGAGAGAGAGACAGACAGACAGACAGACAGAGGGGGAGTTATAAAGCCACAAAAACAGCACAATAAAGAGAAACAATTGATGTATGTTGTGACTAAAGTTCAGAAAGTGGCAAAACGCAGGCCTGTTATGGCGACAACAACAAGTAAAAAATATCGAACAGTCGAGGACGTCTAGTCTCATAAACATAAATAACCGGTCAAAAACAGATTGATCTATTCAATAATTTTTGGGGGTTTAAATGAAATGCAGTCTGTTTTGGCAAATGACAATGAAATTAATGCCCTTTTTGGCGAACGCTTACCGGAATTACATGTAGAAGTTGAAAATGAAAAAAAAATTGAGGAGGGGGGGGGGGGAGGCAACATTTCATGTAATTATGATGCTTTCAGAGAAATAATGAAAGACAGAAATTATGAAAAAAAATAGTTCATGAGGAAAAAAGTTTTACATAAAAAGGATTTACTAGAAATAGAGCATAGTGACTTTTGCAAACACAATTTACAATGTCTAACTTACCAGCTTTACCTTGAAAGCAATTCAAAGTCAGGCAAGTACTTTTAGGGGATTAAATTGTTTACAAACCAAGAATATATAGAGGGTGTGCTTTTGGAACAATAAGAATTATCTTCATCCTAAAAACAAGATTACGTATACAATGTTGAACGGAATGAATGTGAATCGTATGCATTTTTGAAACTGAAGGCGTATCGTATTTCACTCAACAGTTGGGAACCAGATGAAAAGATTACTCCATAAAATGTATGTTCAGATTAGCACATGTATGTAACTACATTGAAAATTTAGAGTTTTGAAAGATAAAAACTGTGTAGAATTTAACACATATGATTACAACAATGCATTAGAAAATGAAGGAGTTAAGGACCTTTCAAATTTCATTTACAAAGAGACAGCAGAAATTTTCTCAGTCAACTATGCATTTTCCTTAACAAAACTATTTGCCATGACCAGCACAACCTTGTGATCTAGTGCTAAGTAACAGAAAAGATCACAGACTAATTAATTTTGTAAAATTGAACACATAATTTATTTACCCAGAATGGAAAGTGAAAAAGAAACATTTTACAGCATGGTGAATAAAATCCTAAATAGTCCTTGACATTATATCACAACTCAAAACGTATTGAGTATTCCATTTGTACTCTGAACGAAGCCCAATTTGCTGTACTGATGTGCCAGTAGTCACAAATAAAATGCCAAATGTCTTTAAATAATTCAAAGTAATCCAAAAACATATACTAAATCCTAAAGTGTGAACACTTTTGTAATTCCAGTGAATAATTGAAACAAATTAAGTCCACAAAGCTATTTGACATCACTAAAGCTGGCGTTGATGCTAGGAATAACTAATTTTCAGTAAATCTTCCCTTTCTGTTGTATTTTTTTGTCATACCTTAATTTAATTCTTGATTGAACATAAAAGAATAGTTGCTGTCATAGCAATTTGTTTTTAGAATCAGAAACCTTGTCAAGAAAATTAATTTCTGAATCTTTGATTGAAAGAAGGTGATCTCAAACATTTCAATGATCCAGGAACAAAATCAAAATTTCAAAAACAAAATCAAAAGGATTAAAGCCTAAAGATTCTTGATCTGATTCCCAACAGCAAACAACAACAAATGAAAACCCTCGTCCCAATATTTTCCTCTATCAAAGTAAAACAAACAAATCGTGTTTTTGAATGATTTATGAAATCTTTTTAAAGCAACTTAACTCTGCCATGTTAAATGCCGAATTTATGCATAACTTGCTGTAAAATACCAGACCTAAAAGTTGACTCTTTATCAGACTTTGGAAGGCAAAAAAATGTACAAATAAATAAATAATATAATGAAAACTTTATCAAAGCTTTTTACGTTTTACAATGCTAATAGTTTTATCAGTCCTCAAAGAATAGCCTCTGGGAAATTCTTAGATGCACTCATTATCATCAACAATTATTATTTTGCTGAAATGGTCTTCGTACTGGACCTACACAAGTTATGATTATCCCGCTAAATGTTTTGTCATATACAAGAATATGTTGCAGATGAGCCTTGGGTATCTTTCTGATTGGTTTTTAATACCATTTGACAATTGTGACAATATTTACAATATTTAGAAACATTACATTTAGTTTTGGCCAATAAAAATGATTTAAGATCTTGTGATAAGTCTTACTAATTCCACAATTAATAGCCAAAGGAGTTCCATGGGCTAGAATAAGAATTTTCCATGATCATGACTTAGGAACACAAAGTTGATAGCTCACTGACCACTTGTCACTAGTGGTTACCCCAGGTGGTCTCCATTTTCTTATAAGGACCCCCATTTTGTCACAAAATAACAAGTTGATACTTTTACGGCTTCAGTTTTGCTGAAGCCCTTGGAACTAAGCAGGAGACCTCATGATCGAGTTCCTGTGAGACAACTTTTGTCACGCTGATTGGAATTGAGAGAATGAGTAGTTAAAAGAGGATCACCGTGGTCAGTTTTTTTTTTGCTTTGTCAATACTAATAGCAAAAGTGACCTCATCAAATGACTGATCAGTAGATTTGTCATCTAAATGAATAATTTCCTAATTAACATCATTCTTGAGAGCTTTCTTTGTCATAGCTCTAGTAAGTGCACAATCTAGATATAAACCTCAGAGTCAATATCAGTAGGACCAACTTTTTATCCAAACAAGGCTTGTCAGTTACAAGTATATTAACCACAATCTTATCTCCAGTATGGTCATTACCTAGTTATAAATGAATACCCTCTATGGACAAAGAAGTTAACATTGTTATAGTCACTGATCCTGAGACTAAGTCTGATGACAAATTAATACAAGGAGTGAACACTAACAAAGCCGCATTCAACTCCCTACATAGGAACACTTTCGCTGGTAGAAGACTTTTCATAAAAATACAATGTACTTGATAAAAAAGACTGAAAAACTTCTGTTTCTTTATATTTAAAAATGATAACCTTTGGCAAAATTACCTACAAATAATACGAAACCTTTCAACATGAATGGTTCATTTTTACCCACAATAAAATGAGACTGGGGTTTGTTTGGCCCAACAAGGTTATTGCTTTCAATGTATGGCATAGACCTTAACCTTTAAGGAGTAAGATGATATTGGAATAGCAAGATCTTTGTGCTGTTCCTTATTTTTCGACTTCTAGCAATCAGAAATAATGTCCCCTTTCTTCTGGGAATATGTGCAAGTAGGACGAGCATGTTTGTTTATCAGTCTTATCCGAAGTTTAGTCCCAAAACGTTGTGCAAGTTTGATATGTGTAGGTACTTGTTTGAGATTCGAGTGTTTTGATATTTTACACAAAAAAAATTGCAGAGATAAATGAAACTTTGTGAGTCAAGCAATAGTTACCTGATGCTCTAGCAACATTTTCTTACATTTCTTTTTGTCATCAATGTAGGTCTTGCATCACTTTGGACTCGGTTCTTGAACTCTTCATATAATTTTTTTGATGTTATCGTATCTAAATCCACCTTCTTGGCTTTGCACTACATATCAAATTGCTGTTCTTTTCTCCCATGAAAACTCGAAATGAGTTTGTCCAGTTTCTTTTCTGCTGTTCCTTTTGATGATATGCCTTAGGTACTAACTCATAGACCTTCAAGATGTATTCATTAACCACATCATTCTGAACTCTTTCTTGTAATGAGAGTGAAATGTAGACTTCATGAATTTGCCAATGCGTTCACTGGTCACAAAGTACAATGCTGCCTTGCCCATTTCAGATTTTCAGCAAGTGTCTTAAAAAAAGGAAAATATTTATCTACATTTTTAATAGGGGTAATAGCCTAGTATTGCTGGTAACATCAGAACCTGAACTTGTGTGGAGAGAGAGAGAGAGAGAGAGAGAGAGAGAGAGAGAGAGAGAGAGAGAGAGAGAGTTCTTCAAGAGGGGAGAGAGAGAGAGAGAGAGAGAGAGAGAGAGAGAGAGAGAGAGAGAGAGAGAGAGAGAGAGAGGGGGGGGGAGGGAGTCCAAAAGTATTGAGTATTCCAAATTAGTTCCAGTGGTGTTCCGAATGGTGTCCAATCTGTTTTGATGTGCCAAATAATCTTGATTTATCCCGAATTATACAATTCGAAATATCTTTAAATGAATTCACAGTAATTCAAAAACAGCTAATTGTCATAAAATATGAGCAGTTTTGTAGTTCCAGTGAATAGGGGAAACAAATAAATGAAATCCACATAACTAACTCCACTATGACTGGTGTGTATGCTAGGATTGACTTATTTTGAAAAATCTTCCTTTGTTTTAAATACTAAGATGCAATTTCAGAAGCAGAATGTCTAATAATCATTTCCAAATCACTCTAACGTTTGACGACAAGGTCATATACTTTAGCAGCTTGCCAATCAAGTATTCGGTCAGCATGTTTTATCCAGAAAACTCGTCACCTAAACCCATCAAATCAACATGTTTACTAATGTCCTGAAACTGCATGAAATTGAAAAGCATAGACAACCTTTTGATTGTTTGTTGGTGTAGTGTTTAACGCCATTGTTCAGCATACATAGGCTATACATGGCGGCCAGTATTAATGGTGGCGGAAGAACTCGGGAAAATCCACAAAAGAACCACCAACCAACGAGAAGCTACTGGCAAGCTTTCTCACATGCCCACATTGGCCGAATCTGAGACTCGATCCCACGCGGGACAACCTTCTAAATATTCTAACATTTTGTTTCGCTTCGAAAATTCGCTGGAGGAATGTTTATGAAAAGAATTTGTGGCGCCCTCAAAAAATAAACCGTAGCTCTAAACGTCACTGAAAGGCACCCACAAGGACATTTAGAAAGAATGTCGCCAAAACGAAACGGTCATAGAGTGCCGAGAAGACCATAAGAAAGGTCTCAAAAAAGGATCTTATGAAAGATACAAAGGCTGCATGGACAGACTCAAAAAGATAACCGCTCATCAATGGTTACGGTTTATTTTTTTTTTAAACAAAGGCTGCATGGACAGACTCAGGAAGATAACCACTCATCAATGATTAGAGTTTTTTTTAAAAAAAATACAATTTAAAGATGTATGTATTATATAATGAATTATGAAAACATTAATAATATTATTTCTGCAATTAAAAATTTGAAAAAAGTGAAGGAATGCAATTATCTGATAAACTAAATCCTGAAAATGTTATTTCTGGTTTCGAATAAATGCAAGAGATCAAATCCGCGGATAGATTTACATTGCCATCAGAATATAAATTCGTCAAAGAAATTCAACAAGCTGTCTTTTACTTCATTAGTGGATGGTATAGATTTAAAGAGAATGGTGCCTCTCTATAACGTCGTTGAAAAAGATAGATTCGAACTATCAGGCGAATACGAAACAAGAAAGATTATTAATACATGTGTAAGACAACTGAAAAGGATTATAGAAAAAGTGAAAGTAATAACCGTTCCGATGCACAGAAAGTGAAAGTAGAAGTTAAGTTCGACTGAAGGCAGAGGTCTGTCCACAGTTTGATGTTTTTTTGTCAGCGAAAATCTTATGAGAAAAAAAATAATAATAATATTTCAGCACGAAAATCTTACATTATTCTTCAAGAATTGCAAATTCTGAACGGGTAAATGGTAGCAACATCACGAAAATCGGCCGACTTGCACATTCTGAACTGGTAAATAGTAATAAAATTCAAGAAATCAGAAACAGAAAAGTATAATAAATATTTTTACAGCGCGAAAATCTTACATTATTCCTCACGAATTGCAAATTCTGATCGGGTAAATCGTAGTCAAATTCACGAAAATCTCTGAACTGCACATTCCCATCTGGTGTTTACAAGTAAACTACACAAAAGTCGTCCGATTTGTAAATTCTGATAGGGTGTTTTTAATCCATGAAAATACTATCAGAAACAGGGAAAATAATATAAAATTGTCATGCTATTGACTTGTACGAAAGGAGGAGTTTAGCTGCAAGAAGTGGAAATATACAACCTGATTTAGTTATATCTGAAATAGCACCCGCTGATATAGTAAGTCTGATTCCAGTCTTGTCATGTTTAGCATAATTGAATTTTTAGTATTGGCATTCTGTCAGTGACAGCTTATTCTGACCACCTGTAATCTAACTGTTTTAATGTCATTGTAGTTCCGGATTTCACTGACGTAGTTTATAGTTTTTAAAAAAAAAATCTAACCATGAATCAGATTAATATTTACATGATAATATGACAATGATAATATTGCGATTGTGCGGTGACCATCAGCTGATACTTCACCTACGCGAGCTCTGAAGTGTATATAAACAACAGTTTGTCTGGTTAAATCAAGATGCTCCAGCGAAAAGTAATAAATTGGATACATTTTTTAGTAACATCTAATTGTGATATTTTCTGACCGTTGATAAGCTCATGCAACGTGGCAGGGCCGGCGCTTCCGCTAGGCGAACTAGGCAATCGCATAGGGCGCTGGGCTAAGGATTTATTTCATGATGGGCGGGTGTGGGAGGACGTGAGTGGAAGGGGGGGGGGTGGCACCAGATATCTGATCTCGCCTAGGGCACCATTATGCCTTGCACCGGCGCTGAAACGTGGTTTGTGGTATACTCTAACAACACAGCTTGTTCTTGTTGGCCATTTATGCTTAAAGAATCCTCGGTAACTCTGAATTGGTCAAAAATATCATATGGGTATTTTTTTGAGAGTTTAATCACTTCATATTTTGCAGAGCAATAAATATGTCGTGGTGCAGAAACACCGTTTTGTGACGTTATATGCCAAGTAAATACACCTCGAACAGTATTTTGAATACTATCTGTTGGTCTTCTTGTTAGCCATGATAGTAATGATTTACCACCCGTATCCATAAATGACCATAATTTTTCTTCAGTCATCGATGGGTTCATTACTGGCACCCGCAATGAGAATTTTGATAATACAACTTTATCAGCATCAGCAACACCAGCATCTTGCCAGATTGCATCATTATCAACACCTTTCCTTACAAGTGTCTTTTAAGGAATGGCTACACATAATGAAGATGTTGATGTACGCAATGCGGCCAGCTATACCAGATGTTATCATCTTCATTAAACATTGAAATGTAGTGAGATAATATTTCATACCAAATGGCATCTCTTAATATTGGTTTATCAATAGTTACAGTGGATGTCGAAATTTCTTGTGCTGTAAAGCAAGTTGAATCTGTCGGAATCCTTTTAACAAGTTAAACTTGGTGATATATTTTGTGACTCCAATTCTGTAAATACGGTCATCGGTTCTTGTTAAAGGACATGTCTGTTTTGGTGCCACTTTCACTTTCCAGTAATTAATGCACATAAGGAAAATAATTTTCTCGTTTCGTCACAAGAATACACGGCGAACTCCAGTTATTTTTTCTTAGTAACATAATTTTCCAACAATCATTTAATTTCCTTTTTAAAATTATTGATTGGAAAGATTGATCTTCTAGGGATGCTGATTTACAAGCTTGTAATCTATGATGTCAGCATCATTATATATTTTGTTTGTTCGAGTTGAAGCATCTTGGAACATGTACTCATATTCACATATTAACTGCTTTAACGCATTCTTTTCCTGTGGCTGTAGATATGAAATTGTTTTGTCCAGATTTGTTAATATTTCCGAAGTTTAAAGACTGTTGGAACCGAAGTCACTAAAGTTTACTTGTACGTCATCATTTAAGTCCTCACTCTGTGGGACAGGGACAACTAAATTTATTGAATGGTTTACAGAGCTGTCTCGCTATTGAATTGCCTCTGGAACCTTGTCGACTATAGTGAACGATTATTGGTTGGTTGGCTTGGTATTAGGTAAGGGACCTAACCCGTCAATCATTGCTCTGCTAAATGGTTCGTCTAATGCAGGGATAGGTGGTATCATGAACATTTAGGTATAGTTTGATTGTGTGTTCTAACCATTTGACAAGTGTGACCTGATCTACAGTATTTACAAACATCACATTCAATTTTCTGGCAATAATAGATTTAAGTGAAGGGAATTTCATGGGCTAAACTAAGAATTTCCTATCTATACGACTTAAGAACAAAATTTGATGGTTCACTGATCCCTCGTTATCAATGGATACCATGTTGTCTTCATTTTCTGATAAGAACCCCATTTTTAAAATAAAAAATTAGCATGTTGGTACACTGTAAAGATAGTTAACCCCAAAACTATCAGGCCATGCAGTGACTTAATAACATCATGCATTAACTAACAATGAAAATAGTTGTCATATGGGGTTATATATTCTACACAAAACAACACAAAGAATTCCAAATTGATAGGGAAAAATACGGAAGCAAATTAACGAGGGAGCAAGGATGTTTAGAGTGAGAATCCAGAACAAGACACCCAAGATGTATACAGGGAATCATCGAGTGAGTACAGGGTCAAACAAGACACTCAAGAAGTATACAGGGACCAACCACAGGAGCAGAGGGATAATCGGTCACTAACAAGTGATCATGGGATTCTCCCCCCAAACAAGTCCTTTTTAGGGCTATTGTCTTTCATTGCCTTAATAGGGTCTTCCACTTGGTTACGGAAACCCTCCTTGACAAGCTCTATCCAAAAAGCCTAACTTGATCATTTTCGGACCCACCGCTCAAAATTAACAATCTAATCCTCTCTGACAGTGGCTACCTTTCAAATAACGTTTAGTCATATCAGCAAAAGAAATTGTTAGGGACATATAATATGTACGCTTTTGTACTAGAAGATTGGCATAGATAGGAACGTAATTTAATTCTTCAACTCTACCATTTGATGAATTGCATTGGTGGCTTACACAATTTTGGCATAGGGAAATCAGCTAGAAAAACTGGATTGAATTTGGAATAAGCGTACGTATTTTCGATTGGTTGATAGGTTGAGTGCGTGATGGGTCAATTGTCACTCACCCAGGTCTAACATTCATATCATTAGCCCCTTTTTAGGGGTATGATATGACGACCAAATTAAATAGCGCACTCTGTGCGCATAAACTCCAGGAAGATGTGTCACCATTCCATCTTCCTGGATAAATTAAATCACTGCCATGTAAATAAATGGCAGTGCAAAATAGTGAACATATGACTCTAGTGGCCGGTTTCACTTTAAATCCAACTATTCATTCATTCATGTTGGTACGTTTGCAGAATCGGCTTTGTAATAGCTATCAGAAAAAAAGGTTATCCCTTGACCGCTTTCCCGCTCGACTAAAAGTGACTGTCGCTTGTTACCCTGATTAGAAATAAGATTATAAGTGGTAACAAGAGAATGAAAATGTACATCTTTTCAACTGATCAGTAACAGGAGCAAAGGGATCTCATCAAAAGCTTGACCAGAGCGTGTGTCAGGCAAAGGAATACTTTCTGATAAACTTCATTCTTAAGAGCTTTTTTTTTTTTAAAACCAGTTTTTGTTAATACAACTACTGCGGCATGGATCATGGTTGGGTATACGACTGAACGATAACGGACCAGTGCCTGGAGGAGATCCTGAAAACTACCTCTTTGACGTTTCCAAAGTGATCTCGCGTCTTAATCATCAAATGATAACCATGCATATCAACATGACGTACATCTCATCCATGATTTACATGCGATAAATCCTCCACTTTGAGAATGAATCGCCAGGTGTATTATCAAAGGAAGGATGGGAGAATATATTTCACATGCTGTTCGCTAGCGCACCATTCATTGGAGGCAAAGTACATTAATATAATGACGATGGGTGCTTGTTAATAATGATAAACTGTCAACGTGCTACGTGGATAACATCCACGACTTAAATGCGATAAAAAGAATCCCAGACGGTTCATCTAAAGGAAGCATGAATGCCAAGATTGCACTTGTTGATCACTGGCTCGCCACTTATTGGAGGCAGAGCACATGCTATTACAAGCATGGATGTGAAACTCGCCACGATATGCTACAATAACGCCGTTATTCGAAGGAAGGTGAAACTGCTGTTGAAAAGATAGCTACATGACAAAAGTTAATCCCCTCGGGAATATGGAAGGGTGCATGCCAAACAAGTGTTGAGGCAGATTTATGTACCATGACAAAGTTCATGTGGATGGTTAAATGTGAGAAAGCGTGACCTTTCTTACACTCAACCATGAAGCAAAGCATTTGTGAGAAAAGAATAACAAGTCATTTCCGCGAGTATACAAAGATTTATTTTGGGATTCCATGCATGCTTGGATGCGTTATGTGGTAACACCATTTGAGAAATCTCATCACTTGGTAGCCAGCGGAGACAAATATGCCATTGTGTGATAAACTACCACCCGATGTTGCTTTGACAGGCTAAAACTGGCCACGTGTGCGAATTCCACATACTTTTTGTACCGGTGATCCTAACAGTTTAGGGCGTACTCCTCTATGAATTTCCTCAACTCCATTTTAGTTTAATTACTAAAAAGCCGATTGTCATTAAGGTGCTAACTGATATCACTCTTTTACAAGCGATTCCTTGCCCATGTCGGAATAAACGTCATAGAGGGTAATATGTACCAGCAACGAGTTCGCAAGTATGTACAGCATATTGACGTTGTCACTGTTCCACGTTGATCTTGTCATATTAGTACTCGTACATTAGTTATTTCAACAAGTCCAACACAGACGCCCCAACAGAGATTGGCTTTGTCGGTTTTAACTTTGATCTTTTAATGTGACCGCAATTAACAGACCACGAAATACCTTCCGGGACTCGACCGACGGGTCCGATAATTGTCGGTCGAGTTTTTGTCGTTTGCTAGCCCAGAAAATGGACATGGATTCGTTTTCGTAGACTCGTGATTTTTACAAGTACAGCATTGTTTTTAAACTTAAGGAAGTCTTTCTCATATGAGAGATACAACCGTGCAAAGATCTTTATTCCTTTTTTAAAAGGCGGAATTCATGCATGCTGCCAAAACTAGCACCGCTTGATCAGTGACACGCGCATCCCCAACCGTAGATACAACTATAAATTGCGCTCGTTGACTACGTAATTAAGTTTCTTGTTCAGGTTAAGTGCAAGTTTGATGCATTCTATAAACTTGCATTTGGAATCATAGCAGATTCCACAGAGACGGCGACAATAACTCGCAAGGCATCGACCACGCTTCTACGACTAGTGGATAGCCATTGTAGGTGTTATGCAGCTCTTCTGTATATTCTAGATAAACTTCAATGAAGTACATGTATCCATAAACTACGCTATTTCCAGCCATACTTGGTATTAATGTCCATGCATAATATGTGGCTGTTTGGTTCGGCCGAATTTTATTCATCCACGAACAGATTGTTGGCAAGAGCATATTGTGGAGCCTTCATTGAAAAGTCAACACATATGCCGTGTTCAACAAACATGCGTATCGATATATGTAAATAATTCCAACTCGACCTTGAATTTTATAATCGAGTTCCACGCCATTCCCGACAACGCGAAGTAATACAAGTGACTAAGCATACATGGTTGTATCACGAAACGTCTTAAAGAAATCCACGAGCAGCAACACATCCATACACAGATAAAGATCGCAATGGCATCAAGATTATAACATACGTTAACAAAACATTTACATGCCTGATTTCTGGCGAGATAATTGATAAACAGAAGGCATGTGATTTTCGTCAAAATTGAATCTGTCGCATATGTACTCGTACGAGTGAGTAACCGTAAAGTTTCTTTAACTTCATCACCATTTTTATAAGTAATCTTAAATTGATCGCTTCCTGCTACAAGGTTACTAACGAGTTTGTCGATACTGCAACTAGGGGAACAGTAATAATTATAGTTATCTACTTTTATACTTTTAGTCATGGATGGGTTGTGAACATAATTTCTTTGAGAACTATATACACTCTGCAGTCTTAAGCTGTTACACTCTAATTTCTTACAGTTAACAGTTGTGTTAAGTCAGTGTCAATTAAGGTGATTTGAGTTTGCCAATCCGAATAAATCCCTAATGCCAAACATCCTAGAAGATTTAGCTGTTCAGACATAATCTCCTCTGAAAGAATTATGCGTACCTCACAGCTATAATTAACACTAATAATTCATCATCAAATTTTACTTTCATTTTTGTCTGCAACTAACGTTTCCCTAATTAGATCAAAAATATAAATAATTTTCCGCGAGTGTGATTCGAACCTGGAATGTCTGAAGGAATTCAACAGCTTGCCACACTAACCGGTCAGGACACAAGAACTCGTATGAAAACAACAGTGCAAGCAAAAACCAGTTTGATGCAACCTTTTAATGGCGATGTGAAAACTGTCATTTTTGAATTACCATACCATCACCAATTATTTTCATAGTGCACACAAGAATATTAAAAATATTGTACACAGATTTTTGCATACATATTCCCCCACTTTAATTTTAGCTGGCATCCATGGTTGTTAATGCTTTATTTCAAATAATTAAACAGCACATTCACCAGCAATAATATTAAGACATTTCATATGGAGAGCTTATGTTAAGAACTGTCTATTGTTTTTTTTTTATGGTCTAACGCCATTTTTCAGCACAATATAGGTTATACATGGCGGCCAGTATTAATGGTGGAGGAAGAACCCGGACAACCCCTGGAAAGAACCACCGACCCACGAGAAGCTACTGGAAAGCTTTCTCACATAACTACATTTGCCGAATCTTAGACTCAAACACACGCAGAGGTGAGATGGCAGTGGTCCGTAACGGACAACGCTTTTGACCACTCGGGCCCCCAGAATTGTCTATTTACTCTTTGAAAATGATGGGCAACACAGAATACCCCAATTTTCTTAAACTGTCTTGTACAAAAGACATAATTCTGCAGGCAGGAGACCGTATATTACAGATCAATAATAAAAGTGATACAACAAACTGCTGCTGTATTGATCTGACTGGGAAACCTTGTGGGAACTTCACTGGGGGCGGCGGCTCATGTGGATTACTACAATCGTGTATAACCATGCTCAGTGAGAAAAAATTCATGGGGGAAAAAAAGAATGTTTTACGGCAACAAACTCAACCAATTAGATGAAAAGTGTCTAATTTATTTCAGTGATCTAGTTTATTATATAACCTGTCCATGCTAATGACAAGCTTTTGGTGAAGCAAAATCCATACAGTCAGGTAAACCAATAAATAAGATTATATCTGAACCTGCGACCTCCTTAGTCCGAGGTAGATGCTCTAGTCACTCGAGCATTGGGAAAAAACTAAGTGACTTAACAGTCAGACTGAGTTTGCAAAAATAAATAGAACTTTTCTGCATTGATCCAGAAAAGCCTGGAATATTATGCAATTTCAGAAGTGGTTTACACAGTTTGCCTTTGGAACCGACTTGTAAGAGAGTATAGACGGTCCAAATATATTTAGTATCTTTGGCAAAAATCATCACAAAATGAAAATGTTTTAAGTTTCTCTGCATTAATAAGATGACATTCTTCATCTTTGAAATAAAGACTGCACAACACTTATTTGAAGTTGTAAAGTTTAATTCAAAGCCTACAGCAGGTAACATACACCCAATATAATTTTTTTTTTTTTTTTACAGAATACCTAATCTGTTCCCATCTTCTCTGGACTATACACCCTGTCAAATATATACAGATAAATCGTACATACCATCAATATATAGTCACATTTCTTTAATTATTTTTATTTATATGTTGTATTTACAGTTTTTTAAACAGCACCGCCACTCAAATCTTCCATACATTTATACTGACATTGACACACAGGTCCTTTAAAAAAACAGAAAAGTAACAACAAAACAAAATCAAGCTGTACATTATATTCATATCCATTAATGAAAACTATAAAAACTAATGTAAGTAAAGCTTTCCTGGATTTATCTGTTAACATCTCAGCATTATTTATTGTAGATTAGTGGGTACATAGAGAACACAAACATATCCTAAGGTATCCAAGAAATTCTCAAAACTTAATTTCTCAGCGGCAATTATTTTCTTCAGACAGCATATAAAATCTAGTCCAACATAAAATATAGATAAATCAAGTAATCCAATTCTCAAAGATGTCTGCCTAACTCAATATAATGATGAAAGATATTTGACTCTTCCAAGATTAAACCAGATGAATGCAGCAAATGAATATTTAAATTTGTTTTAAATTATATGCTTATAGTATCCTTAAAATGGCATTAAACTCTATAACTACAACAACTTTATCTAGAACTAAAGTTCTATGTTCAAAACTAAAATACTTCTTTTATCCAACTTGCAAATCAGCCACAAATGTCGTCAGGAAAATGTCAGCTGCTGAGATATCTGTGCAAACACCATTTCTTTTCTTTCTGAGTTGACCTTTAAAAACTTGTGTCACAACTGCAAGCCATCCACAAAGTTTGATTCAGATAATTAATGTTGAACTAATTTTGCTGTGTGATACGTTTTTGGAACTTAATCAATGATCGGGACATTGAAAATGAGCGACTTCCTCCTTGCTAAGCACAAGCCATTGACAGTGTTAGATGGCCTAAGATGGTCGAGAACCTATGCTGTTGTACAAAACTGAGATGGGTATTACAATTTTGAACTGCAGTATTCTAAACATCATGATACTACTATGGTATACTGCAAATTTATTATGGACCAGCAATGTTCTAGGACAAAGTCATGATGATTAAAAAAAATATCTTGCTCTGATTTATAGTAAAATAATATGCTATATCCATTAATGAAAAATATATACATTTTTTCTTCACAAAAACGAAAAGAAAATTGCAGCCTACACAAGTAGTACCTAATAATGAATTTCTTACATGAGAATAATATCTAATGGACATGAGAAGTTATGTAAAATTCAATAATAACTACTCTCCTGCAAATCATTAGATTATTTTCAGTCTTACAAAGGAATACAGGTTCTTAATGTATCAATATATGCTAATAAATCACTAAAATCATTACATTTTTTTAAAACCTGAAATGTTTACGAAGTTGGATGAAGTTGATTATCTTTCACAACATTCCATTAGGCCATTGCTTTGGCCTACACATATGATTAAAGGATCATAAATATATATGTAATAATAATTAAAAAATCAATTTATGGCAAAATAAACTTAATAACAATAACAAAATAATAATATTTTTTGAACAATTGTCATGACAATTTTAAACATCCTGTTCATATTGTTAAATTCTAAACAGGATTCTCTGGAATTTCCTTGCATTCCTTACTGATAGAAAGTACTGGTACAGCACATGCCACTGATAATACTGACAGCAGTGTACACACCAGAAAAATAGCCAGTTTTAACAGTTCCACATGCAGGTTGACTTGGAGAGAGTCCAACTCAACTTAATATTTTGATCACAGTGATAATGACCTTTACCTACCATTTAACCCAAATAAATATTTACCAATTTACAATCTTATTAATACTATGCAGTATAAACAATGATTTCCTAACTCAAGAATATACATGAAACCTAAAAACATCACCAAACTTTGATGTCCTTACTGAGAAAAAAAAAATGTAAATATATATATATATATATATATATATATATATATATATATATATATATATATATATATATATATATATATAAACAATACCCATGGACATGTCTACCAGTGCACAACTTTGTGCAAACATTGAATTCATTTCTGTTCATACTAATAGCAATGATACGACTTCAAATACAAAGATAAATGTTATGTAATTTATTGTCAACAGTGGATTTATATCAAAGATGCCATCACCAATATGATGCAATGAATGGGAAATGTTCTAAGTCAGAATGGGACCATAACCCTGTTAAATGCTGTCGGAAAATGGCAAGATTTGAACTTGATAATGGACTTCTTAATGTAAAGCTGTAATCAAATCTGAGTTTAATCCATGCAGTCATAATGGATGCGAGAGCAAGCAATGGAACACCATATACTCCCTTCAATGATGTGGTGGAGACATGTATGGCTGGCAATGACTGGTGTTGAAAGAGTGTAATTAACACTCATTAAGCACCAGTCATTTGATTGGACAAGGTCTGCTTTCAGAGCAAGAATTGCTCTAAAATTAGTTTAATGTAAATCAACCTTTACAACTACTAATATGGGAGTCACAGTAGCTGAGTTAGTAAAGTGTATGGTCTTAATCTAAGGATTGTGGCTTGACCATCTGCCCAGACCACATGGGTTGGCCACCTTGGCATGTCCTTGGGAAAGCACTTATCTCCCATTTCCTGTGAACTGCAAAACCATTTGAAAATGCTGTTAGAAAAACAATTACCTCCATTAGATAATTTCACATCAAAGTTAATACTTGGCACAAGTCAGATAAACTTGCCAACTAGTATAGAATAATTGCTATCTGTGTACCCTGGATGCAGTTCCATGCTCTTAAAATCAACCAGGTAAAAAGGTAAGAAAGGAAAAGAAACCTGCCCAAAAGTCTCATACCTACTGGGATGGGAGTATGAACCAAGAAACCTAAATTTGGTAAATTCCACCCACCCCCAAAACCCAAAAAAGTAGTTTATTATTTTTTTTAAGGGCAAATGCCTAACATAAAAGTGAATAATAAAAAACTGGATTTTACAGACATAAAAGCCTTTACTTCAATATAAAAAAGACCTTTTCCCTATCTCCAACAAATTATATGTGCTGGATTGGGGTGGGGGGGCTACTCAAGAAGCTAAGACAGCTGTGGTTTGTATAAAATACTGGAGGGCTGCCTGAACAAGGCTAACTCAAGTGGCCAATGGATCATACAGGCATTCTGTAACTGTGTTAACTGGTTGCAATGCTGGGTTGTGATACTTTACTTGCCAGTTAAATAGAACATACCTGATAGTTCATTACTACATAAAGTTTTCGTTGGTTTCCTGAGTACTTACAAGGGACTTTAATTGAAGTAATACATAGCTCCTAACTACAAAGTCATCATGCTGTGGGAAGAAAAAACAATATGGAGCTGTTAATGATAATGGACAATTTCATCATGATTTTCATTAGGAGCTGCTCATGAAATACATGAATTGCTGTAAATATTTGTCTACTTTTCACCCAAGTTAAACTCTGTGAAGGATTATTCAAATATTGGAAAGAGTGACAGCAGAAGATTTCTACATATGAAAATACTAAGTTCTTGCAATAATTTAGTTTAATATATATTCTATTAAAAAATGGCATATACATTCATTGATGAAACAAACACCCAGATCTAAACAAGCATCTATTCTGGAGGAGCAAAAGCATGATTTTCAGGATGGCTTCCATGGTGGCCATATTGCAGAAATGACCTGCTTATTTATTATTATTTATTTACCTACGTTGTTACAACTATCCATTCAGAAGAAATAGCAATCACAAGATTTTCAAAATGGTTACCATGGTGGCCATACTAGAAGTCTGAGCAACATCATTTGTTGAAAATACAAAAGAACATAAAGAATATTTTGATGTGCACAAAATGTCGGGGGCTGGCATTCAGAAAAACTGGAGGACTGTATATATATATATATATATATATATATATATATATATAGAGTAATGGTGGCGATTCAATATGGATGTAGTCCTGGAAAGAATCACATAGGGCTAGATTTCTTTATTTAAAAAAAAATTAAAGCAATAAATACCAAATATAAATTGAAAATAACTTGTGACTAATGGCATAAAATGTATAATATGCACTTTATAAACATAACCATATAAATAATTAAAAAAAAAGAGGCCCAAAATTAGCCTGATATTGCTCACCTGTATGCATAATGTAACAGTTCACTAGCATTGTAGGTAACATTGTTTAAATTGAAACAATTTCCAAACTATAATGAAACGGTTGATATCTTTGCATCTATATCTAGTTAACAAGCTGAGCTAATCTAATGCAATAGATCTCATTATCATATGCTGATCTAACTGGTTTTAGAACTGGTCCATGATCATGATAATAAGATTAATGTGGAGCAAAATTTGATCAGATTAGTAATCAAAACTAACCCAGCAGCTTATTACCAGATTATTTAAAAGTTTTATCAAAATCTGATCAGAAATAACTGCAAGACTGTTGACAAACTCTGAAACTTAGACACATGGTCACATCATTAACAGTTATAAATTCCACTTACAAGTCAAACAAGGTTATGATGACATTTACCAAAGTTTAATCAAACTCCTATAATAAAAAATTAAAAAAAGTCTCTAAAGTAGTTAAAAAAATCTATCAAATGGTGGATTACCCAATAATTATGCATAGGTCTCACTTATAAATTGTCCAAGATCTTGACAACATTAGCCTATTTATTAAGTTTGATTACATATCCAGATTTGTGCTGACATTCTGTTAAACCACCTATCTACTGGAATAAAAGCAGAAGATTAATAAACAAATGTTTATCTCCTATAATATCAAAAACGAAGTATTATAAAAAGTCAATAAAAATCAAAAATGTTTGTTTTCTTTAAAAGATGTAGTATTGTTTTGTTGTTGTTGTTGGGTGTGTGTGGGTAAAACCCAAGTTTAATTATGTAATACCAGTCTGGTAGTATTATATTGTTTTATCATTTCCTTGTACTCATTCCAAGTCCAAGGTGATCACTGTCCCTTCCAATTTGCAGTTGGAGACCAAGAATAAAAAAACAACACGAAACCTAAAGTCGGGTTACAACAATCCATATATCTAATCAAGCTTGCATGATAAACCCATATTTCAAATCTGATTGAAATCTTATAGGAAATATACATTCCTGAGCAGAAACAAGCTATTGTTAACAAACATGCAATGTCCAACTCGCTACTGATGCATGGCCATGTCAAGATATTTACTCAAAAACAAATTTTGAAACAAAACATTTTCGAGGTCACCCTTGTACTATTACTGAAAGATTTGCATAAATATGTCCTATGCCTAACATACTGAAATGAAGAAAATAATACTCTGAACAGAACATTAGATACCAGTCAAATGTTTCATATTTGATCTTGACAACTGAAAGTTTGGTGCAGAAACAAATTTTCTTCTTTCAGCCAGTGACAATGACCTTCTGATCCTCTAAATAAATTGATAAGATTATTCTTCATCCCAAATTTAAATCACTCAATGCTTGGTCCTTGTCTGTAATGCAGACAGGCATTAGGCTAGTGTGAATCTAACGAAATCTTAAAACTGGAAGGGGAATCTGATTATAATAATAATCTGCCTCAGTAACTGATAAAAATGCCAACTCTCTTAATAAAACCTTAAAACATAACCAAAATATTTGTGTAACTCATAAACATGAAATATGTCTAATGTAATACAGTACATGCGACTACAAAACCACGAGGCCCATGTAGGTCTGATACCACTCACATTGGTAATTGACCATTAATTTGGTAAAGAAAATACATACAAATATGAAAATGTGAACTGGACTGGCACCTGGTCTTTTTTCTATTCATTAATGACAGCCATATTTGATGGTAGATCAGATCATTGACAAAAACCTTCAATTTCACAATGACAGGATGCAACAGTCAAATTGTTTTGAGCAGTTCTTGACAAGTAGTTATGGTTTTCAAGTGCTTCCTGCCAACTGCTGACAAAATTAGTTGAAATTCTGTTAAGCAGTGATAGAAAATAAGTAATTTGAAGATTTTCCTATTTTCACCAATGTTAATATTATCCATGATCATCATTTTGGATAAATGTGAAATTATGCTTTCTGACAATTTTGGTCAAATTCTGCTTGAAATGTAATTAGCAATTGTGAATGGACAACACACTAAGGCAATACCATTAAGCTCAATAGGCCTGAATGCCAGGTAAATTAAAAAATAATGTTCTACAACTAAAGCCATGATTGTATATCCAGTAATATCACTGTCATGGGAGAAAAGATGGGAGGAATGAGGACACAATGATGAAGGTGGATACATTTTAAATCTAAATTTTAATTATCTTTATCTTAATTGACAAATTTTGAAATCCTAAATATACTTTTCCTCCACAGCTATAATTATAATCATCAATAGCAGAAAAGCTTGAGAACCCTCAGAAAACCTGAAACAACAAATATAAGTCTATATAGCTTTGAACATGCTAGCTCTGTGGACAGGACCCTGAACCAGAAGCTGAGCAACTAGGCCAAACACTGAATTATGTACATCATGACAAATTGAAAGATTCCATATTTTGGCATGTATAATGCGCACTCTTTATATTGTTTTCTCTTTACCAGAGGGGATGCAAGTTTTATGGTATTAAAAATGTTTCTTTCCTTGATTAATCTGATGAAAAGATCATAGCATTATGCTGCCTAAAAACATATTTCCAAGTGAAATACTGAACTAGTTGCATTTTAATTACCCTGTTGGTGGCCTTATTTAATACATAAATAATCTCAATAGTCTTGTTCTTTTCTATCGTTGACAAGCTCATTTCATTTTTTATCACTGCATATTTTTGTTCTGTGTCTTAACTGGAAATACGCATAAGATAGTAACTTGTTCATCTACTATGTTATGTACACTTCTGGAATACTGCATTATGGTAACATTGATACATATTGAAAAAGAATTACAGTTTAATTTTTTTATTTTTCTTTGGAAAATAAACTTAGTTTTTTTGTATCATTTCTAATCTAAAATCACAGTGATACTTCTTTGGGACAATACAGTGATCAGTGCTCAACTCTTTATGGTGTTTTTAAATGCTATCTGTACATCATGTAGGTAAACACCGAGATATATTTCATAGATGTCACACTAGTCCAATTAAGCATAAATATTGAACATTAAATTTCACATAGCATCTCATCTTCAATCATAATATCCAACTGATTATAGTTAGACAAAACAGCAACATGATACATCAAAAACCTATAAATCCAGACACACAAATTCACTATCATTGCCACAAACAAGGATTATGCATGGACAGAAAAGAACAAAGAAACAGTCAAGTACTGTTTTATTGTAAACCAATCAGCTGTTGTGTAACAAATCATGCTCAGTGCACTATCAAAAATGGCAGAATGTTGTTTTCTATACAAGAGCACGATTTTCACATGAATATCATATCCATGTTATGTCAACCACATTTTTCAACTTGCAATGGGTTGAAAATTGGGGGGTGAGGGTGGGGTACCGCACACTGGAACACATTATATACACCAAAATATGATCAATAACATAATTAATGGGATGGGACTGACACACGATGTATGCATAATAATAATAATAATAATAATAATAATAATAATAATAATAATAATAATAAAAATAAAAATAGCAGCTTCTAGGCTAAACGTCATAAATGCCTTTCTAGTTTGTATTTGCCATGTAGCCTTACATTGTCTTCTCAGACCAAGTTCATTAAATTTCTGACAACAATGCAACATATTTCAAAGGAAAAAATAATCTTCATATGCAACAGGAACAAGGACCATATCCAAGTTCACTGCACTGAGCTCATCACACATTCAATTAATACAGCAAGTCAAGTGGTTTATTACTTACAGTCTGTTAGAGTTGGGAACATTCTCTAAGTTTCCTGAACTTCACAAGTTGGAAAATAAATTAGAATAGACAATAAAAGTTTAACATTATCTACTGTATTACCACATTTGCCATCTTGCTGTGATTAATTCAGTCAAGATTATGAAATAAATCAAACCAGCATATCACATCTGTCTTTTGTCCAAAGACACCACAAGATTCAAGTATTTAAAATAAAGTCAGCTGTGCTGTAAAAGTAAATACGAGATTTTGTGTGAACAGAGCCACTCTCTTCATGACGACACAAAGCTGCTCACAAGTTTTCCACAACTGTTCCACATCACATCTAGTCGATTTTCACTGTTGAGTATATCTTTCGTACAAACGAGCTTGTTCCAATGTACCCAAATGTACCTGAAATGGAAACATCATGTCAGTTCAATTAAATTCAGAGAGAGAGAGAGAGAGAGAGAGAGAGAGAGAGAGAGAGAGAGAGAGAGTTAGGTATAGTTTTGTTTTCTGGGACGACATTATTCATAGGATAGGCTATACAAGATCACCTTGTCTTCATGTGACAGTCTTGCTTGAAATAAACTTAAAATCTGGTCAGAAATAAAGAATCTCGTGTGACATCAATGAAATTTAAGATCACTTTATTAATATGTGTAAATCTTGCTCATAAAAGTTGAAGGACATATGGACAATTTAAGCTTACTTTTCAAGTTAAATCAAAATAGATCAGAAATATAGTCACAGAGTAGTAACAAACCCAGCCCTTGATTAGCTCAATATGGAACCCAGCTGAAATCTTGTTGATGCCGACTCACATATGACTCAGGATCAAAATCAAGCTAGAAATGTGAACTCAAGAAAAATAAAGCCAAATCAAATGCAAAACCACCTCTTTCATATACACAGATTTCTCTCCTTATCAAACTCTTCCAAGATCCCAATGATACTTGAGTAAAAGACAATCCAAATCAGATGAGAAAGAAGGCCCTTAGAGTGATAACAAGCTCAGCAAACCAGATCCCATTATCGATTTGTCCTGTGGCCCATATTCCAATCCTGATCGAAATCAGATCAGAACAAGACTTTCCAGGCATTCAAGATAAGACTTCTTTTTCAACTGGTGAGTGTTGAAACCATCTCATATTCCAGAGTAATGAGATTTTCAAATTAGCCACAGTGACAGTCATATTGGAAACAAGATTGGAACCTTTATGGTTTAGAACAAAACACACTAAAAGAAAACTACTACTGAAAGCACAAACTATGTAAGACAATTAGTGGCAAAACTTTCAACGTGCTAGTTGTGGCAGCCATATTTGAGGTTAGATTGGCACCATTTTCATTCAGGACCAACTAGACTTCTGGTAAAAACCCTTCGATATGACTTTCCATTTAAGAATTCTAAATGCTGTCATAGTGGCCATACTGGATGGCAGATCAACATTTTTTTTCATATGGAACTAACTAGACATCATAAGAAATCTGGTGAAGATTACCTTGATATCACAATAATATGATTGCCATGGTATTCACGTATCATAAGAAGTCTTTAAGTGAAAACCTTGTATATATGACCATCCATTCTAAAGAAGTAGTGCTAACAAGATTTTCAAAATGGCTGCGAAGGCTGCCACAACTGATGTCTAGGCAGCACCGTTTTCATTTGTACCAGACCAATCAGACCTTGGGATGAATGTGTGTGACAAGTTTTATGGCACCTCTCCCTGTAGCTTAGGATTATATAAAGACAACAAACATGTGCTAATGGACAACAGACCATCACATAAACCAGTGGTTCTTAACCTATGGGTCACCATGCTTTTTCCAGTGGGATGCTGAGATCAAGCATAATAATTTCAAATTTCCTACCCAATTGTTAAGTATTCAATAGCTTCCAAGGCTAACACCATACATCTAATTTGGGTTGCCACCAATAAGGTTAAGAACCATTGATATAAGCTCCTCTGGTCTATGACAAGAAGTGACAAAAATGGCTTTCAGAGTCAGACATGATTTTGACCTTTAAAAAAAGAAAAACGTGAAACGGGGGTTTGGGGGTACTCCCTTACGGATTCTCGAGGGGCAGCGCCCCTAACTAGGGGGTTTCGACTAAAAATGAATTTTACAAACATGAAAATCTGCTCCTGGTGCAACTTGTGACCATAATATGTAACAAAATAATCATTTGAAAAAATAACAAACTTACCAAAAATTTGAATAATTTTACAATATTTATTGTCACATGAATTTGTTCTCCAATACTATTGGTACTTAAGTTATTTCATGGGCATGTCAATGTTCACATCATAATTAAGTCAATAATTAACCATTTTTTGCTGCCAAGCATATTACACATCTCTCTTTTCATAACAAATATTGTATTTCTGCACATAAAATGCGTGTTATACACGTTTTTACAATCAGCACAACCCCCTGGTGTGGTATATGTGTAAACGTGTTATCCCATTTTTTTTTTTTTACAGCCAAAAGCACATCGATGAATTTTGAGCAACCACCCTAATAAACCGGTGACAATTAATAAAAGATTTCTTTCATACACATACAGTATAAACGAGGTTTATTCAAATCTTTTAAGTAGAAAATAAACAATTCAAAGTTGACGCCGTGTTGCGCCGCTTGCGCATTGGTACGTTATCGTATGTAATGAATATCTTTTATTCGCATGAGGCATACACTAACTTGCATTATAAGAACATATTTCTTGTAATTTCTATGTAGGACAAAAACTGATAATCAGTTTAAAATTGGATTTCTACAAACAATGATCGGTTTTGAAATAAAACCAGATATTAACATCCCTATATCGGCATGCATGCATTCCAGTTGGAAATTAGCAGAAACCAGTAAATACAGTTTTGTAGCAGTTGCTTTTTTGCCTCTGTTTACACGAAAAATATTACAACGTGGCATTTATGAGTGTACCGGTGTTTATTACGAGCAGAAAGGGATAAAGGCGCCGGCTTTAAATCGCTGGATGGTGAGCGAGAGATGATAAACAGCCTGTGTTGGTTACCGTGCGGTATATGCATGGGCGTGCAATCCAAGAGATTTTTTTTTAAAAACACAAAGACGGAATTTTTGCGCGTTATCTGCATGTGCGCGTTATACATGTAGGCGCTTTATATGTGTGAAAATACGGTATGTAAAATAAACACCCAAATACATCATCTATATACAAATAATCCCATATATTCACTTGTCTTTTTATCCACTGAACACAACCTGTTGATATGCCAGTTGAGCTCTTTTTGCGGCTTAAGAAAGATTTCTTTAGTCTTCCCTTTTGTCATCAATGATTTTGTGGCTCAATGTGCAATCATTTCTTATCCTTTTTGAACAAGAGCCTTTTTCCTTTCAAGCTCTAGCATGTATTGGCGACATGCAGTGCACATATTCTGACAGAGGGCTTCATTTTTTTCTGTATGCAGCTTCATTTGTAGGTGCGGTTCCAGATTCTTTCAATCACGACTGTAATGTATATATTACTGAAGGCACAAAATACCAGTCCTCGAGCGTTCAGTTTTCTTATAAATTGACCAACTAAATTTCCGTTGACAATTTTTTTTTACAAGCCTTTATCTAAACTTTATGTGTCATCGTCTCTCTCAACAACTAGGGACGCCATTTTTTGCAAACACGCTTCTTCTTTCCATTGCCATCAGTTTCCTTTACACGAAGATTCATTGGATGAATTTAAACTTTTGACCAATCAGAATACTCTTTACAAGAATCATGGGCTAACTAATATAAGGAGTGAATACGTTGCAAAGGTTGTTGCGGAATGGGACTGAAAAGAACATTTAAAAACTGGGGGGGGGAGGGGGAAAACAGTATGGACATTATTTAAAAAAAAAACAACAGACTATATCAAGAAAAATCTGATTCAAGTCAAGAGAAAAGCGGAATTCCGTTTTAAAAAGGAGAAAAATCATGTCTGCAGAGTAGTAATAAGTTCAGTCGGTTGGATGCAAAATCATAGAACCAATCTGCAAATCATATATAATCAAATCAATCAAATATATTCCAAGTATAATCTAAACAGTACCAGAAATATGGCTTTCAGGATGGTAAATTTCACTCATTATCAAACTCATCCAAGATTTTTCTGAAATATTCCACGTATGAACAAAAATGGATCAGAAATAGACTCCAGAGTGGTAACAATCTCAGCCAATCCAATACAAGATCAGCTTATTTATCTGTGTAGTGATTGTACATCATCAAACATGTCAATGATCTTAATGCTAAAATCCCATACTCCACATCTGAACCAAATCTGCTTAAGTACAACGTATCAATATGAAGGATCTTGCCCATAATCATAATGTGAACATTAACACATTTGTTGTCACTTGTGATGACACAAGCCCCATCTCCAAATCTGATAAAAACTGGATCATTAGTATGGCATTCATTGTGGGAACAATCAATTATTTATTAATAAAGAGATTTATGCACAGCAGAGAGAACCATACTAAAGTGACAAGGTCTTACAACTAGCTGTCACAGAGCAAACACCCAGTTCTTTTTCAGCCTTATTTCAAATATGACATGCATTTGCTTTACAATTCTATAGTAAAACACTGCTAATTTCTACTTACCACACATTATACCCAATGCTAAACTAAACAGCGCCATATATCCAAAATAAAAAGTGGTTTGAAACAATCCATACATTCTGAAAGAAAAAAAATTCAGTCAAATAAATACATGTCCTAAATACTGCAAGTTGTAAATTATACAGTCTTTCCCACTTGATCATTAAGAAAAATTATACTTATATCAAAGACTTCAGACTAATGTTGTATTCTGAAAAGATTCTTAATAATGAAAACATTCAATAACATTTTATAACCCCTATTCTGTATTGTGTTATTCTGGTTGACACACATGTACATCCCTATAGAACACAACCATAACCTTCAATTTTTTTCTTTCTTCAATATCAACTTCGGGATCAACAGAACTCAAGGTAACAACACATTTATGGTTATGAAGACAGTCTACAGCATTTATATGCATAAATTTCAGTTAATACTGAAACTATATTAAGACTCATCCATTTATCAAAAAAGTCCAATCAGGTTAGAACCAGAACAAGATGTACTGTTCATGGATCTCTTCACCACCACACCATCCCTCTTTTTGAAATGCACCATTTCCATAACATGTTTCTCAAAGACACAGTACTCAGTGTTAACAAACATTAATAATCTAAATCTAATGCACAATCACATGAAAACAAATCTAGCAGATCATGCAATCAAAAGGATTCTAAGAACCTCAAAAATTAGTTTTTGGGGAGGGCATGTTCAAGAGTTTAATTGGTAAAATGGATGCAAATGTACTGTGATAACCGAACATCTTTACAGTAACCCAAACTACAATATCTGCAATTATTTTATGTCTTGATGGAGCCAATATACTTACTTTGTTTTGAAGAAATAATAGTAGAAAGAGTAAAGGTACACATAGCAGGATGTGGATGCTGCTGCCAGGAAACTTGTCCATTGCCTGCAGGAAAAAAATTGAGCTTAGCCAAGTGTGGTAGAAACATAATCCTTCATTGTTAATCATGGCATATTCTAAGTATTTCCTTGCACAGGAAAAATGTTAACATATTGCTAGGTGAATACTATGTTTATCAAACTCACTCTACATGACAATAAAGATATTAATTATGTAGCTTCATTGTTTAATCTCCAAATAATATTTATCGTGACAAGTAGCTATTAGTCATTTCCCAAGTACAATCTGGCATTTGAGTCAACTTTCCATTGTGTGTCATATCAACATTATCATCCTGTACAAGATTCAGTTTTGACTGTATACATATGCAGTTGTTTTTTTAACAGAACCTCAATACCATAGTGGCTAAATGGTGCAAACCTGAAGATTATAAGTCAAGTTTGAAAAAAGTAGAAATGGAGAACAGCACAACTGCAACAATGGAATATAAACTTTTCTCCAGTACAACTGCAACATTGGAATATAAACTATGTAAAATAAATGTAAACATGTATAACAAATTAAAATACAAATATTAAAGATGAAAAATTATATCAAAGGTATATAAAATCAAATATAGTTTTTTTTTTTTTTTTTTTTATGGTTTAACGCCATTTTTCAGCACAATATATAGGCTATACATGGCGGCCAGTATTAGTGGTGGAGGAAGAAACCGGAAAAAACCCGGAAAGAACCACCGACCCACGAGAAGCTACTGGCAAGCTTTCTCACTTAACTACATTAGCCGAATCCTAGACTCGAACCCACGCAGACAGAGGTTCAAATATAGGTAAAACATGTAAAAGCTTTAACACTTGCAAAACATGCACACAACTTTTTCTAGTGTCATTGAACCTCCAATCAGTCTATATTCCCACTCCAACACCAAACACTACTTGCATAAAATGACTTATGCAACATCACAATTTTTCATGCACATCTTCAGGTTTATTAGGACCACATTATGTTTCAGAGTGATCATAAATCCCGATGTTTATTGGTCACAATTTCATCAAAATATCAAACTCAAAGGTTTCATGACATTAAGTTCAGATGTATTGGTATGACTCATACTAATATAGATGTTTGAATGCAGTATAGCATTCTCATGCAGTTCACTGATGGGGATAAAGAGTCTAATGAATTGATACAACTCATATTCAGCACCTTCCAGAAAATAACTCCATATATACTTGCATACAAGTTGATTGTTTCTGCTGAAAATCTGAATGTTCAGAGTAGGGAGTCATCTTAAAAGTATGACATATTAAAAAAAAAAAATCTCTGGGTAATATTGCAAAACTATTGTCACTACCCAGGTTCTCTGGGACTTGAGACAGAGTGCACATGGCATTTTGTTGTTCAGACTTGTCAAGAAAAAGTTTATTAAGGGCTTCCATCCCTTGCAATCTTAATAGGGACTCTGGTATGGATTATGTGAGGACTATCTGGACTCCCCTGGGCAGAATGCCAGAATATTCTTTTTTGTCAAGGAATATCATGAACCTGGAGGGTAATCTAGCTGAGGTTGCCCAACAAAGAAGATTCCAAATATTGTTATGCACATGTGCCTCCTTGTTGTTTGAGGTACATTATGATGTGTTGTTGGAGAAGACTATCACACTCAACTCCTTATTTTTGTCAGCACAGAGTACTTATGTGAGGAACAACTTGGATACAAAAATTCACATCTTGAAGGTGAACTGGTGATTCATGTTGCCAGTTCTTATGATGTACCTGACTTCCTGAAGAAACTTGTTTAAAGTGGATAGATAATCTGGCAACTTTCCACCCTTTCCGTAAGACTGCTCTTCTCTTTCTACTATGCCTTTCTAATAACAGGATTGCACAGCAGGAGGGAGCAAGTCCCTGGGCTGTCCACATCCCCTTGAGTGAATTTTGAGGGGTCTGAAAACTTCCTCTCTGGGCATCTCCAGTGATTGTGCCTAACTGAAGATAGGCAAGAGGAAGGCCTACACTGGCACAGATTCCTGGACTGGGATTCATCCCTTTAAAGAGCAAAACAGAAGGCATCAAGGGGTGGTCTGGAAAGATATGTTTCTTGGAAAGTTTAAACTTAGGACAGCTCCATTTATCACCTTACTGAAAGAACAGACCTCTTCATCCTTCTTCATATTGACACCAATCACATGCATGTTGTACCAGTCCCTGAAAGAGGCCACTTTCCCTTATAAGCCTCCAGAGTAGAGGGACTTCTTGCTCTCAATCTTCTCCCCGCAACTGAAGGTTCAAACTATGTCTCGTAAGGCTGTCCTGATAAGAGCTGTGGGTGTAGAAGAAGAGGGTGGTGCAGGCAGAGAAGGATCACCCATAACAGTGAATGCTGGAGAAGATTTGGGTTAGCTGGAATCTCCCTAGGAATATCTATCGTTTGAACAAGTAGATCAATGACTCTGGACTTGTTCCATCTAGGTGGGACTATTAGAACCATCTTGCTATTCTAGCTCTGGAACTTCTTTTCTATTTTTGGTACCAGCAACATGGGAGGGGAGGCAATTACCCACAACCCCTGCCAAATAATTCACAGTGCATCCACTGCCTAAGCAATTGGACCTGGAACTGGAGAGATGAAAGTGGATTCCACCTTGTTGCAAAGAATTTGATCATCAGGCAAACCCAAGGTGAGCAAGTCTAAGTAAAAACTGACTGATGGAGAGACCATTCCGTGTGAAGGTCATTACCTCTTCTGCATCAAGTTTCAGTCAAGACATCAAGTCTGCAGGGAATGTTTCTGATTTGTATGTTAATATGGTGATTGTTGCAACAAATAAATTCTCAAATCAGAACACACAGGTTGGGTGATTTGGTGCCACCTTGTTGAAGATAGGTCACAACCAGAGATTTTGAACTAAATGAGATTTTGCCAGAAAGCCATCTTTTCAGAAGTGAACAGCATTGATGACAGCCTTCATTTCTAGGATGTTGATGTTTTGAAGCCATCCACCTGACTCCCCAGTGTCACTGACGCTAGTGAAGGTAGGGAACAGGTGGCCACCCTTAACATGTGTACTGGAATTGGTACAGACGTTTTTCTGCTTGGGGCACCTCCAGCGGGATTCCAATGGTCAGATGATATGGGTTGCACAACTGATGCAGAGAAGATTGAATCTCTGGAGTGATCACGGCTGTTGGATCATAAGACTTGAAAAGGGATGCCACTGTGCTCACAATGTCAGTATAATAATCCAGCAGGATTCCAATGGTCAGACGATATGGGTTGCACAACTGATGCAGAGAAGATTGAATCTCTGGAGTGATCACGGCTGTTGGATCAAAAGACTTGAAAAGGGATTCCACTGTGCTCACAATGTCAGTATAATAAATGCACTCTGATAGGGATCAAGTCTGCTGCCACAATGAATAAACTGATGAGTTGCAAAAACTCTCACTGAAATCCAAGCACTATTAAAAACAGATCCAATGAGCTTGACAATTTAGATTACACGAACATGAGGAAGTCTAACCAGATTCCAGTTGATTAAAATTTCCATGTCAAGATAAACAAAATTTCTTGGATGGATGGAGGTCCGACTTTTCCCAGTTGGTCTAAAAGAGAGAGAGAGAAGATAGTTCCTGTCTTGGGGTAGAATATACCTTACCACATGTTTCTAAAGGATGTTGTATAGGTACACTGATGTCATTAGAGATTACATCAAGTGGAACAGGGTGACAACATGATCCATCATCTCAGTAAAAGCCCAAGGGCTGATGTAGAGTCGAAAAGGAGAATTTGAACTGATAAACTGTGTCAGGGTAAGCAAAAGAGAGAAAATGTTCATGACTTGGGTGGATAAGGATGTGAAAATATATGTCAAATGATGACTGACGGCATAATTGTCACATCGAACAGAGGGGCAAACAGAACTCATTATCTTCATCTTGATTTGGTTGAGGAGACTCCAGTTGATGATGAAAATAGAAAACAGCCTTTAATAAATCCCCAGGGATTTGCACAAGCTATACTGCATTTTATTTTTTATAGAGTGACCATATCTCCTTCTGTAGAAAGGCATCCTTCTCTCGATCTGATGGTGCATACGTGAAGAGGGCAGAGGAGAAGGGAGGAGATTGTTGATGAATAAAACAAGAAACCCTCTGAAAGACCCCTCCACCCTCTTCTAAGTGAACAAAGTGATCCAGTGAGTTCAAATTTGGTTTCTTACCATTTCTGTACAAATGCTTCCAGGAGATTGATATTTGTGCAAATAAGACTGAGAAGATCCTGTCCTGAAGCCATTTAACATCCCTTCATACTGGCTGGGTCTTAACAGCAAAAAGGAGGGGCAATTCCTGAGCTGCTCATCTCCAAACTTCGCTTGTTTGTTTAGGGTTTAACGCCATTTTTCAGCACACAATAGGCTATATATGGCAGCCAGTATTATTGGTGGAGGAAGAACCTGGAAAAATTCTCCGAAAGAACCACCGACCCACGAGAAGCTACTGGCAAGCTTTCTCATATAACTACATCAGCCGAATCTTAGACTTGAACCCACGTAGACAGAGGTGAGATGGCAGTGATCCATAATGGAAGAGTTTTAGACCACTCGGCCACCCCTCCAAACTTTGTCTATTCTTCCTCCAAAGCAATGGTGACCTGAACAGGTTCATCTGGAAAGGGAGGGTATGATAAGGTTTGAGAGATGTAGATCGCAGACATGCAACATGTTGCATCAGGAGTTAATTGGCCAAACCCATGAAAGTATTGGCCATATATTTGTGAGCAGCCAAAGCAATCTTGGCTGTCGCCTCCAGAGTGATTATTGCTGTTTGTCTCTATTAGGTCTGAAAGGTGCCAATGAGGCCAAATCCAACAATGAAGAAGGTGCAACAACATCCTGAACCAGCTCTGATGGACATGGAGCACATTTGTCCACTTTATAAAACAGAAAAGCGGGCAGATGAACAGCTATATTCAGTACTGAAGGCCTCTGTTACCTTGAGTCTATCCGATTGGGGAAGCTATATTCAGTACTGAAGGCCTCTGTTACCTTAAGTCTATCCGATTGGGGAAGGAACCAGAAGGATGGTGTCTCTTCCTCCTCATTGAAACCTAATGACTCTCTTTGAGTAGTGGAAGGGTTAAAAGCATTCTGAAATAGCCAACGCCCTATAAATTTCCTAAGTTAAACTTCAGTCCACTCCATGGTCGGATCTAGGTATGACATAAAGGATTGTGAAATTAAGGAGTTCATTTATACTCGCTGTGCATCAAGACCCAATCTGATCTAATTGGAGCTCTGGAGAAAACCTACCATATAGTATGAAGACTTGTGGACAAGCTGTGTTTGCATGGCGAATGGTCAGCCTGGAAGCTGGTTTAGACAATGGTCAAGCACCCTAATGGCCTGGCTGGAAATCTCTGTCACAGAAATGGCATATCAACTATGGTAAGGTTAGAGGGACAAATAAGTCACCAAGATTCTGGTAAATCATATATGGCTTGACCACTTCAACAAAATGGCCCCTATGTTGTAATGGCCAGATGGCCAGGAATAGCTGGATAGACAGAAACAGTGTGCTAGCTCAAAATGAACATGCAGAGATGAACAATAGTGTGGTGTGTGTGGTCTTATAAGGACCAAGTCCCTACAGGTGACAAAATCCCTCAAATTGGCAGAAACTGTAAAAAGAAGAATGTCAACAATCTGCAGCTGAAAAGAATCCAAAAGGAATGATGGACAAGTAAACTGGAAGATAAAAATGGCTTTTATTGTCGGAGTATAAACAATACGATGTCCTGTACAATAGAAGATTAAAACTAGAAACAGTCGGCAAGGGGAGGTAATCAGCAAGAGTTATTGCCCTTTCTCTACTGAACTGGGGGAAAACTATTTTTTGGTCTCTTAGAAGGGCTGGATTCGTTAGGTAGCAGGTCAATATTCCTATCACAATGTGACTGGAGAACGTATTCGAAGGAGAAATGCAAAAACCTGATTTTGTGTATTTACTTAAATAAAAGAAGGCAATTTATGTCTACTATTGGCAACAGCTTAATTTTAAATGTCAATAAATTTAACATGCAGAAATTAGAGTATCAAATGAAAGTAACAAATGTAGTTGTTGTGATGCAGTTCTTACCAGCGGTAGTCTTCAGCATTCAGCAAGAAGTAGGCACAGACAATGGTGACACAGACTGTAACAACAGTCAGAATCAAAAAGACAAGGAGCATGAAGCCATACACATAGTAGATCTTGTATGCCCAGAAAGATGTAAAGATGAAGTACCTACAAAAAGACATGCATAAAATAAATTCAGACAATATGTTACTCTTTTCTCAGCAACTAATGCTGAAAACTAAAAATGTTGATAGCAGACATGGTTGTTCCATAATATAGTGTAATGGAAAAAATGTTTACAATGTAAAATCAAGCTTTAAAATTGAAGTGCAGCTACTCAAGTCAAATGGAAACAAAAAATTTAAAAAATATTGATGACAAAGATGCCTAACCAATATGATACAACTGAAAAGCAGTTATAGGTTAAACTGGGGCCAATACTCTTTAAAATTTTGTCAAGAAAATCAAACATGCCAAAGTGTTTTTCAAGTAAAACTTCATACCAAATGTACATTCAATCCGACAAGTCCTACAAATTAACTGAGCAACAATTCAACAACAAAGTTCTAAATCAAACAGATGAAATAAATAATATATTTCCACATCTCTGCATATGTTAAGGACTATTAAGTGGAATTTTTCAGTTGTCTTATTTTAAAGCTGTATGATTTCCTCATTGCTAAAAAAAACAATTGGAGAGAGAGAGAGAGAGAGAGAGAGAGAGAGAGAGAGAGAGAGAGAGAGAGAGAGAGAGAGAGAGAGAGATCTATACAAAGAATTACCAAATAATGACAATAGTATGAGTTATTTTCACTACAATTTTAAATATATGGTGTATGAAACAATCTGGTATATTGGACAGTAACATTTGGGGCTCTTCATTTGCAGAAAAGAACATGCGATTTGATTTTCATGTCTTTTGGCTTCATGTCCTTATGCAACGCATATGAATTCATGTCCACCTGCACCCCCATCTGGATTTATAATAACACAGAATAATATCCCACAATTTTCATTCATTTGTGTTTTTTGTTGTATAGAAACTAGTTTCAGTCTCATCACACCATGAACATAAATACTCAAATTGATAGTTTAAACTCTTCATAACCACCTACATTTCAATGAAAATGGATCCAAATGGAAGAACTCCACCTAAAACAATAATAACGCTTGGCTCCATAAACCTGAAAAGAGAAAGGGTACAAATGTATAGAATGCTCAATACTTGATATAAAAACCAGACAACAAACATTTTCATTCTCAACTTCATGTTTGTTTTGAAATATAGGTGCAAAAAATAAAACTCAGCACGGCACATTCCAGACTGACCATTATTAACAATGATCATATCCAGATTTTTCTATTTTTTTAAAAGTCAAATTAGCCATATTCTATGACAAAATCTGCATCATCCAAAATAACGCTTAAAAGCTCATTTTATTAATAGATACTTTATGTCCATTTCTCTCAAGTGGTTTGTATTAAGTCGATCTAATGATTTTTTATTCTTAACAATAGCTGCAATTTTAACAGAAAATCTGCAATACTCGTAAAAAAAACAACCTGAAAGACATTTATTCCCCAAGTTTTCTGTAAAATTTAGTTAGATAGTTTTTGAAAACAAAAAAGATGCTTTATAAAGGTTTATCTTTTTAACAACAGAAGCCATGTTTGCTTTCAATTTGGTACTATAAGCAAATAAGAGTACATTGAACTGAATACTATAATACCTACCCAATGTCTAAAAGTCCTTTTAGTTGACACTAGCAGAGATGGGAAACTCTGCAGATAACTGATCAATGGGTCTCAATGACCTGAACCAATAATCCAGGTATGTGATCTTGAGCTAATGTACAGAAAACATCACTTTCTTATTAGATGGGCGACATCTTCTGCACTTCAGTTCCCAGAATCTAAGTTTTTAAAAATCTTCTCATTACAGAAGTGCAAAACATTCACATAGTTTGATCTTGTAACTTTCTCTAGGACAAATGTTGTTTTGCAAAACACGTCATTCTTCAAGCCACATTTGACCTTTGACCCCCAAATTAATAATCCTCTTCTATATCTTGAGTACAAAAACTCCCCAAGTGTAGGTCAATTGTACATATTGTTTCTTTGTCATACTGACCAAGATCTTTAACCATTTTAGTCCTAATTAATAACCTTTCATTTTGCCAGTGTGAAAATCACATATAACCTTTTAACTACAAAATACATTTTTTATGCAGAAACCATTTTTTTTTCAGTCACAATAACTATAACATTTGACCGATTACCCCAAATCAAAATATAAGACTTCTTTCTTTTCTCAAAGGCATGCCAGCCACAATGTTTGGTCTAGGTTTGTGCTGTAAGAACCAATGTTATTATGCAGAAATAATTTTTCCCTTCTTTTAGTCACAATAACCTTGACCTCTGACCCAAAAACATATATTACTTCCTCACCCCAAACGAAAGTCATCCACACTGTCTGGAAGCTGTACATGGTGGAAAATACGAGTTACTGTGTGATTTATATATATATATATATACAAAAACCAAGACTCCTAGGATGGATGGACAACAAAAAAGATACCAAGCTCCACCTTCTGGCAGACATGTAATAAAAACCGTAAGCTTACCACTTCTTTTCTGGAATGGGTCTTGGAACTGCATTGACACGACAGGGGTAGTTAGGTTGACCTGCTAGATTCCTACCCAGTACAGTTCCCACCAGTGTAAGAGGAAGAATGACAAATAAACAAATGCAGGTCACAGCCACCTATAATGAAGACATTAGACAGTAAAACATTATCTTCTATTCTACAAAGCAAATTGGCATTACTTCACTGCCCATTTCATTGACTCTAATCAAATGCATTTTAGCAAAAAGTGCAAGTAATGGAACCTAAACTAGTCACAAATATAAAGATGTTAAATAATTTAAAACAGTTGGGCCCAAGGGCCTCTATTGGAGAAATTACATGGGATTAACACTAGAAAGGCTAATCAATTCAAATGGAAATGGATGCAAAAAAAAACCACTGCACATAGAAAAGCATAAATTTTTTAAAACTTTAACATGTCAGAAAGAATCAGATGATTTTCTTCCATTTTTAAGCAATATTGATCTAGATACCTTTCTCCCTCAATAACTCATGCACAACAGGGTCCAAAAACAAAGACCACACTATAAGCACGAGTGCAAATTACATCTGAAAAGAAATGAATGAATGCCACCATAGTTGGACACTGAGAACACCAAAAGCAGGTCACTTGCAATCCATTAAAGAGTACTGGACTGCTTGAGCAAATTATGTCATACACTGTAATAAACTACAAGATAAACAGGTCAATAATGAATATGTCAATATGCACATCTTCATATAGTGACCATACTATTTAATGTTTCATGAAAATCCTATAATAGCTGCATGTTGGCCAATTCAAGCAATGCAATTATCTGCATGTATATAGTTTACTGCTTTTAAATAGAAAGAGAAACACTAAAAAAAAATGTGTAAATAAATATATTTTGCTTGAGAAACATTTACTTTGGTTACTTCGCTAATTTATCATCAACCCAATACAGATCAGTATCAAACAAAATTGTGGTTAATGGCAATCAAAAGACAAAAAAAAAAAACCATGTCAACAAAAACAATTTAAACTTGAACAGATAGATCAATGTTCTGTAAAATTACTCAAGTCTAAATTGCCAGATGTGTGCCAATGTGGATTCAGCCCATTATGGACTACTGTGACTTAAATACAATCTCAAAACCATATGGCAAAAAACTTGTGTTCCACAAGGCATACTTTGTTAATAATGAAAGCGATACTGCAGAATAACTTGTCCATACATATGATATTACAAATTTACCACACAGTCATTTATAAAAAAAAACTGTTTAGTGCTACGTAAGCTCATAATGGGTACAACTAGGTCTGTGACAATGTTTTGGTCTATAATACCAAAATGAACTAAATAAAGACTGGTACATGAAAGGCAACAGGACTGTAGTGGAAATCTAAAATGGAATTCAGAAGGGTAAAAACTCCGTCAGAATTAAACCTAAACAAACCAAACAACTAAATGTCACATTTATGTGTAATTGACAATTCATATAATAAATGGTAGCCACTAAAGTGTAAAAGTTAGAGCTTTGGTCCTTACAAGAAGCGTAAATGGAGAGAGACTGTCTGATGGCCAGACAAAAAAGGTGATTACTATTAAGACACATCTTAATGTGGGTCCCTAATTAATCCTTCACCACTACCTGATCCTGAACTAACAAATTGGGATGATTTCTGTGTTTGAAAGTCCTTTTTGCAGTTAACTGATTTTTTCATGCATAACCATTCTATTTTCATCAGCAACCTTGAAATTTAACTTTAAGACCATGAAGTCTGCAAGTTTCTTCCTTACCAAGGATAAGCCATCCACAATGTCTGATTCATCTGTGTGATATACAAATGAAGTTGTGAAGAAATCATTTATCTTGTGTAGTGATGTCTTACCTTTTCACCATAAATAGTTTTTTCCCTATCCCAGGTGCAAGGCATTCACAAAGTTTGGTAACCAAACATAAAACCTTCATGTTCATGTGCACTAACAATATTTCTTCACTCAGTGATCTTTAAAATTGACATACCAACAGCAAAACTGATATGGTTCTTCTTAAGCCTAAACTGCAAATCATACAGTATTGTACCATTAAGTGTTGCACAACAATTCTTGTGAGAAAATTTTTTTTAAAAAAAAAAAAGTCATAGTGACCTTCACTTTTCATCTTCAGACCCCAAATTTGATATGGTTCCTCCATACCTTATGTGTAAATAATCTACTTGAGTGAGTGCGTGGACTCAAAATAGATTGCGTGCTAGATAGCTGGCATATTAAAAGAAGAAGGGGGAACACCTTTTCTGGAAATACTGGACTTACCATTGTTCCAAATGGAATGGCCCTTGATGCATGATAGTAAATTGCGATGAAGTTGATAAAGAATGCTGTTCCACATACCAAGGCAGGAAGTAAAGAGGCACTCAAAAGCATCTGCTTGATCCATACCTTACCTAGGTACAACACAAGAAAATTATATATGAATCCTGACAAACAACAATCCAGTCAAAACTATATACGAATCCTGACAAACAACAATCCAGTCAACTTTAAAGATACAAAAGTGATTTCTTTTCCGCTGGTTCTAAAAAAGCATTTTATGATTAAATGATCGAACTTGAACCATCAGAATGCCTGCATGTTTGGTGTTACAAATCATATGACAGGCTTACTTATACTGTATACTAGATTACTAAATGTAAAAAAACCATCACATAGTGCTTTTTGAGATGAAATAGATTTTAATGATGTATTACCTGTCTGCATTTATTACATTGCAACATTTTTCTTGCACTAGAGCCCAAACCAAAGTGAAAACAAACAGACCTAGTCCAATGCCTGTCAGTTCTGCCATATGGAATATTGTCCTTCTTTGATTTGGACACAAGAAATTGCAGGGCAAAGGAAAATTTGGAACAATAGCAGCCAAGTACAATATTATTAAATTAGTTTTCTCCAATCCAAAATTTCATTATTGTGTGGGCTTAAACAATTTTGTTGTTGCAGAGATGCCAGCCTTAGACAATAAAAAATCTCAGCACAGCTGAATGGTGGAGCCATGAATACATGCTGAAGGCATACTGAGTTCAAGGGGTCCAGGGGCATGCTTGCCCAGTAGTTTTATAAAAAAAAAGTGAAAATGGTGCGATTTGATGCATTTTTTTTAATATATATTACTTTGGAAGAATCAAATTCTTAATGGCATGTTTAGACATTTCTTTTCATCTTTCCCTTATTCCAATTTGTTTACCACCTAAAAACAATAATGCAGCTGTGATACAAGTACATACTAATGATACAGCATCAGAAGGAAAAATGTACATCTTTAAGTTGATTGATTAAGGACAAATGAAAGTAATCATGTGCATCTCTCAACAGCTGAATCTGGAAATGTGTGAAAGACTGTCCCAACTTTATCAGCAATGGCACGTGCATGGTTTTTCTCTACCAGAAAGTCTGTAAAAACAGTTTCTGCACTGATAGCTGACCATTCATTTTTACCAGAAAAACATGAAGAAAAAAAGAATCCAATGCACCAATAACATTTTCTGACCAAAGAATATGCAAGATTCACCTAAAATTATATATACAAAATCAAGAAATTTCTGCCTGCTCCAAGACACCACAGAGTTTTTCCAAATGGTGAATGCTCTGCCTCAAGATTGTGGTTGATGAAATAGTTCCCTTTACCTCTGAGAGGGGAAAAATAGCTGTTAGTCAATATAAGTCATCAACACACATAAGAACATGAGATCCATTTTTCAGGAATATCTCACACACTAAACAGCTCATATCAACACTTTTCCACAAATTAAAGTCTAATTGCATTAGCTGGACTATAGTTACTCTGTCTTTCCCCTAATGAAGTCAAATTCTGACACAAGCAAATGGCAACATTTTCAAGTTGTTTCTGACATACATTTCAGCTGGTTGAAATGTGATGAGCTGAGAAACACAAAGTCAGTTTAAGTTGAAGTATGTTTCTTTAATGAAACCAAAATATACTAATAGTAAAGATATTAGATATTTATCATCCCTGTAGCCAATTTTGGCATTTCCCTGCCTTTTGCAAAATAGGAAACAAGAAGAATTTCAAAAAGGTGACATTTTTGCTCACCTCCCATTTTGGCATATAAGCTGCCTCCAAAGTATCCATTTACAGGTGAAGTTGCTGCATACATAAATATTCCTGTACTCAGAAGGGATCCTCGTCTGAAAAAGCAATAGATTAATGTCAAGTGCGGCCACAATAAAAAAAAATCAAAATCTATAAATTTATACCAATACAAGAGTACTGTGAACTGTAGATTATTGCCCATCCCCTATTTAAAAGTCCTAAATGTAGACAACTTTCAGTGAAGAAACCATTTTTCTTCATTCCCATGTGACAATGTCCCTTTGACTCTGAAAGCGATGGGCTTCTTCCTTAATGCAAGCCAGCTGCTGTTTTGTTTGAATATGTAATGAACAGGGTTCCGACTCACTACGAAAAAAAAAATCCATGTCTTTTCTGGACAAAATTCTTCTTGTTATGGTTCACTTGTAATCATTAGTGAACAGAATTAATAAAGATTTCTGCCTTGAAAACGTGTGCTTTTAAAATCAATGTTGTTTTTATCTACTCTCCCACAACCAAGTTTGCCAGTAGCTTCCCCTGAGTTGGTAGTTCTTGTCAGTTTTCCCTGGTTCCTCTGTCATCAGTTAAACTGGCTGCCATGTATAGCCTATCATGCAATGAAAAATGGCATTAACCCCAAAGCAACATCTGATTTTGACCATATACTAAACTACAAGATGTATCACTAGAAATCTGTGTAACAATTAATAAATACATATATATATTTGAGCATAATTAAGTAAAATTTACATCATAATCTTATCTTTATTCTGCTTAAGTGAATATGTCTTAATGAATAAGCTATTGAGAACAGGATATTTTAAAGTTGGACAAGCTAATCCATAAGAATTATATATATTTATATTAAAAAAAATCATATCTTTATATAAAAAAAAACAATTTTTGTTATTCAAGTCCGTTTATCTAGGTCTTTGGGAATGTTTTTCTTCACTCTATCTTGGATAAATGGTTTGCAACAGATAATCATCCATATCACATTTCTAAACAATGTACACCTATCACAATGCTCTTACTAAACAAGCATCCCTCTGTGAGATTGCTACTCTACATATTTCAAGGAATTCAAGACTATTTCTTCCTCGAAACTGCTGAGTGTTCAAACCATCTCTGATATTCTTCAGCAGTAACTAGATTTTCAAATTAGCTGCTCTGGTACACATACTGGATGTCAACTTGTTCATTTAGGATAAAGTTGACATTTAAGTCTTTTAGTGAAAACTCTACATCAAAGTGATCATTTATTCAAGGGAGTAGTGACAAGAATTTTAAGACAGGTGTCATGGCAGCCATCTTGAATGTATGACTGGTGCAGTTTTCATGTAGGACTTGAGGAAAAAAAACATCTTAATGATCATCATCCCATTCAGCGGGAGTAGTTACAACAAGACTTTCAAAACAGTCATCATGGCAGTTGTACTGGATGTATGACTGTCAACTTTTTATATTTAGAACTAGGTATCAGAAGAAATCTTGTTAAAAACCACATCTTGGCATAGCCTTAAATTTGGAGAGAAGAGACCTTTTCAAGCCCAGACATTTTATTCAGAGTGAGAAACAATAACAAGATTTTCAAAAAAGGCTGCTGTGTGCATCTGATCAGTAACATCTTCACTTAACCAACCAGACATAGGAAGTAGTTCAGGAGCGAAAGCAAAAACAAACTTGTATTAATTGCTGTGTAGGGACCATCCGTACGCTCTTTCTGGTCAATGACCTGTTCAGCTAAAAACCACCAACAACCAGATGCAAGCATATTATTAAAAGGGTTTATAACATGCTGTCTTCACTCTGAATGTGATATTTTCATGATCTGAACCAATTTTAGAATCAAGTTTGTGACAAATGCCCGTTTAAAAAACTAGGTGGATTCCATCAAAATATTTTCTGACATGACAAGTAGGCAAAATTAAACAATAATTAACAGATTAGATGTTAAGTAATGCTCTGCATCAGAACCTATTAAAGGTGGAAAATACACATGTATATTATCAGTGTGACAATCTGCATCTTCTTCACCCTAGCACGAGCAAGTTTCCTTGGCACAGCCAATTTTACATTCAGTGGTTTTCCTGAGCTCTGCTTAGGGCTGTTCCAGTAAAACATATATCCCCCCCCCGGGACGGCACTTTAAAAAACAATATGTAGGAGGTTATGTTTGAAACTATTTATATTCTGATAGTGGAGGGTTGGCTTGAAAAATCACTTCAGGTGTGGGTTGTGTTAAAAAATCAGAAATCACATGTAGGGGTGTCAGAAAAAAAAATCAATGCATAATATTTAAATCACATCTAAAGCCCCCGTCTGTGCGGTCTAAATCACAACGAATCAACGTGCAGGGGAGAGAACTTTAACGGGTTATTTTTTTTTGTCTCGAGTTATCCAGTGAGATTTGCGTGCGCGCGTTTTCGAGTGACACAGCATGGCGGAAGAAAGTGTTCGGCAGTTGGGGATTGATCAACTTTCAAGTTTTCTGCGGGAATGTGGATTTATAGAAGAAATTATCCAGAAATTTAGAGGTTTGCTATCTTGGAATTCAGTTTTTCAGTTCCATTTCTCATTTGATCTGATGTAGCTCGCAACACATCGGTGTACATTTAAGACACTTACCGGTATTTCTCGCGTCTCGTTGGCGATATGAAAATATTTTTATTATTATTATCCATTTCTGTGTTTGACGCCTTGTAAATCCACGTGGAATAACACAACCATGTGTCATGATGCCATTTCGAACGTAGTGGCTACATAGTCCTGTTACCGTGTACCGGTAAGTGTCAACTATACGCTGGCATGTTCCGGACAAATTTGATGCGGCAATTGAGCATTTTAATGAAACGGGTGATTTCATATCGTCCATCAAAACGTGTTGGGGGGGGGGGGGCTAATTTATCGGACTAAGAGCAGACCCCAACGGATATAATCACTAGAACTTGCTGAGACGTCAGAACTGTTTCTACCAATAATAACTGTTGAATTAGACTAGTTTCCTGATAGTATTTATTACCATTTTCAGGGCCAAGTAGTAGTACACACTGTTTCTGACCTTCATAACCGATCACTATAACAGAATCTCTTTTAGTTTCCATGTTTGCGGAAGTGTTTATTATTGTTTTTGCAATTAGTGAAAAACTTACTGGCATCTATTAGGGTCAATGTCATTCAATATATTCAATTCTGATTATTCACTTATTCGACATATAGTTATGTATTCAATCATATAATAATGGATCAGATAATTATCACATCATTAATATAGGGTGAATCATGAAAGTTTAGCAACCATTCAAAAAATTTATACAAGGTTTGGTTAATTACAATTTCAGAGCTAACATAGGTAAAATTGCATGCTGCTGCCATTTGTAATGCAGGGTTAATAACACCATTTTCAGCACAAGTGAATCTATATTTAGCAGCCAATTTTACTACTGAAGAAGAGATAACAAGGCCAAAGTGGGGTTTAAACAAATATGATGAATGGCAAGTAATCACAAAACAACATCCTACACCTCTCTGCCAAGTTAAAAGTACATGATGTTCCTGATTGGCCACCAGTGATGCTGCTGCTGTTGTTGACAATAGACAGTTGATTATTCCTCAGTTTTCATCCATTTGTTAAATCTAATTCATGGTGGGTTTTAGATTTTTAAAAAAATATTTTCAGGACTATGACAGCCATTGTATCAAATATTTTAACTACATCCAGTGGGTGGTTGGGATGAAAATCATGGAACAATAAACTGATTGATCAATAGGGATGTTGAAACAGTGTTTTGACATGCTATATTTCTTTTTTTTTGTATATCAATCATGCAGCAAGGCATAAAATTAAGACATGTCATTTGCAGAAAATATATTTTTCAGATAAGAAATTATAAGTGTACAAGCAGGCATAAATAATGTAGCATCACTTTCACACATTTAAATTTTTGTTTATTTTTGACAAATCAAAAAACAAACTTGGCTGACAGACAAAAGAACAAAAGATGATTGATTACAGACATTGGATGCAAATAAAAATGTGCAGTAGATTATATATATCTAAGAATTCTCCTCCAGTCAGCAGTCATTTAAATCGCATCTGTCCCCAACCCAAAATTAAAATCGCTTCTACCACCCTCTAACCACTAGCTAGAAATTAGGTAAAATAATATGCTTCTGTAGGGGGTGGTTTTTTTTATTAAAATGCAGCAGACGGTGGATCATAATTTTTTAAAATTGCTTCTATTGTGGGTTGGTTGAATTTGAAAGTGCCTTCCCCCCGGGGGTTATATGTTTTACTGGAATAGCCCTTATATTTGATTGGTGCCATAACATCTATTGTATATTGAACAGTCTTATTATGCATGGAGAATTAAGAGTACATTTCTATACAATTACAAAGGTGTAGTGGTAACTGAAGATGGTGGACAACTCAAATTATTGTGTAAAAACCTTTCTTTCAGCTTGTTTCAATCAGTTACCTTGATCTATAGGCTTGGAACCTGAACTCTAAAGGGTTATTCTTAACTGCCAGTGCAAGCCATCTACAGAATTTGATAACAGTAGTTGGTGGACAACCAAAGTTCTTATGCAGAAACCAAATTAGGACCAGGCTGATGTTATAAATACAACACTCCAAACAAAGTTAAACATGAAAAGTATACATTTTGTACTCAATCACTGAAGGGGGAAAAGTCTCAATGACCTACTTGTGGTACTGTAAATCAGGACCATATATAAGCAACAGCATCAAATAAACTGAACTAAAATATAAAATGCAGGTCCCAGTGACCTACTCTTCATGTAATGAGCTAGAAATCTTCTGGCTGCAAGTATACATCTATTTGTACAAAAAAAATGTTCTAGAAACTGATTTAAATAAAAAATGTGTAAATATTCGCAAAGCATGAAAAGTCACAATGACAAACTTTTAGTATGTGCAAAACTCCGACTGCACGCCTAACTGATGAGGCAAAAAGGATCTGAGATACTGACATAAAAGGTTCATATGCAAATGCCAGCATTGAGAATAACTACGACACTGGAGGTATATCTTATGCTTTCCAGTGAGCTAAAGGTCTGATAAAAGCATCAAATCTCAATGTGTTAATGCAAAGGAAAATACAGCTATTTTAAAAAATATTAAATTATATATTGCTGAGCTTGTAAACTCTAAATATTTATAGTAACTGGAGCAATAATCGAAAGGACTTCAAAAGGAAATACTGTTAACCCCAAGAAGAGGAATACAGAATTCAACAACAATGTAGCTACAGTTGATCAGCTGAAATAACAGCCTGGGTCGACTGCCTCATCATTTCTTTTAGGAATGGCATCTAGCTCCCATTTTCTCAGCATATGGTCAATAATGTGTTCAATTAAAGTAATCAATAAAATCACCCATTTTAAATTGCCTCAATACTAAGACCTCTTGCACCAGTGTTTAGAAGAAATCAACCTGCAATGACAATTCTGCAGTATAGTACCAGCTCTCATTCAGACAGAAATTAAATTCACCCACAAAAAATGTCAGAAATCAGGGTTCATTAAATATCATCATTACAAGAACTGGTACACAATTTAATGTTTGTTTAGTTAGTAGTTTTGGCATAATCAATCATTTTTCAATTCTCTGCTATTCAGGTTTAGTACTCACTCTGTATAGAGTTCCCCAATCATGGAAAAGATAATGCAACAAAGAGACACTACAGAAATGTGGTAGCCTGTGCCAATGAGAGCCGAGAAAAGCATTGGGTGAGATGCAGGCCTGAATACGTCCCCATGGACCTGTTTCCAACCATACTCGTCTCCCAGATCCTTTTCCTGTAAAATTTTTACAACATTCAATGTATTAGAAATCAAATCATGAAATAACAAAGAACAACTACAACTTCAACTGCCATCGCTGTTGAAGAAGGTAACTTCTCTATAAAATCAACAACACAAACATATAACTAGTTTTCATTTACACAATACAAAAACCTTTATAAAATTAATTTTTAGTCTGCAGTAAAGTGACATCTGAAAGTAAATTGCAACAAAATTTACAAGCTACAAGGGAAGGGGGAATATTTGTTTTTTGTGGTCTCGCTAGGATTTTAAAACTAGGAGTCCAGGACTCCTATTTTGGTAAAAATAGTAGTCCCTCCAGGAAAAGTTGTAGTCCAAATATGTATCTTGAAGTGGCTAAATGACCAGATGAGAGAAACCAGTGGTGCAGTGGTTGTAATCGTGTAATTTTCCAAATTCTTTATACTACTGATATATAGCTCTTGTTTATTCATTAGAGTTGGAGTGAATTTTCACAATTCAAGGAAAGACCTTATTCCAAATAATAAGCCAGACATATGTGGGTCTGAGAGCTACTAAATTCTAATGTTCTAAATATCAACAGAGTTTAATTGATCAACATATTTTCTAATTGATAAGGTGTTTAAAGCAGAACTGGCAAGTCTCTGAATTTGCCACCCAGCCATTACTTGAGCATGGAGGACTCTTAAGAAAGCAATTTTCTGTTTCTCAGACAAATAAACTGCATCCAGATATGCAAGATTCAATATTTCCGAGATCTCTGGTATCACTATAAAAATGTCCAATTACGAGGATGGAGGTCCCAAAATTGTAGTGTTGGAATTGTCCTTCAAATATTTAGTAAGGTCTGGGGATAATTTTCATCACAAAGGTATGGTGGTGGTTTCAATGGTTACTGCTAACGATAACGCATATCCTTGTGAAAACTATCAAGTAATAAGTAAAGACGTAGCGCAATAACTTTCATGAACTTTATGTATAGATCGACGAGTAAGGAAAGATTTTTTTCTTTCTCTCACGAGTACCAAAATCAAACTTCACAGCCATGTTTGCATATTGTGACACTAGACTGGTTTTCATATTTTCATGTAAAAATATATTTTGTATTCTGCAAACACAATGGTAACATGTCTGCTTGACTAATCCAATCGCATGTTCAATTGGAATGACTATGCAAATGTTATGGGCAAGCATCCAATAATCTATTACAGCAAGCTTTAAGAATTCAAGTAAGAATTCTATAAATTTAAATTCCAATCTGTTCGGTTATGAATTTATTACATTTGTTTTCTTCTGATCATTTGCCAGCTTTAAATTCATTTTTCCGTGACTTTTTTTTATTAATATTTGCACAATTAAGAGCTCTTCATAGTTAGGAACCTATTCTTTCTCCATACTTTTACCTAATATTCTGGTAACATAGGAATCCGCTATAAATCAAATTTATCTCCCTATTGTTTGACTGCAAAGTTTTCTGTACTATAATACTGACATCTTTTTCAGTCACAAGACTTTTTTTTACATGACATGACCTCTTTATCAAGCATTGCTGACACTATGTATGTACAGTACTGAGATCAACTGGCTATGTATCAGATGAAAGTCTGATCAATTAAGCTGCAACTTCGAGAAATCAACTTATGTATAAACTTCGAGAAATCAACTTATGTATAGTTAGTTATCAGCAAGATAATTGTCACTACTGGTAACTCAAGCTTTCTCAGAGAAAGATTAAAGATCCTCCCTGCTATCTCACCTTTCCAAACTGTTATGGCTTCTTCAAAGAATCGCTAATGTCTGGGCCTTCAATTTCGACAGTAAGAAGGCTCTGAAGACTTTTTAAAAACAGTCTATAGCAAATTTTGGGCTCTAATCCTTTCAGTCATCAATGTTGATTTGATAGGAAGAACTAATCCTAGTGCTGCTAATGACAACAGATTTAGAATCCAGTCATAGAGGTAACTGCGCAAGAGATTCCAAAATACATTAAAAATGTCTCTTAATTAAACTACATTTACAACTAGGTTTCTCATTTTCACACAAAAAGCTTTGGTTTTTTCAGCTTCAACAAGTGGCTCAGATTTGACCTCTTCAACCCCAAAGTTGTTCAATAGTACATCTAGCTTGTCATTAAGGAGGAGTAGCGACAACAAGGTTTACAAATGAAAATTGTGCTGATCTCATATCAATCTGGCCAACTACGATAGCCATCTTGAAAATCTAGTTATTACACTCCAATGTTGTTAAAATTGTCCATAATGAAAACAGTGCCAATCTAAAATCTTATGGCATGACAGCCATCTTGAAAATCATGTTATTGTTTCTTCTCCCAAGCAGAAAACCATATCAACAATGACTTCTTATGGTCTATGGATGGTCATAAATAGAACATGGCTATTCAATATGTCCACCATGCAGCCATCTTGAGAAGATTTTATCAAAAAATTCAAGATGGGCAGAATGGATAATGGATGTCAAAGTGGCACCATTTTCATTTAAAAGCAACTAATCCTTGAGGCAAAGGTGTAGTTTTATGAATATTAAGAACAAATTTGTGCTAATGGGTGCACTGATGACAGACAAAAGCCCATCATATAAACTCACCTGGTCTTTATCCAGTAGATTAAGAATCAGATCTATTAAAATCAATGTGCGAAATTCATACAATTTTCAATTTGTGCTGTATTGATGGTTCTATCAAACTGTATAGGGTCATTATCAGAATATTTGTGCCAATCATTATAGAGTGTTTCCAAGACTGAATTCTGAATTGCTCTTTTTATCGTTACAAAGTGTTTCAAACAAAAATTTCTTATTAAATTAAAGCAGAGATAGCACTGACCATGTCATCCATGTCATCCTCTTTGCTGTAACGAGCATAGTCCTTGCGGAGTGTCCTCATCAGGATCATACTAACAAGCCCAACCAGGAAAATCACCATCATGAAGGAGTTGAAGATACTGAACCAGTGGATCTACACAAGAAAAACAAATAATATGCGCACAAATGGTTACAAGTAAAATAATTAAATAAATATCAAACATTAAAAAAAGAGAAGTTTTTTTAACACATAATAATTTTAGTTAATAATAAAATTTTCATCTTATAGGCGATATATACGATATACAGGACATGAAAAGTTTAATCTTCGCATACGATAATGAAACAATCGGTACTCTCCGAAGTTGCACCTACTACTCGGTTCATGCCTTGATCTGGGCAAATAGTACATCCAAATACTCAGATTCAGTACTCTGCGAAAATTATCAATTTAGTTAGGCCCAAGTCAATTTAGAAAACGCATTTTTAAAATCAAGAACTATTCCTAATTTGAGACTCTCATAGAGCATCTAATTTATACATGACCATGTATTAAACCACTGAATTTATCATTAGAAACAAATACAACACTAAAAATGCATATAAACTGCAGTAACCCATTTTACTTCAGAATAAAAATATCATGAAAAGCATAATTTTAAATAGTGACCAACTCTTGTCAAAGACTCACAGAACCTATGATTCTGCACTGAAAATTAACTGAAGATTCTACATTGAAAATTAGGTGAAGATTCTATATTGAATATAAGCTGAATAGGTCTTGTAGTAAAATTCACTTAACAAAGATAACTTGGGAATGTTGAAGGTTACGACTGATGACAATGCCTAATGCTTTGTGTGAAGTACCAAATAATATGCAAAGATTTATCAATACATTGTTAATAATTGACAATTGGGAACTGGATAAATATCTCTTTAATATTTACAAAGATCACACATCAAAGACAACATGTCACTATAGTGTAATGCTAGACTGGTTGTCTGATCTTCTGCAACAGAAAAGATTATGGAGAGGGCAAAGACTCAAGGATTCTGTCCCCAACCCTTATTATAAGGGATGATGTGCCTTCTGCCTTCTTTAGCTAGTGCCCTGCTCTGTCTTTAGTGCACCCTACCTACTAAAGCAAATTTTGTAGTAAATTATGTTTCTCCGAGAATACTTACCCGATCACATTACTTTAGGGATATTAGCCTGCTACCTCGCGAATCCAGCCCTACCAAAAGACGAAAATTCGTCTTTCCTGTCTATGTCATATAGACAAAGAGCAATAACTCTTGAACCTTATCCTCCCCTTGCTACCCGCTAGGTGTCGCTTCTTTAGTTTTTAAGCTGAGCGGTATATAAAACACGAGGATGCTCGCATGGCGGGGTGGTTGGGAGGGTTTCTTAGTAATGTGATCGGGTAAGTATTCTCAGAGAAACATAATTTACTACAAAATTTGCTTTCTCCTTTGAATACGTTCCCCGATCACATTACTTTAGGAGAATAAGTAATAGGAGGAGGGAATGCGGAGCATCCGACCTCCACTCCGGGTTTCCTCTAGGGAATGATGGCTGGATTCCCCATGTGAATGATAACCCGGCTCCTAATTTTCAATCAGCAACACAGCCCAGGGTCACGTGATATGTGACCCCTTTATACGGTTAAGAAGATAGTTATTGAAATCTTCTTACCAACGAAAATTTATCTGGTGAATCCAGCGAAGCTAATAGGCTGTGCTGATTGTTGCACATGGGTCTGGTGGGCGTCTGGGCTGCCAACACCGGACCTACTAGAATCAATGTTTGCCTCTGCGAGTACAAACTTGAAGATAAAACTGTAGAAGGTTGACTCTGCATGTCAGCCAACAGCTTCTATAAGGTGACTGATTTGCGAATTCTCAGAGTACGCCGAGCGTGTAACCCACTACAGCCATGAAGCAAGGGCTTGAATGGTGATATCTCATGTCCCAGCTATCACCAGAAGAAAGAGGTGCTTGTATTTACCTGACTCACCTCTATGCATTGAAATGGCGCTAGAAGGCACAAACAGGATCTTACATGGCTGTTGATCCTGACTTATCTATAAAGAAAGCGAGCTAATGACGACTCGTTGATCGCCAATGTATGGTAATCTATTTTGGACTACGAAGCCTGGCTGCGTCAAGAGGACCATCAAACCCTCTGATCGGAACGGAAGAGAGTTCGGGTCACTAGAAAGGACATGTAACTCGCTCACACTGCATGCTGAAGCTAAGACTATCAAGAAACCCAATTTGTATGATAGTAGCTTTAACTAATCGTGGGTTAAAGACTCAATACTGTCTGAATTGAGTCATGTTAAAACCCAGGACAGAATCCATTTGGAAACAGGGTGAGGGATACAAGTCGATTGAATTTTTTAAAAGTGTCTAAAAGATCTGACAAATCTTTGTCATGGCTGATAGCACATGAACCAGAATGGCGGAATGTGTCTGATATCATGGAGCGGTAGCATTTGATAATAACTGGAGCCAGCTGTTTCTCCTCGAAAAGCCAGAGAAACGTTGGCCAGTTGAGGGATTGTGACACTCAGAGGAACAATGTGAATGATATGGTACCAGTCCCTGAAAACATGCCACTTGCCCTCGTAAACCTTCAGAGTAGAGGGCCTTCTTGCTCTCGAGATTCTCTCCGCAATCAAATATTTAAATTGTTTGTCTTGCAAAGCTGTCTGGACAAGAGCCAAGCTTGAACATAAAGACGGTCCGGACAGGGGTGGTACACCCCTGGCCGCGGTTGCTTGCGAATACTTGTGCTGACTGTAATCTTCCTGGGTAGATCTATCGCCTAGATTGAGTAGATCGGAGACCCAGGAGTTGTTCCATCTGAGAGGGGCAATCAGAACCATCTGAACAGTTCTGACCCCTTAACTTCTGGATTAATTTCAGTACCAAGACCGTGGGAGGGTAGGAGAATGACCACAACCCTTCCCAGCTGATTGATCGAGCATCTACGACCCAAGCTTCTGGGTCTGGAACCTGTGAGATGAAAGGTGGACAACTTGCGATTCCGCCTTGTTGCAAAAGATCAATCATCGGACGTCCCCAAAGTGTGTCAATTGGAAGAAAGTCCGATTGATGGAGTGACCATTCTGTGTGAATGACTAGATAGAGTGTCAGCCAAGACATTGAGTCTGCCAAGAATGTGTCTGAATTGTACATTGAGGTGGAGATTGTCGAACCAATGTAGAAACTGCCAGCTCAGATTGCACAGGTCTGGTGATTGGTGTCCCCTTGTTTTGAGGCAAGGCACCACCACAATGTTGTCTGACATAATGAGGGCAGTTTGTAATAAGAGTTGATCCTGCCCGAAATGAAAGGCATTGATGACAGCCGTTATTTCTGAAAGGTTGATGTGGAAAGGGGCTCGCCCCTGGCACCCACGTGCCGCTGACAGTATCTAAGTCCGGCAACAGGTGGGCACCCCAACCATAGGTACAAGTGGCGGAACATACCGTTATCCCCGCTTGGGGTATCTCCAGAGTAATCCCTGTGGACAGCCCACAGGGGTTGTGCCATTGACTCAAGAATGATCGTATCTCTGGCGTGAGCATGACTGTTTTCTGGGATCGAAGGGACTTGAAAAGGGCGCAATTACGCTAGCAACGTCCTTTGTAAAGGGCGCATAAAAGGACGGCTGAGCGGGATCAAGTCTGCTGCCGCATTGAATAATCCGAGGATCTGCAACTCTCTCGCTAAAATGCGCGTCCTGTCGGAAACGGACTCTACGAGTGCAATTATCTGGATGATCACAAACTCGAGGAAGCCTTACCAGATTCAGATGGGGAGAAACTCCACACCCAGATGGACCAAAAATCCGGATTGGACAGAGATCAGACTTTATCCAGTTCACGAGAAAGCCTATATGATGTAAAGTGATATAAGATCGTTTCTGCCTTTGAGCAGAGTAGAACTTGACAGATGTTTCTGGAGGATGTCGTCCAAATATACTGCCGACGCAATAGATGAAGTCGAGCGGAACAGGGTGACGACGTAATCCATAACCTTGGTACTAGCCCAAGGGCTTAAATTGAGGCCAAAAGGTATGACATGGAACTGATAAATTGAGTCCCGACAAGCACAACAGAGAAATGTCCACTACTCGTGGGATAGGGACGTGAAATGTGCGTCGGTCATATCTAGCCAGCTTATGATGGGGTTTAAGCGACGTGCCCTTCAGACATGCGTCACGACGTATCAGGTCTAGGTTGGCAGAAGCAGTCAGCGCATTGGCCATGGAATGGTGAGCTGCCCTGTTAAGAACCCTAGCTAACCGGGCCGTCGATTCCCAAGCATGTTCATTGCCAGATTTTTCAGCGATCCTGAAAATGGCTAGGGAGGCTAGGTCTAACAGTGAAGACGTAGCGACTACATTTCGAACCAGCTTGGACTTGGCATTGAACACAGTTTTGTCCACTTTATAAGACAATGGAGCAGACATATGGACTGCTGCCATATTTTTATCCAGAGCCGGGACCTCAGTACTGAACGCATCGGAGTGAGTTTTGTACCATCGACCTGAAAACGACGCTGGTACTTGGCTTTCAGAAAAGAACGCCTTAGCATTTCCTGGATCCCCTATACGTGTCGACAGACGGTCATTAATTTCCTTACCTTTTGTCGACTGGGGAAGGAGGCGGAAGGATAGAGTCTCTTCCCCCTCATCCAGATCGACCGACGCTCTAACCTTATAGTCGGTAATGGCAGCAGGAGGTGGAGGGCATTCTGAAGGGGCCAACACCCTATAAATTTCCTCCACTGTGGTTTTGAAGCTGAACTCAGTCCGTTCCATAGTTGGATCTGCATACAGCTGATTTGCCTGCGATTCATCGCACTCACTATGTGCATAATCTTGCTCTGGTAAAGCATCCATATCGGGGTAATGCATACCAGGTGGCATAGATGACTCGATTCCGTCATCTCTGATAAAGGCATTCACTCTCCCTTGTGGATGAGCTGTTAGCCTATGGACGGCCGGCATTGCCGAATGAATTGATTGGCATATGTTTGGCCTCAATGACTGCGACGGGCCGGCTATGACCGGCACCGACCGCTCGAATGGTCGGGTTGGATCGAGAGATTCATCGCCAACATCTGTGTCATGGTAGTGATATGTAACCGGTAGTACGGATTGACAGACGGAAACATCACTAGAATCTTCGTCAATCCGATTTGTGCGGATTGCGGTATGATAAAGTCCCCGTGCTGGTACAGCGGTACAGTCGGACGGACTGGTATATGACTAAAATCTCCATACAGTTGGACGACCGGTGCCTGTTGGGCTGGACAGCCGGAGCCGGATGGACGGTCAGTGCCGAGAAGTGTCGGCTGGAAGCTTCGCTGGACGACCGGTGCCATTTGGGCTGAACGGTCATTGCCGGATCGACGCCCGGTGCCGGTTAGTGTCGGCTGGAAGGTCGGCTGGATGACCGGTGCCATATGGGCTGAACGGTCATTGCCGGATGGACGCCCGGTGCCGGTTGGTGCCTGCTGGAAGGTAATAATAATTACATAATGCTTATGTAGTGCGGCCAGCACTGCGCGCCCATCTACGATTCGCTCAGAGGGAATGTTGGTTCTGGTACAGCTTGCATATCTGTACAGCATACCAGGTGACCTAGATGACGCAATTCTGTCATAATTGACACTTTCACTAAATCTCCCTTGTGGAGAAGCCGTGAACATATGGACGGCCGGCACTGCCGGCTGATTGAACTGGCGAATGGTCGGCCTGAAAGTCCTGTTCTGGTAAAGCTGCCATATCTGGGTAGCGCATACCAAGTGGCATAGATAACTCAATTCCGTCACCTTTGATAATGTCACTAATTCTCCCTTGTTTTAAAATCACACCGTCACGTATTTGACGTGACGGGAGGTGTACACCGGCAATACCGACTGATTTGTCTGGTATATGGTCGGCCGGAATGTCGGCGAAGGTCCGGCTATGACCGGCACCTGCCTCTTGAATGGTCTGATTGGACGGAGATTCATCTATAACATTTCTCTCATGGTAGTGATATGTAACCAGTAGTGTAGATTGACTGACGGGTACATCACTATAATCTCCGTAAATCCGATGTATAGCAGGTGCAGGTTGATGCCGGCTGGAAGACCGGTGCCATTTGGGCTTAACGGTCGTTGCCGGATGGTCGGCCGGTGCCGGCTGGAAGGTCGGCTGGACGACCGGTGCCATTTGGGCTGAACGGTCGTTGCCGGATGGACGGCCGGTGCAGGTTGATGCCGGCTGGAAGGTTGGCTGGACGACAGGTGCCATTAGGGCTGAACGGTCGTTGCCGGCTGGACGGTCGGTGCCAGTTGATGCCGGCTGGAAGGTCGGTGCCATTTGGGCTGAACGGTCGTTGCCGGATGGACGGCCGGTGCCGGTTGATGCCGGATGGAAGGTCGGCTGGACGACCGGTACCATTTGGGCTGAACGGTCGTTGCCGGATGGACGGCCGGTGCAGGTTGATGCCGGCTGGAAGGTTGGCTGGACGACCGGTGCCATTTGGGCTGAACGGTCGTTGCCGGATGGACGGTCGGTGCCGGTTGATGCCGGCTGGAAGGTCGGCTGGACGACCGGTGCCATTTGGGCTGAACGGTCGTTGCCGGATGGACGGCCGGTGCCGGTTGATGCCGGATGGAAGGTCGGCTGGACGACCGGTACCATTTGGGCTGAACGGTCGTTGCCGGGTGGACGGCCGGTGCCTGTTGATGCAGGCTGGAAGGTCGGCTGGCCGTCCGGTGCCATTTGGGCTGAATGGCCGGTGCCTGTTGATGCAAGCTGGAAGGTCGGCTGGCCGTCCGGTGCCATTTGGGCTGAACGGCCGGTGCCGGATGGACGGCTAATGCCGGTTGGTGTCTGCTGAAGTGCCGGCTGAACTGACGGTGTCGGCTGGACGGCCGGCGAAAGTGCATATTAAAATGGATCCAATTGATCCAGTATAGACTCCATGCGTCCGGACTTACAGGCCCGAAAGCCATGCACGGACCTGCGGTGAAATTTACACCCACTGGGCAGCCTAAACCATGTCAACATAATTTCCTCCATTTCCACATTGCCAACACCCATTTTGCCATTCATGCCTTCGTTGTCGACTTTGCTACTGAAATGACAAAAGAAGAGAACAAAGCACAAATTAAAAAATTCAGCATATTATTAATTTGATAATACTATAACCGTTACTAACGGAGTGGTCAAATTATTCCGTGCCATGTTAACTCTTAATGACAACACTAGTTATCGCCGTGAGCGTGATGCAATGGTTTGTTCAAGACGAAGTCTACTGAAACGAAAAAGATGATAAACAAAGCACAATTAGCAATTCAGCACGCTATTAAGTCGCTATTACAATAACCTTAACTAACGGAGGAAGCGAAATGATTTAGTGTCGCGTGAGCTCGTGACTACAACACGAATTCCGCCATTAAATTGTCGCAACTGGTCGTTCAGAGACTAAGTCTACTGAAACGAAAAAGAAGATAAACAAAGCACAAATTAACAATTCAGCACGCTATTAAGTCGCTATTCCATAACCGTAACTAACGGAGGAAGCGAAATGATTAAGTGTCGCGTGAACTCGTGACTACAACACGAAGTCCGCCATTAAATAGTCGCAACTTGGTCGTTCAAAGACTTTTTTGAAGTCTACTGAAACGACAAAGCAGGTAAATAAAGCACAAATTATCAATGCAGCACGTTATTAAGTCGCTAATATTGTAAACGTTACATACGGAATAAGCAAAATTATTGAGTGCTACATGTATTACATGCTAGTACCGCCATAAGCGTGCTTGACCACGTTGCAACCTGGTCCGAAGTCTAGAAAAGGTGACAAAGTCACTCAAATTGGAAAATATTGTAAAATAATGTATACAACCTGTAGAGGAATGATTATCCAACACAGTAATTCCAAATTTAACTTCGGATGGTCAGAATTTACACTAAGATGGCTTGGATTCATTGGAGGTCTAATTGTACGTGTTTTCGAAGCTAAAAAACTAAAGAAGCGACACCTAGCGGGTAGCAAGGGGAGGTAAGGGGCAAGAGTTATTGCCCTTTGTCTATATGACATAGACAGGAAAGACGAATTTTCGTCTTTTGGTAGGGCTGGATTCGCGAGGTAGCAGGCTAATATCCCTAAAGTAATGTGATCGGGGAACGTATTCAAAGGAGAAATGGATGTTCTCTCTTTTTTTTTGTCATCTTAGGTTTAAAGGCATATGGTAATGTTCAACATGTACATTCTAGGCATCATTAACCTCTACTTTTACAACTGCAGTGCAAAATATTATCTAAAATGTCACAATGCAGTGTGTACAAAGTCCCCAACAGGCAGCCTGCAATGACCAGTGGTCTGGGAATAAAATTGGTATTCCACGTTTTAGGATAAAAGGACATCCACTGTCACCATAAGACACATCTACAAATATCAAGCATCATTACAAAAAAAAAATTCCCCCACAAATACATATAATGAAAACCCAGAAGCAATGTAGTTAACTTATTCTTTTCAATTTTGGATCCAGACAAACAGATTACCTTTCCCTAGGAAAGGATAATTGTCATGCTATTATTCACAAATTCACAAACAAGGCATACTTACCCTGTGTTGGAAAAAATTAGGATCCAGGTATTTGTCAAATCTTTTGCTGAATGGAATGTTGGATTCATGGAATTTAACCTGAAAAATAATTAATGCATATTACAAATTACTAAAAAAATTATTGAAAATAAAAGTTACTATTAGTTTCTGAATTTCTCAACATTTTTGGAAAATTATGAAAAATAATCATAGTTTAGCTTGTGTAATAAGGTTATTCATACAAGGTAATATTTTAATTCTGTGACGTGTTAGACTAGTTCAGAGGTCTTGAACATAAACCCCTCTTGCCGCAACACCACCCAGAATTTGTAAAATAATAATGCAATTTGTTTTCTTTCATCTCTCTGGCCAATGAACTAGACCACATTTGGTGTTGACAAGAGTTTGAAACCCCTGGACTAGTTCATCATCTATGCTCAGAGATCTCGTTAGGATTTCAAAACTAAGAGTCCAGGGCCCTCATTTTGGTAAAAGTAAGGGTCCCAGCAGCAAAAATTGCAATCCCCTCCCAGAAGATGTGAACTTGGTGGAATAGAACAATTACTGTTGCTACTGAGTTTAATTTCCATATTCTTTATAACAATGACATATAGCTCTAGTTTATCAAGAGTGTGACTTGATTTTGTCAGTTTTGTCAATCCAAGAAAAGGTCTTATTCCACTAAGCCAGGCATCATACACTTCCTTACATATATCAGTTCTAGCAGCTTAAGCAGTCTTCTAAATCTCATTATAATCTTCTTTAGTTTGCTGTTCAACCCCATATCCAAATTTGCAAATTGCATTTTATCAAAGTCTCAATATGTCTTGATTTTGAGGTCACAAGCACTCCTTGTTCAGGCATCATACACTTCTTTACATATATCAGTTCTAGCAGCTTAAGCAGTCTTCTGAATCTCATTATAATCTTCTTTAGTTTGCTGTTCAACCCCATATCCAAATTTGCAAATTGCATTTGATCAAAGTCTCAATAGGTCTTGATTTTGAGGTCACATGCACTCCTTGTTCAGCTACAATCGGAAATTAACACAATAATAAAAGCTAAAGTGTTTTTTTGATGTACTCTTATAAATAACCACATGCAGATCGCTTGGTCATTCTGCTTCTGAAATTCGATCACTGTAAATATCAGAACATTTGACCACTCAGCCACCAGTCAAAAGCCTTTGAACTTGCCATCCAGCTATTGCATTACATTTTTTTGATGTACTCTTATAAATGGTCTAGTGTACATCTCTAGTTTTCTGCCTGTGAATTCAATCATTGTATATATCAGTACATTTTCCCACACAGCAGACAGTTAAGTCTTTGAACCTGCCATTCAGCTACTGCATCATTTTCTTTTAAATTACTATTATAATGGCAACATACTCACTGTAAATATAACTCGGCAGGTGGCCTAAGTGATTTTCTGCATCCCAGTTAACAAATTCGCGTCTAAACATGAGTGATTAATTTTTTCTGAGACCTCTGTATGATCCTTACTAATTTAACAAAAGGTCCATGCAGGCTTATGCACTAATGTAAGAACACAAGCTATGTAAACTCTCTTCCAAATGTAATATCAAGTCATTTGAACCTATTTGAACCTATTTACCTACCGATTGATTAAAAAAAAATCTAAAGACAAAGGCATATTTAACCCTTAAAGTGCTAGTCATGACAATAGTCGCACGGTCAATTGATGTCTCGTAGTGCTTGTCACGACTTAAGTCGTGTTCGAGGTAAGCAACAATCTACACATTCTATTACTTCAACTGGCAATGATGGCTTTTAAAACTATATTTGATTGGTTTAAAAAGGCCCAGAAAAAGCATTCTGCTGTACTTAGCTATACATTTAACATTGAAGTTTTACAAAGACTCACTCCTAAACACACGGTATCTGGAAAAAGTTAAAATGGCCGATGTTGAATACGATAGTGATTTCTTGCAACAAATACTTGCTTCTGAAAGTGATGATAATAATAATTTTGAAGAATTTGAGAAAGATGACATTATTGGAGCAAGCGAAGTATTGATAGAAATACCCTTGAATGATTTTGAGCTAGGAATTTATGTGGAACCGGAGTACATGCTCGCTTGACGTGAAAAGATGGTGCGGCTGTCAACTCCCATTCACTGGTAATTCAAAATTAAATGTTGAGATGGTGAATAATGAACCTACTGACTATTGAAGACTTTTTCTTAGATGACAAGTTATTGCATCTGATAGCAGATCAAACAAATCGTAATGCAGATCAAAGAGTTCATGGGGCAGACTTGAAGGAAAACAGTTGCATGAAGAAATGATGGCCTGTCACATCTCGATTCCTACTGAGCTACTGATGATGTTATATCAACCGCATACTTCAGCAAAAAATAAGTATGGGATAGATTTCTAGCTATTTCAAGCAGTTTACACCTGTCAGACAATGAGAACAATTAAGGTGACTCTTTACACAAAATAGGCCTATTGATTGAAAAACAAATGAAGCCTTTGCTGAGGTTTAATTACCAGATATGAACCTTGGTTTTGATGACATTAGAATAAATAACAGGTGAAAGTTTTTCATGAACATAAATTACTGATTGGGGGTTTAAACTTGCCTCTGACATTCAAGGAGTGGATTTTTTGCAAAACTGTCACCCTTCCTTTACCTGTGATTTTCACAATTTATATATAACATTGTGACAGACATAACATGTGCATGGTTGGACTATTAAAGAATATAACATTTCTTAGATATATCTGAACTTTTCCATCAAAAACAAACAAAACACTGACAAATTACAATTAATGCAATTTAAAAACTGGCAGTTTTCTTATTTTTTCCCCATCAAACAATTCAGCATCGAGGGACCTTGTACTGCAAAACAATGCAGCACTTTAAGGGTTAATATGCAATCTCTTGCTCATAATCAAAGTCACCCAACCTATTTGGAAGTTTACAGATAAAGCGAAGTTTGATTAAATTACATTAAGGTTCTCTCCGGTATTTATATATGTTGTAGGTTCAGGATGAGTTGTGTGTGATGAAGCAGCAAGCTGATGTTTGTTAGCTTTTTGTGCTCTTGTATTTCATGGGTGCCTCCATGCCCAATAGCGAAATCATATTACACAATTTGCAAAACGTAAAGTTTTTGTCTTTACTAGATGGTTTCACAGATCTACACAAGATGACACAATTGTCCTTCAAGTTGTTTTCTTCTCTTTTTTCCTAGAGAAAATTCTAAATATTCAACTTTCCTATTCAACATGATTAGAAGCTGAATATTACGAAGATAAGATACAGTGACAGTGGTAACTGTTTTCAAAATCCAATATGGCATGTAAAGAAAGGAATGGTAGCCTTGATTTCGAATGAACCAATCATACTGTAGAACTGTATTCCTATATACATGCAATACATTTCTATTAAAATGGAACCAAGTACCCGTCCTAAGCTGAAAATTCCAAGAATTTTTTTAATTCTTGTTTTAAAATTCAAAAACGTATTTTTGGCCAAAAAGAACGTACACCCATATTCAGGTCACAAATACGGAAACAAATGGGACAGTTTGAAGCTGTGGTGTGTGTGCAAGTGTGTGTTTAAGGCCAGATGTTTCTTGGTTCTTGGTAATTAAATTTAAAGAAATTCAGTAGAAATGCATACTTGATGGTTTTTTCAATTAAAAGCTCTAAGTATTAAAAAGAACATTTTAAAAACAATGTTACAGTAATGAAATGCCAAAATATAATGCACAATACATGTGATAGCTTTTACATGACAAATGTTTTTGACACTTCACCATGGTAATACTAGCAACTGTCAAAATCATAAAACATATCAAACTTGCTTTAAACTATTTAACAATTTGTGGCAAAATTTCCCCCCAAATATAGTGGGACCCCGCTATAACACGGTAGTTGGGAGCCATAGAATACGACCGGGATATGAACCGAACTGTGTTATAAGCAACCATGTACAATACCAACACGTTTGGATTTAATTGCAGAGTGGGAATGGGGGGGGGGGGTACATAAAGACGGGTGCAAAAATGAATGGCACAATTACCATTTTTGATCAATATATATTAAATGAGAAAAACATTTGCTGTGGTAACAGAAATAGCAGATTTAATATATTACTTTATTCAGAGAACCATGCATTGGTAGATACACGTGTCTAATTTATATATACATGTATAATCTATTGCATGAAAAGAGTATCAACACCGTGTACTCACCAGCGAATCTTGTAACATACACTGAATCCATAATACATATATTTCCATCGAAAATATCCACACAAGGATGTAAAATATTCAATAATTTTGTCACAGATCATTATGTGACTGAATTCAATGAAAAGAAAATAGCAAAAATTACGTAACGGGTGTACGTAACAAATGATGAAATAGTACATGTCCGTAGATTAAATAATGGAAGCTAAAGTGTATTCTTATAATAACTACATGTACATCTCAGGATCTTTCCGTCTCTGAATTCAGTCATCGTAACTTTCAGCACATTTTCCCACCCAAGCTGCTAGTCAAAGTCCTTTGAACTTGCCGCCCAGCTATTGCATCATGTTCATTTGATGTACTCTTAATACAGCAGGCAGAACTGGCTGTATTTTAACCACTGAATCATGTCACTGTTTAGCTCAGCAGTTCACTTTGATGAAAAACAATGTACTTAAATTGATTGATTTATACATTCTGGTGAGAATCTTTTATCAACCCCCGCATTGGCTATTGCTTAGTTGTGTATGAAATTAAGAGAACATATATCGGAGATTATTAGAGCAACGATTGTATTCAGAATGCATTCAAGACAAACACAAAGCAGACACGATGGCTTCATTACTCAGGAATCAGTAATTATAATATTAACACTTATGAGCTGTAATTTTTCAACAATAAACAAAGATCAAAGTTCTCAGTAGGCCCAGCAATTGGTTCGTATTTCCGACGTTTATTTTGGCACAAAACTAGAAGAAATTTGATAATACATTTTCTACACGTTCTTTTTCGCACTGTTTAGACAAATATGAAAATGATAAACTCTTGACTTTTTTTTTTCATACTTAAAATTTTTGTTTTTTTTGTTTTTTGGTCTTTGAGAAAAATACCTGTAATAAATTACCCGAAATTTCGGGAGCCATGCCACAACCGGGTTATATCCGAATTCGGGTTATAGCGGGGCAGGTTATAGAGGGGTCCCACTGTATTTGGCAATTTTTTAAAATATAAATTTGGACCTTGCTTTTGCAAGAAATATGAGTTTATTGGAACCATATCAATTTCAGCTCTCAGATAATGATGATGGTGTTATTCCTTACTTCTCTGAAGGGTGAGACTCAATCTGCATATGTTTATTACCTACCATACACATTAGAAATCTCCAGAGATTTAAGTCATCTTTGAGACCCCACTGGCCCAGATAAAGCAAGACCCCTATACGAATTTGTCTGAGATATTGACGATATAAATCTACATACAAAAAAATATCAAACTTGAAATCAAAAACATGGCATCCAGAGTGGTAACAAGCAAGTATTAATAGTTGAATGATGGATGGACAACTGACAAGGGTCATGTCATACACACTTGGTCTAGTGGCCATGTGGGCTAAAGAGCTAGCATTTTAGTTTGTTAGTAAATATGCTGTACTTCAGTAAGTATGTTAAACATGGCATAGCCAATCCTGTGTACCAATGAAACAAACAAACAAGAGGCCCATGTGGTTCTGATTTTGCTTGCTTAATAGGTAGTTTACAATTTACAGCTTGTGAATGCAAAATTTGGCTGTGATTCATAACTTATAATTGTTCTTAGCCCCAAAACTTAATTTATATACTTGCTTGGCATTGCAAGGAGTTAGTTTGTGTAGTTGGTGCCTACCTGATGGCATAGCAGTATCACTTGAACAAAATTTACCTGCCAGGATATTTTTAGCTGGAAGCAATGAACCTCAATGAAACTCTTCAGGCATAAAAGGGTCCAGATCCCATACCCAAAAATAATAAAGCACACTGAACTGGTACAAGTTTTGGACAATGGAGATTTGAATGCATCAGTAATAACCACTACCCCATCACTCTTGTATCCCCACCAAATCCAACAAATTGCAATAAACTTTTCATCTGCCTTACTACAGCTGCAGTCTATTTTTATGGACCCCACCTATCTGAAATTAGTTTGCAAAATGTGTTATTCCAAATTATTTCCTTTTCTTCCATTTAAATCTGTGAAGTTTGAAGCATTGAAATGAATAGGAATTTTAATTTATATAAGGTGACATTTTGTACTTGCCTCGTAGGAAAAAGACAATTCAATTTTTGGCTGTAATTTTACTTTTGCATCACTGGTCAAGTTGACATCTACAAGCTGCTTTCCATTGTAACCAATGTCAAACTTCTTATGTGTCCAAATGAAGTATCCCTCACCTTCCTCTGCAATCTCTCCCACAATCCCTGAAATGAAATATTTGTCTTTGTATTTCGGGATCAAATTTCCTAATATATAGCCCTGCTTTGTTAAATCTTGTCAAACTTGTATTTTTTTGGTTTCACTGTTTTATTTTGAGGCAAATAGAACCCAGTGAAAACCCTAAGCTGATACGACTTTCTATTCAGGATGAATATCAGTAACAAAATGTTAAAGATGGGGTTACTGTGGTAGCCACAGTAGATGTAAGATCAGTAGATATAACACAAGTTTTATGATGGCTACTGTGGTGACTATATTGGAAGTGCAAGCAGTACAATTTTCAATTGAGAAACAACATCACAAGAAATCTGGTTAAAAGCACACATGCTAATGATTTTCCTTTAAGGAGGTAAACACAACTATTTAGCTGGCTGCCACAGTGTTCCTCCTTGATATCAGACTGTCACCATTTTCAATTAGGACCAATAAAACTTAAAGAAACACTGATGCTAAAGTGACCATCCACACTTAAATAGTAGTGGATGAGTTACAATATGGCCACTATGTGCCATATTGGATCTCCAAGTGGAACTGTTTTCATTGCTGACAAACTAAACAAAAAAAAACCAAATAGATGCTCCCAGGATTTCATCATATGGGATATCCCCATCCCAATCACATAAATGGGTGTGTGTGTGTGTCAGAACGGAGTATAACAAAATTGAGGGGATAGGAGGAAACAGCCAAGGTTCAATATTTACACAACACTTTAATATGCATTTCACTTTTTTCCTAATCAACTCTATAAGACCCCTATTGAAGCAAAATCCTTCTAGTTGCATGAGCATGAATATATTCAATGTTTCTCAGCTTAATCTGTTTCTTATCTGTGTACAAATATTGTTCTGTACTGAGAAACCCCTTTCACAGCTAACAGTTATATTCCTTTTGATAATTCTGCTCCAAAATAAGATATTGCATTAACGTAAGCTCTGCCCCAAGTTTAACTTTCTTTAATTAACAATCTACTGACTACTATGCCAGATTTACTATTCCATACTGCTGTATTATGATTTTAAGTTCATAACTGCCAGTCTTCTTGTTCAAAAAGGTATTTTGATCAAATAAATATCTTTACTTTTTAATTAATTTTTATATTATTTATTAGTTTTATCATAATGCATAGGCTATATAGTTTTGTGTCATGTGATCCCACATCACACAGCTAAACTGTGACAAGAAAATAAATTAAAAGTGTACTCTACTTCTAAATTATCTGTATTTTAATTTGGTTTTTCTGTCTGCCGTTTCTAGATTTAATTTCAAAACACCAATGAATTGTGGGGTTGTCCATCATGCATTCTGCTTCTGTCCATCTAGCATTTACATTATGATTTGTATGTAATGTCAGGGATTGGAATATCTCCATTAACACACATTTTTAAAACTTGCTTAATGTAAGGCATAGCTGCCAACCCCTGAGTGCAAAAATACTGATTACTTGTGACAAAAATACTGATTTTCAGGAACAAATACTGATTTTTAAATTTCAATGCATATGTATCTATTTACAATATATATAACCAACAGTAAAGTTGGACAGTGCCTAACATAATTATTTAATGTCAAAGATGCACATTTGTACCTTCTGGAGTTGCACGCGTTCCATATCGGTGCCCATTCAAAAGGTGCAAGAATGCAACACACTTAAACACAAGCTATTTATAGGAGCCCTTTCCACACCTTATTTTTTTTAAATCATCGATTCCAATGTACCAATTTTCATTTTATTATCTCAATTCTGTAATTTTCGTATTGAAATGTTTTCGTTCAAGCATACAAATTATCTTTTGCCATTTTAATGTCTGAAAAACTTGTGCAAAATAAATCGCCAACAACACTAGTAACTGAAAAAGGAAGGTTTATTTCTAAAAGAAATTTAAAAATAAAATTCTGATCGATGTACATTAAGGTTCTCTCTGTCATTTAACTACGTCGTAAGTTCAGGCTGAGTTGTGTGTGATGAAGCAGGAAGCTGATGTTTATTAACTTTTCGTGCTCTTGCATTGCATGGGCACCTCCGTGCCCAATAGCGAAATCACGTTACACAATTCACAAAACGTCAGTTTTTCTCCTGTACTATATGGTTTCACAAATCTATACAAGACGGCACAAATATCCTTCCCGTTGTCTCCTATTTCTTCTGGAGAAAATTTTGAATATTCTGCATTCCATTTTATCATGATTAGAAGCTGAATATTACTTAGACTAGATACAACAACAGCGGTAACTATTGCGAAATCCAATATGGCGGATAACGACAGGCCTGGTAGCCTCGTTTTCGAATGAACCAATAAAATAGAACCGGGAGCGCATTCTAAACTGACAATTCCAAAGAAATTTTATTATTATTTTTTTTAAATTAAAAAACGTATTTTTGCACAAAAAAACGTACACCCGTATTCAGGTCCAAAATACGGGACAAATACAGAAAAAACGGGACAGTTGGCAGCTATGGTAAGGTTCAAATTTTGACACAATGCTTGTTATGGGGCCCAATGTGGCAATCAAATTTAGTTAACATCCACTGATATCAAGCCAAAGAAGCCAGATGTTGAAACAGTTACGAAAAAATACATGTCACAACAAGCTTTACAATATTTATTACCATATTTACAAGCACTTGAAGGTTGAACAGCTGGATAATATTGCAGATTGTGGAAAGTACATTTTCATACACACATCGTGAAATTAATTTTCACATCAAAGCTTTTCAAGCACACAAATTCAAAAACAATTTGCATGAATCACACATGCCCTATGATAATTTCTCAACATGTGTTGATATGACCATTCTTTCAAGATGAATATTCAAGATGGCTGCTATAGTAGCCACACTGGATGTCTAAAGAAAAACAATTTTCATTTAAGATTAATTAGATGTATGGGTGAATGTGTATGTAAATAAAGTCTCTTAGCAATTCTCTAAGAAGTTTAGGAGAAGCAGCAATAACAAAAATAGCAGACAGACAGATATCTGAAGACAAACAACAGAAGCTCTTCTACTCTTAAGGCATGTAGAACTAAAAACATTCTTCATTCAGCTTTGGAGAAAGAGAAATATCTAATTTGCACACAAACCTTTAAATGGCATCTTATAATACCTACCCCAAATGGGCAGATCATCAATGTACATTTGGTACCAGTAATGGTTTTTGACGGCATACACAAATGCCTGGTACGTCTCTTCTGACAATGTTACAGTACAGTAATTCACTTTGGTCTGGTCACCTAAAAAATAAGGGACAAAGCTATATTTAACTCACTGTACTGACAATATTTTATTGAAAAAAAAAAAAAATATGATAAAGAGACATTTTTATATTACACATCATGCAAGCCTAGAAACTCTCTGGTAAGAGGGCTGAGCAAATTTTGTGACATTTCAAACCTGCCACCCAAAACTAGACAGTCTCAGTCGGAAGCCATTTGTTTCCAATTAGGTGCAACAAATTATCACACAATGTCATTATCAAGTTGCAATCAAAAAGTAAAAACACAAGATTCAGGACTGATGCAATGACAGTAAACATTATGTACAATAAAACTTAAGTAAAATACACTTATACCATAATTACCTTCAGTACAGTTTCACAAACTGTAGTTTCCAATGTAGGGGTGAAACAATATACTTGTGCCGCATATCGATACGATTCATAATACACAGCCTGTGATATGATACATATTAATACACTTGATGATCTTTCCATCTTTGAAAGGTGGTACCCATTTATATATGTTGACACAATCGTTGTATTTCCAGTATGCAGATTACAGATAGAGATATATTTAACCCTTAAAGTGTGTGTCGCGACTATAGTCGTGCTGTTGTTTTTGGTCCCGTAGTGCGTGTTGCGACTATAGTCGCTTTCGAGGTGAGCAATAATGATCGCATTCTATATCTTCATCTTGCCATAAATGCCTGTAAAACTATATTTGATTGGTTTAAAAAGGCCCAGAACAAGCATTCTGCAGTACTTTACTATATTATTAACGATGTAATTTTACAAATGCTCGCTTTTAAACACATGGTACTTGTGCAAAGCTAAAATGGCCGACGCTGAATACGAAGGTGATTTTATTGCAACAAATATTCACTTCTGATAGTGATACTAATAGTGATTTTGAATAATTTGAGAAAAATGACATTATTGGAGCAAGCGAGGTATTGATGGAAATACACACGAATGATTTTGAGCCAGTAATTTACGTGGAACTGGAGTCGGATGTACATGCTCGCTTGATGTGAAAAGATGGCGCGCCTGTCAACCATTCACTGGTAATTCAAAATTAAATGTTGAGATGGTGAAGGTGAATAATAAACCTACGGACTATTTAAGACTTTTTCTTAGATGACGAGTTATTGCATCTGATAGTAGATCAAACAAATCGTAATGCAGATCATGGGCAGACTTAATGGAAAAAAGTCGCATGAAGAAATGGCGGCCTGTCACACCTGAGCATCTAAAACGTTTTTGCATTGATTAAAACAATGGGTTTGGTACATATGTCTGTTCTCGATTCCTAATGGGCTGTTGATGATGTGATATCAACCGCATACTTCAGCAAAAAAAATAAGTATGGGATAGATTTCAAGCTATTCCAACCAATTTACACCTGTCAGACAGTGAGAACAATTAAGGTGACTCTTCACACAAAATCAGCCCAATGATTGAACAAAAATAAAGTCTTTGCCGAGGTTTAATCACCAGATATGGACCTCGGTTTGATGATATTATAATAAATAACAGGTGATAGTTTTTCATGAACATTAATTGCTGACTGGAGGGTTTAAACTTACCTCTGACATTCATGGAGTGGATTTTTGTAAAATTGTCACCCTTCCTTTACCTGTGATTTTCACAATTTATATATAACATTGTGACAGACATAACATGAGCATGGTTGGACTACTAAAGAATATAACATTTCTTAGATGTATTTGAACTTTTACATCAAAAACAAACAAAAATACTGATGAAATACAATTGTAACTTGTCATTTTACCTGTATTTACACCTGTACCTGCAAATATGTTAAACCTACACGTGTCTTGATGCTAATCTTAAAGTATAGAAACGCACTATCATTTTTCATATAGGGTTTGTCTATCAATAGTGTATATTTAATGAAATACATGCAATTTAAAGACTGTGCAGTTTTCTTCTTTTCTCCCTTGAAACAATTCAGCACTGAGGGACCTTGTACTGCAAAACAATGCAGCACTTTAAGGGTTAACATATATTTATATGCAATTCTCATCAATGACAAGAAAACAAAATTACTTTAAAACAGACTACTTGTTGGTTGTCAGCGAGTTTTATTCAGTGTCTTAGGCTATTTATCAGTGGCTCCATTTAACTCACTCTAAAAACCAGCCCCCTTCTTTGTGTACTGCACGAATGCTTTAAAAAGAACTTATTACCAATTCATGTCTAACTTAAACTTGGAAGACATTATGTTGTCTTCAAAACAATAAAGCAATTTACATAAGGTGATAAACTTCACCTGTTTGAAATCTGCCCCATTGCTGATTCTGTGGTAATTTTATTAACTCCAATAGCACCCTCATTCACTGGTGAAATATCTTGGCATAGAAAGAATATTTCCAAATTTGTTCCCCAATGTATAATTTAAGGAAAGACAATGTCAGGATTATATCTTAAGTGCCAAGTAGAAAAGGAGTTGAAAACACTGTCATGGTTCAATATTTACCTAAAATTTTAATATTCAACATTTTTAGAGCTCTACTACTAAAATCAAAATCTTTAGAAAATGTCTAGTTGTACAAGTATTAATGTTAAATATTTCTTAGCATACTGTTCCTTATCTGTGTATGAAGATTGTTCTGTGCTACATTCTGAAAGGGCATATGTTGTTGTTGTTGTTGTTGTTGTTGTTGGGTTTAATGCCATTTTTCAGCACATGATAGGCTATACATGACAACCAGTATTAATGGTGGAGAAAGAATCCAGGAAAACCCCTGGAAAGAACCACTAACCCCCCACGAGAAGATACTGGCAAAAGGGCATATGTAAAGCTAGCTTTGTCAGCATGAAGATGTTAGGAAACAGGTCTTTGTGGCTGTTTTATTTAGAATTTTCCGTAGCTCCCATATCTGATACATCTGCTCCAAAATAGGATTTTTTTAATACTAAACACTAACTTGCTTCTTGAATCAATAGTATACCGACTACCAGATTTCTTAACTGTTCCATAATGCTATATTGGTTTTTTTTAGACAATCAATGCCATAGTCTGCTTGTACAGACAGATATTCAAAACAAAAATCTTTACTTAATTTCATTTTTTACATCTTTATTTTTTCAGTTTATCTTAACACTGATATAGATATACGGTTATGTAGCATATGATTTACAGGGTTAAATTGATTGATAAAAAAAGAAAGAAAATTGTTTTCTACTTTTAAATTGGCTGTATTTTAACTAGGCTCAGTATTCTGCCCTTTCTACATTTAATTTTGAAATGCCGCTGAAAGGGAGACTGACAGTTAGTGATGGGAATCTGTCAGAAATTTATAATCGATAATCGGTTCCCCTTAACCAACTGATCATGGATAAAAATCTGTTACTAAGAGCAATTTTTTTAAAAAAAACAACAGTTATATCTTTAGATCAAGAGTTCAATATGTTTATAAATGTACAGGAGTAATCTCTTTTAATGACATGTATACTTTAACCGGACAATAATATTACATTATGTGTTACTTTTGTTCTTCAACTTTGTTAAATGAATGCAACTTTTTTATGGCTCATCAGTCATATGTAACTGAAATACTGCTACAATCCCCCGAAATTCTTTCACTCACTGTGATGTGTCTATAATTTAAAGTATAGAAGGACATTGTTTATAAATACTACAAAAGATATTGCAATTTAACTGAAACAAATCAACAAAATATGTTTAAATTTATTAATTTAAACTCAACAATTTAACAACTTGATCATGTAATGATGATATGTTACTAATTATGAATCATAAGGTTTCATATTTGTACTTGTGAAGGGAATTAATAAATTTCAGGTCAACTTTAGTGGCTGGGAGCTTTAGTAACATTTGTGCTTTGCATACACCTAAAAAGTAGTCTTCCTTTACACACAATCGATTATGGATTTCACAATCGATTATTGTATTAGTTTGCTCAACCAACTGATGATCAATTATAATCTACAATTGGAACAACACTACTGACCGTCATGCCATTTATTTTAGTCCATCCAACATGTACGAATGACTGGTATCTAACACCATTTTTGGACTCAAAATCACCCACTTGTCTCCATTAACAATTTCCCAGTTCCAAAAATCCAATATACTTCACAACATAAAATATGATTGCCATCATCATTATCACCAGCCAGTATTTTGTGAATGAAAACAATGAACCACACAGGGAATCAGATATTTTTGGTTTTTCTAGGTGGCCCATATTTTATACATGCATTTGTACAACTTCATTCATGGAGGGCTCATACTATGCAATAATGCTTATTCAATGGTACAACATGGCAATCAAATTTGGTTTAACCACCATTTGTCATGCTTGAAGACCCCAGATGTGTAAACAGTTGCCACCCCCCCCCCCCCACCAAAAAAAAACAACAGATGTTGTGACAAGAATGGTTAAATAAAAATGGCATACTTTATTGACCACATTTTGCAGGAGTTCTCTCACATTACTATTCTCAAAGTGTGCAAATTTTGTACATATTTTGCACGATTCACACAATCCCACACCCTGGTAGCATCTCAGTTTAAATACTTTATATATCAATGACTTTAGAGCGAATTTTCTATGTTGCTTTGCTCGTACTTTCTGTCTGTCACACAAGAAATAAGCTACACTGATAGTTGAGTGGTAGTTATTATTTTAACCTCGACAAGAACAAGTAACTACCAATAAGATTTGAATGTAACTTATTTCGCCTTATGACATTCCAGCAACAGTAGTGTAGCTTTCAAATCAACCAAAATAGACAAGATCAAATTCAATGTAGAAACTTCGCGTAAAATTGGTTATTAAATGATGAGTAATGTACCACATACGAAAGTGAATCAGATAAGAGTTACCTAAAAGGAAATGCTAGGAATTAGTTTTAACCAAACATGTCTACAGACACACACAAACCTAACTCAATTTCTAATTGCCACACCCCCCCCCCAAAAAAAAACATGCTGAACGATGGCAAAATGATAAGGCTTATTGAAGAGGTTTTCAAATGGAATTCATGACATTAAAAATGAACACTTGCTTCACTTTGAAGCCGTACAAAAACAGTTCTGATTTTATACAAGAAACCATTATCATATAAACTTTTCAGCTTTAATAAAGATAAATAAAACTTGAAAATCAGCTAGAACCTTTGCTGTGCCACATTGTGGGCAGTTCTATTTTTTTTCTTCAAATAACCTACTTTTGAAGGATATATCAAGACCACTGAAATCTAGTTCTACTCCTTGAAGGGCTTCTCCCAATGTCTCATGATAGTGAGTGATTTCCTTTTTAGGACCTTTACAGAATGGCAAGGAAAAGTATGTATAGGTTTCCTGGCGATTATGGTAGGGCCCAACAGTATTCATCCACAACACCACTTCATCAGCATCTTCATACTGGAAAAAAAAAAACAATAAATTTATAAGTTGCAACACAACAATTCTAAATACAATGTTGCCATTTCAGATATCATACTTGTTTCTACATGTTACTTTACTCTGAGATATGGAATCACCACAATTACCAATTATTTATAATAGAATGTGACCAGCACTACAAAAAGTTCCAATGAGGTTTTTACATGGCACATGACTTTGTAAATGTAATCTACAAGTTTTGTCCATGCTTAACTTTAATATTAGAGTAAAATGATTTCCAACTCAAGCCTGAATAGGCTGTTCCAAAAATAGAAGAGCGTGTAAAACAACTTTATAGCAAACAAAATAAGATACAATTCACATGGCGTTTTTCCACACCAGTAGTGTAACAAACACCTAACAAGCAGCCTCCACAATTATGGGAGTAGAGGTGGAAAGCATAAAACTTCAATCAAATAGGGGTGAAACAATTCATTAATATATCCATGCATCAATACTTTTGCTCTAACAATACAAACTTTTCAATAGGCAATTGTCTCTGACCCATCACCGCACATAAATGTCCAAATATCCAAAATGAAATGACAAGGGTCAGAGGAAACTCCAGACTACTTAACACATTAACCCCTAGCGCAGAGTTCATACGGCATGAGGTAGTAGCCTACTTCCATGGTCTGTAGCGTCATAGTCATGCATGATACACTAAAGTGGGTGGTATTACAAAAAGGTGGATAGATGCAGCTCTAAAATAATACCAAAAAATCTGGCCATTTTAGTTGCACTAGAAAAAACGGTGAAAAACCTAATTTTTTGGACCTGTTTTATTTCCACCCAAAATTCGCCCATGGTCAGAATCAGATTTTGTGTCCAGATTTTAGACTTTATGGCCTCAGATCTAAGGCAGACCAGTCTGAAGTGCACACAGGCAGGTGAACCTGTGCAAAAAGTAGGATAAAGTGGACATTCTGAATATAGTCTTCTCCACATGAAAATTAGGGTCTGTTAATCAGAAGAAGAAAAAAAAGAACTCCAAATTTTTACCTTCTGCTCATGCACCAGCAAACTAACCAATCAAAAACACTTTTTTTTAGCAAAACTAGGTATTGGTATAATGGAATATTGCTTGGAAGCCGATGTATTAGGATGTATTCAGAAATAGTCCCCTAAATGTGTTTCCTACTCGAATTTCACGTGAAAACAAAAAACCTCCAGGGGTTAATATGTTAATGCCAAACAAGCAGCTGGAATAAAAAAAATTACCATGAATATGAAATTGGCTGAAGCATGGTCATTAACCATGTCACTTGGTGTTAATTAATGGCAAGCAAGTGTTGTCCTTTTTAACTAAGAAAACTGAGTGCATGTGCCTGCAAAAGCTTTACCAGAATAATTCTAATTTAAACATTAAAATGGCAAATTACTAATATATACTGATTGCTGACATTAAAATAACTTGCATACAGTAATATCATTTTCCATGTGTATTGATATGTGCATCAGTACAGCAAAAGTATTGAAGAATCATTTCACCCTTAGTGTAATTCAAAACATTTTCTTTTCACAAAATAGTTGCATTTCTTACAAATTAATGATGAATATTACAAATATAATTATATTTGTGCTTTTTAAATTACACAACTAACATATGCCAATGCAGTTGCCAAATGGAATGGGCAGTAGACGTTTTGAACTGAACTAATTTTAAAAAGCACATGGTATTTTGTTACAGTAACAGACTTAATAAGGAGAACTAATTAATAATTTTTAAAGGTATATTCTGTGAAGTCCTTTGTCTTTTTGTTAATCAACACCAGCAGATATTGTAATAACAATAAGAGAGCTTATGCATCAATCATATTTTCTCACCAACAATTAAATAATTATTTTTGTAAATACAAAATGGCATATGATAGTATTGATCTTTTTTGCAAATGTAAATCTTCCAAGCAGAAATTTTGTACAAACATTTAATGGATTATTCATAAATACAAAGTGATATTATGAAAAATGATACATTTAAATAATTATGATTTTAATAACTGAATTATGTACAAACTGTTTGTTCAATTATGCCCTATTAGGATTAGAGTTCATTAATGAATGGTCAGATAGTGGTATTTTGATCAAATAAATACCTTTACTTTGTAATTTTATTTTAAGGTTATTTGTTAAATTTATCAGAAACGTAATAAGGCTGTATGTTGCTATGCTCATGTATTTTGAATAATGCATTTTTAAATAGAAATGTGAACTTTTTTTAATTTAACCTTCTTATAACATATTTATATTTACAATATTATGCAAAAAAGCGGATTAAAAACTGAAATAGCATGTAGTCATAATTTCTGAACTTTGCGTTTTGCAAACTTTTAAAAAATACAAGCAGTTTTATTAGTATCTTGATTTAAACAAGGTTCCCATGTTTTTCTAAATATAAATATCCAGGTCTTTTCCTGTTTTTTTTCCAGCATGAAATAAATATTTTCAAGCATATGACCATTACTAATTGGAATTAAAGAACATTTTGGATTATAAAACAGGCATTTTCCAAATCTGAAGAGATTTTTCTTTCAAGACTCTCCAAAACATACATGTAAGAAAAGATGATTGTGTACAAAACCACAAAATGAGTCACACAAATCTGACCATATTCCTATAAATTGGCATTGAAAGCCATTTCAATGTAGAGAATACAATTCTAACTTTACTTTGCGACCTGCATTATGTTGCTACATGGAAACAACATAATAAGAAAAATTTATTGCGTTTCCTTTCAAGCTTTTAATTCTAAAGAATTCTTGAGCAATATATACATGTGTTATACAAAGTAAACACTATTACAGAATTTTTATAAAAAAAAAAAAAAAAAAAAAAAAAAAAAAAAAATTGCAAAGTATTAGAATTTTATCTTGCAAAGAAAAGTGTTTAACCCTGAATTTATGTGTACCAATAAAATCTCAAACAAGATTTTTCAACCAAACTAATCTCCACAAGACTATTTGGTTAAAAAAATTCCATCATTTAAAGACATTTACAAAAGGGTTAATTTAAATTTAGACAAAAGACCTTCAAAATTATATATTTCATAAACAAGGACAAGTTTTCTGTAAAATAAATTTGTCTTCTTATATTTCAATAAACAAATCCAAAACACATATAGATACATGGGCTCTTATTGTTTCTTCATATATAATAAAAAGGACAACAATTTCCCATTCTCATTCATTTTCTTTAGTATCTGCAACCAATGCTTCAAGCTACATATCACTGTGTAATGGTTTGGCACCAAAGTTCAGCCTAGATTTTTCTAATCTGGGTTTTCTCAGAATATTCCAATACCATTTTTCACATTTGAACATTTAGGATAGAATGTTGGTTAGGAGCAATTACATATAATAAAATAAAATTGGAATCTGCCGCCACCATAAGATTGCTCACCAGTGGGTCTAGCAAATTTAAACTATGTTATATCGACTTGTACCTGCAATAAATTGATAGGAAATTCGTTATTTTTACAAAATTGGGAAGTATTATAAATGTTATGTCTTTAATCTGCCAACACACTCGATGAAACTCAACATAGATGACACCTGACCTGGTACTCACCATTTGATTTAAGTCACATGACTTCACAAATCTCAAACAGCGACATTGGAAGTCCAATAGTCACATGATATCAACAACAAACTTTTTTAAATGTTGAACAAATTTTCAATTATATTACATTAAAGTCTGATATCTTTTGTAAACATGAAAAACAACATATAATTCTCAACATTTATCTTGAGCACAACTACAAAAAAACTTCGCCAGTTTTATTTATCAAGAAGAGTAGTCTGGTTCCCTGCTTCGTATGCTCCCTGCAAGAGAGAGCGAATGCCAATGTTGTATTCACATGATAGAACAAAACAGAAGTTGGTCTCAGAATATAGAAAACTTTGTCCTCCTTTGTTTTTGTAATTTTAGTACAACCAGTATACAACTTTCATTTTAAAAAGATTCTACAATATCTGAAAAAGATGGATGTGAGATTCTGTGTACTCTTGCGACTAGCAATTGAAACTGCAAAGTTTCCAGCTCAAATTTAATCAATGCATTAGTTTTATCATCTTTCAGCAGATTAATGACCTAACGATTTAAACTGCTGCAATTTCTAATAAAATAGGGTTCATATTGGTTTCATGCAGGTACAACTCTAATAATGTTTAAGTTTGCTTGCTAGCCCATCCGCTAAGCGACTATGCTTTAATGCCGGCATGTTGGCCTCTTGTGGTGTTAAATGGGTAGATATTGAGGTGTCTGTGAAGTTTCCTAGACGAATCTAATCCACTAAGCGTTTGGATCATCTCAAAGAATATATGTATGGCAAGCACCCAAATGACTGATACTGCAACCTCATAATAATCTGGTTAATACTTGATCAATTTAACTCTGACGTCAAGTTGTGGAGGAAAATTCTTGTGCTTTTCCCTGCAATATTCCTCAATATTTTCAAATTTAAGGACTTTTCATGGTCGAGGAATTTTTTTTAACATTTCTCCTGACTTGGACCCAATAGCATGGGAGCCCTGATTAAATAAATGTGCGATATCCCTACATTTCTTTAAGCGAATTAAGAGGACAGTGAAAACATATATCCCCATGTTTATCCTCTCTTGGTAATTTGGCAGTAAATCGTCTCCGTTGTACTTTAGAATTTACAGTTCTTTGATTTACTCCTATAAAAAAAAAATAAACAAGGTAAATCAAAGATTACAAATTTGTGTTATAATTCGCTGTTTCAATTGCTTAGTGTTGTTAGAGCATAGAAGAAATAGTGATAAATGTGTTGGGGCTGAACTAGTTAAAGGAGTGCTATGCATGATGTCCAATTACTTCATGTGGATTACAATAATATTGGAATTGATTGCATAAATATGATTGGCTCAAACAGTTATACTTTAACATCTGTGCATCTGAGAACCGTTTCACAATGTAGACTATTTGTACAAAGCTAGGTAATAACATGATCGCATCACGTTGCAAATCATTTAATGTGTTAAATAATGAGGATACATAAAGGCATAACCGTTTGAGCCAATCATATTTCACCGTTGACGTGTGTGCCCTATAGTGTGCATGTTTTGAAATGATCCTATCTATGCAAATTTGCACAATGGGCTCACCCAAAGCAGCCTTCAAACATATCTCACAAGCTATTGTCAGCCAATCAAGTAATGTGTGAAATGGTGGTTCATACTGGCCAACGGATAGTTTTACATCTGTTCCAATCACGACTGTTGACCATTTAAACATGGTACATGCAACGGGCATATACTAAAAGTACTGGTTTTCTTTTCTTCTACTTTAGACGATTAATCGAAACATGAGAATATTGGGGTTTGGAAGTGTAAAATCATTTTTGGCATGGAATGCCATGCTCAATAGGGCAGTGATGATCTTATTTAGATTGTGTCATGTTGTGGCAGGTATGTCAACATCTTGGAAATACATTTACACATTTCACCTGCACGATCAAAGTTTTCTTATGCAAATTAGAATTCTTTTCAACAAGCATGATGGGCACCTCACTTACAACACAGAACAAGCCTAATCTAAAATTAAAGGGGTCCAAAGCATCACATTTTTGAGTACTGCGTAATTCCTATACAGTCCTACCTGGTTATGTCAACATCCTTGGGTCGTACAAAATATTGTCAACATAGGCAGATGTCGTTTGTTTTGTTTGTTTTAGGGTTTAAAGCCATTTTTCAGCACACGATAGGCTATACATGGCGGCCAGTATTATTGGTGGAGGAAGAGCCCGAGAAAACCCCCGGAAAGAACCACCGACCCACGAGAAGCTACTGGCAAGCTTTCTCACATAACTACATAAGCCGAATCTTAGACTCGAACCCACACAAACAGGTGAGACGGCAGTGATCCGTAACGGAAAGCATGTTAGACCACTCGGCCACTCAGGGCCCCTGGCAGATGTTGAGATAAGTGTTGGCTGGGGTGGGGGGGGGGCTGAGAAAAGATAAAAGTTAAAATTCGTCTGCAAAAGGTGACCTGTTGTCAGTGAGTAGCATTTACACTTGGAGAAAACAATGGAAATTTTGAGTACAAGACAGAACCAGTGTGAAATGCACGTGTATATTGATAAATTACATTTTGGTTACCTCTGTGTAATAAAATCTACAATAAAATATTGCATCACTCACATCCTGATTAAAAAAACATTATGGATATTCAATGTCTGCATTAGCACATGGTTGCATAGTCTTATTTACATGCTTCAAGTACATGTACTTAAATTGATCTAAAATTTTGTCAGTCTGTTCCCATCTTATTGAGGCTACCAATGGGATGGGACTATTCACAGGGAAATGAAAACCTGCCAACAGTGTATGTATTCTCCACAAATACTTTTGTATCCGATGTTATGACGAACATTAAAGTGACAACCAACCACTTGTTGCAGCCAAGTTCTCCACACTAAGTTTTTTCACAAATATTTCACTGAACCATTTTGTTGTGGCTTCTTCCCCATCTTCAAATGTAGCAGTCTTTTGCTTCTTCCTTTGGGAAGCACAGTTACCTTCAACACTGAGTCTTTCTTTATAGACTCTGCAGCTTTCATCATTCTGAAAAGGGTGTTATTTTTAAGTGAAAACATTTCACAGACATCTTTGCGAGATGTTCAGCCCTCAACTTTCTTAACAGCCAGATATTTAGTTTCCAGAGATTGTAAATTTGCGTTTGGTCAATTCCGGCAGTTACCAAATAGGATGAACTACATCACTCTGTTGTCTGAGGAACACAATATGACACTGTATTAGCAAGGAAATTATGTTAAGCATGAAACAAGCAAAGACAAATGGAAGTGTTAGAGCCACCCTGGTCAGTCAGGTTAGAAATTATATAACAATGAATGAAATGACCATATTATGTGCATTTTTTTAACAAAAAATCACATTACATTTTTTTTTGCTACTGAAAACGGTAGATGGGGTAAAAACTGGGCTTTAAGAAGTATAGACTATAATTCCAATTCCTGTTTTTTTCTCTCTCGTCAGTTTTCTGTCATAAAATGTTTTACGGTTAGTTGGATCTTTTTACATCCACCCACAAAACGCACTGCCAAGATACTTAATGATATCTATACAAATGTCACTGTTTCACAAAAATATGGGCAGAGTATTAATTGCAGCGGTTGGTGCATACATTTTGTTATGTAAACAAGTTATTATACCGGCTTAGCGAATCAAACACGGTCATTTCGAGCAAACTCTTTCAGTGTTCGGGTACAAGCGGAATCTGTATTCCGTGTCAATTCTCCTTCAGAGACATAATTAATAAGTGTTTGCATTCATTGAGATAGAAAATCATTCTGACATAGGCTTGCATATTTGTTGTCAGGATGACGTTGCTATTGTATACGTTTGACAGATTGACGAGGATACTTACTATATGGTTGTGTTCGTCTCCCAGAACGGCGTAATAACTTAAATATAACAATGAAAATAATCCTAATACTGTACAGTTCATTTTCAATATAAAAGTTCTAGAAACAGAAGCAAATTTTGACCGGATGATTAGTGATTTTGAAAATCTTATAGTAACTCTATTATAAGATGGCGGCGTCCAAGCCACGTCACGTAACTAAGGGAAATTACTCTTTTACGATGATTTTTGCCACAGTACAAAGTAAATTTCCCACTTTAAACAGGAAAGATTGTTTGTGGGTTTTACGGCGCATTAGTGCTGAGAGATTATAAATTAAAATTATAAAACAAATTAAAGGATAAATAATTTATGTAGGAAAATATGCATTTAAAAACAAGTGATAAAAGGACACAAGGGATAAAATAAATTGGTGAGGATAATGCATGTATCTCTCCCCAACCCCCCATCAACTGGAAACGTACACGGTACTAAAAAATGTAAAGATGATCAAGATTATTAAAAATAGTAAAATAAAATAGCCGCCACACAGGCTATATTTTAGAAGAAATGTTTAACTTCTTTCATGATTTTTACAGTATAAAAAAACAAAACAATTTAAGTACTAAACATTGTAGAAAAAGTCACTTATAGGTTGGAGAATGAAACAATACTATCAGTATCAGAAAGTGCTTCAAGGTAAATGTTCGTTGCAAGAAACGCACTCCAGGCGCTTTTTAACCTCCAATATGTAGTAACGGGCTATATAAGTATGATCAAATTGAGTATCTCGTCCTTACCGATATTCTGTAGGAAGAAAGTCATAAGCCTAATGAAGGTTTGACCAAATGGAGATTTATTATTGATATCACATTTCCATGTAGTCCAATAAATCAGCTCACACAATCTGTTTTAATATATATGGACCTAAAACGCCAGTCTGAATTATGCCTGCTACTCACTCAAAAAGGATTTTTGTTTAAAATGCCAGATTTAAAATCAGTGTGTGGTAGTTTAAAATCAGATAGTTTAGGAGATGGGGCTCGTGACAAAATTTCTGCTCTTGGTCCCTCTTCCGTGATTATGGAACCAAGATATTTGAATTGGACCACTGTTTCCAGTTACTGTCCTCTGACTTTAATCTTGGTTGAGATTTGTTTGCCACTATTTGTCATCAGCTTTGTCTTCTCGGCACTATCTCCATGTCAAATTTGGAAGATGTTTCATCCAGGTTCTTCACTAAGGTGGCAAGCTCATCATCACTGCCTGCCAGCCCATCAATGTCGTCTGCAAAGCGAAAGTTGGTGATGTTACGTCCTCCAATGCTGACTGTCCCACAGTGGTTTTCCAGGGCTTCGCGAAGCTTCAGACAAATCTATATATGCATTATCTGTTAGAGGCGGATATATATCTACTTGCGATGTTAAATATTCACTCCTGTCAGTCATTCGTATCGTACCTTTGCTTTTTCCATAAACAAATTTAAATTGCAGAATGCAAATTAAGTGTTTGCTTATATCATCTATTTCACTGCTTTCCAGTATGCTATTATATCTTATTCAATGAAAAATGTTATGGATTCAACAGCATTTTCCTCCTTTGTGGATCTCTTATTGATTATCAAACCAAGCTTTACATTTAAAGAACGAAATGTACAATCTTTTAAAAGCACGAGTTCTTTTTAGACATGGTAAGTATATTTTAAACAGTTGGATCAATCGTCAGTATTATCACAGTAAAAGTTGAATTCCTTTAAATTTTAAAACATGGATCTCTAAGTCTTTTTGTTTTTAATCTGTTCAACTTTTACTTATTTATATATTCTTATCAGTTCTTTCTGAGAGTTTAAACATTTTAGCGAAGTCTTTATGTTTTTGTATAACATACAATGTAATAGGATGATTAACAGGAGAAGTCTTCATCATTAATTTCTTTATCTGGAAAAATAAATATATATTGTACTGTATTAAATGTGAGAGAGGATTGTTAAATTAACCATTTTTTCATTTCAACATAATTTAGTTACTTCTGTCCCATTTAATTTGTTCCTACAATAAATTTATATCTGTCTAAGACAAAGGTATTTTCAGGATCTAAGTATGAATGTCGCAAATACTTCTTTCTTGGCTGTTTAACACGATATAAAACATCAAGAAAATACCAAAAGCTTGACACATTGTCTCTATGCGCTATCACGAAGTCAGCAGGAAAAATAAGTTCGTTCATTTTAGGCAATGTATCAACAATTTAAGATTGATGTTAAAGTTTGTTTTCTTTAAATGCAGCTACATTATACACTGAGACATCGTGTGCTATTTTAAATCATTAAGATATAATGTGCTGTTTTACGTACATTGAGATATCGTGTGCTATTTTAAATACATTGAGACATCGTGTGCTATTTTATATACATCGATACATCGTGTGATATTTGAAAAAACATTGAGACATTGTGTGCTATTTGAAGAAAAAAACATTGAGACATTGTGTGCTATTTTAAATTCATTGAGACATTGTGTGCTATTTTAAACTGATTTAGACACCGTATGCTATTTTAAATCTGGTTTTGTTTTCACAAATGTTATCGTTGTAGATTGGCTTTGTGAATGCTATGCCATATTTGAGCCGTAATGCAATGTTTCACAAAACATATTCATGTTGTCAGGGTTAGTATAACGTATCTTCGTACAATTGTCTTTTGAATCAATCGGTAAATTGTATCTCTTCTTAAATATATCAGTACTCTATATGCTTTATATTAATAAATCAATGGTTGTCTTCCACTGAATGTTGCAGTGTATCACAACAACCTTAAACAAGTTTTAAAAAAAAAACACTAAAGTATCCAACTCCAAATCAAATTTGACCTTACATAAGTAGCACGAACAAGTAAGACAAACCAGCCAAAGTATTGAACTCTCAATCTGATTTGACTTTATGAAACTGACACAAATAAACAGCATGACTAATAAGTTAGAAAACCAACATGAGTTTCAACTGCCAATCAGATTTGACCTTACATAACTGACTGGGATAATATATGTCCACTTTTGTACCATCAAACACTTTTTATTATCCATCATACATATAAAAAACACACACGGTCTTACAATCATGAGATACGAAGTGTTTTAGGCACACTTCTGATTCATCATTTACAAACACGCACACACATTTTACAAGCTAGAGAAACGATGTGTCCATAGGCACACTTCTATTTTCTATCTACAGACAAACACAAATACAGACAAATTCTTGGCAATTTGACTGCTATGTCTTTTTTACATTTTTGTGGTAGCTATGCAAAATGCTGTTTTGTTTAAGGTTGCGGCCATCTCTTATCGTCTAAGATTGCGTCCCCTGTATGGCTGCAGGCTTTCCCACAGAGTAGGGTCTGCTTCTTCGAAGGAGAACTCTTGCGTGTCTATGCGGTATTCTACAAAGCCTGTCTGTCTCCTACTGTTATTGTTGTTGCACAAAAGCGCGCCGACAAATGCGCGCAATGATCAACAACCCGACAAATACGCGCAAGACAAAAGCGCACAGGTATATATAAAGGTGAGAATACAATTTTAAAAAAGCTAATTAAGAAGACATTACACAAATGTTAATCGAGTAGACAATACACACAAGTGTGTATACGGCGCCAGCCGTGAATAGAGTAATAAACATTTTAAGTAAATACACCAACATTTTAAAAACACATTTATATTTTATTTCTATAATGCATTATATTGCAAGAAGATTTGTTCGCACGTTCTTAGGTGCACATATGTCTGGTCGCTTTAGTCTTGCGCACATTTGTCGATACGCGCTTTTGACTGCCGCTGATGTCAGCGCACATTTGTCTTGCGCGCTTTTGCCGGGTCAACTTTGGTTCTACATTTAGTACTCATCCTCGTAAAAGATTTTCATTATATTCAGAGACGTCATTTCACTTTTTTCAGAGGGTTGGTGGGCAAAACTTAACGGGCTTGTTAATTTTCGTATATAGGCTACATCATCACAGCGTCCCCGTTTATATTCCCCTTCATTTTAGTTATAGAAATAGTATGCCACTGGATAAACTGTTTGTCAAATTGTAAATATTTCCTCTGAGAAAAATAGATAAATGCCATATTTCAGAGACGGATATGCATGTAGAAATTGTCGTTTTTTTTAAAAAAAGAAATGTCTTGTATTTAGTGATCCATAGGCGTTACCTTTGAAGCAAGAACAAAAGCTTACCCGTCCTTCAGGCCTGTTTTTAGGCTGCTAGCGTTCACTATAGTCAGCTCAATGGATTTTTAAAAAAAAATTATCCCCCGTTCAGTATTGGTACAGAACCTAGTCGCTTTCTTGACTCTTTCAGTTTGAAATAATTCTATATTTTGTTGATATAGTATGAAAATTATTGTAATACCTATGTCTGCTTTTCGATTTCACATTTTCAGTCTAAGCATATTTACAAATACATATGTCACTGTCAAGCGACGATTTTCTTTATTTTATTTTTATACGGACGAGTCAATGCCGTTGGCTTGGAGCTAGCTGTCAATGCAACTCGTACTTACATTTTTGTGTGATGTCCTTTTGTTTCGGAAGTGTGTTAGCGATGGGTAAACTGTTTGTTTCATTCATTGTAATTTATCTTTTTCTTGTCTTTTTAAAATTTGGTGCTTCAAAATTGATGATTCATAGACAAGGAACTGTCCGGATCCCTAACAACAGAATGTTATACAATAGTAGAAATCAACGTATATATAATAGTCAAATTGTATATTAACTGTTGTAGAATCGGATCTCTCTGTACTGATTTGAACAGCTTTTGCCTGTAGGTACACTCTTACTTCATTTTGTGATGAACACGTTAAACCTGAATATGACGAGTTAACACCCTTTATAAAAAAAAAAAAAACTCTGATTGTAGTCACTCCCAACGCCATACAATGACAGTATGCGTACAGAGTAAATTCAGATGTATGCAAAGTATGTACGCTGTGAGTTTGATACATCACTTGTTGTATCATTGTTTAGTTATATGGACTCCAGTGTTTCTTTTAATCAAATGTATATACATCTATAGCATCTTGCGTGTGCGGGGTTGGATGTGTGTGCATATACATAATATATTGTAATAAATTTGGAGTATGTGTATTTGACAGCATCCCGTTTTTAATTTGTGCGAGTATTTGGTCTTCGGTGCCATGGAAACATTACTAGCCCGAAATAGTTAGCCAGTTAGTAGGAGCAAACATCACAGAGCCGAGTGTTAGTGAATTTGAACCATGCTGGGGTCGTTAGTAGTGAATTTGGGTACAAGCCGAATGACTGTCCCTGGCTGGAGTAACATAGTCCATATTAAAATTCCGCGGTGTATAAAAGTGATGTGATTGAAATGGCAGTATTTATGGGGGGAATATAATGGAATCAATAAGTTGGAACTTGGTAGGTACCGTTTATGTGTCCATAGTGGAAAATGGGCGTATGTATATGAGCGTGATACGCCGGAAATTCTGTGGATTGACTGTCCTAGGGTCGCGCAGTTAAATATTTCCCAGTTAGTAAGGGAATACTAGTGGAATTTCTATGGCATGACGGGCTTGCGGTACGGAAATAGGATGATAAAGAAGAAAAACCATGCTAAGGTGCGGTTAATGAACTCTTGGGCAAGTTGTCTCCTCTGGGTCGCCAATTGATTAGAGCAAAGATTATTAATTATAGCAGACACGTCTTTCTTTCCATTTTACAACTCAAGTTGTATGGAAGTCTTTGGAAATTTGGGGAAAACATATGACTTCCAGCGTGACTCGCGCCAAGGTTTTGACACCGCTCGGTCAAGTGAATACCCCTGTGCGTGTAACAATATGTAATAGTTCTTGATATTTCAGAAGAATGTTTTTTGAAGTTTAATATTCATTGTTTGAAATTTTAGTAGTCTCTCGTACTCTGATTTTATAGCTGGGAAATGAAATATAATACCCTCACATCCTGAAAATCAGGATGAGTTAATTGAACTTGCCAGACATTGTGATTTTGCTGAGGAGAAGCCTTCTTTGATGAGAGAGTTCAGATGAAAGAAATTGGAACTGACCAATAAAAGGCAAATCTCGTGAAAATAAATTTTCATATGTTCATCTTGATTATTATATCAGGCAATTCACCCGTTTAGAGAAAAGGGGGTAGACAAATATTTTCTCAGTTTTGATAAAAATGACCTAGATTATGAAATGTCCAAAAGATTACTGGACTTCGTAATTGCAAAGTCTAGTGATAAATATACTTACCCTCTTCTTGACAAACTGTTGATTATGATCTGGTCAAATATATATATATATATATATATATATATATATATATATATATATATATATATATATATATATATATATATATATATATATATATATATATATATATATATATATATATATATATATATATATATATATATATATATATATATATATATATATATATATATATATATATATAGATATATATATATATATATATATATATATATATATATAGATATATATAGATATAGATATATATATATATATATATATATATATATATATATATATATATATATATATATATATATATATATATATATATATATATATATATCTAGAAGGCATATGAGATGGTGCCTGGGACTTATCGTCAAAACTTAAAGAGATTTAGAGCTGAAACCACACATACACATCTTGAATTTGCAATGAAAAAACGATTGTTTAGTAGATGGTGTACAGCCATAAAACAATGATTATGATAATCTCAAAGAACTCGTATTAATTGAAGACTTCAAGAGTTGTCTCTTCCCACGTACATATATTGCAAGAGGAAAGGGTACGTTATTGGTATTGGGTGAAAAATAGCCAAGTGAGTTCGGACAAAGCAGTCCCAAATGCCTCTTGTTTTTAAGACGTCTAGGTAGCGATTTGCATACTTCAGTCTGCTTTTGTTATGGAGAATTACGAACCATTCATGGCGGAGTGCTCAGTATCACTTGATAGTGATATAGGAAAGGTTACTTCTATTAAGGTATTACGAGACACATGGGTTTCTCGGAATTTTTTGTTGGTAAGTACTTTGCCATTTCTGAGAAGTCTTCTTCTAGTGAAAATGTTCTAGTACAGGGAGTAGAGCGTATATATGTTAATGTCCCTCTCTACTGTGTCACTTTATAACAGACTTATTTTCGGGACCAGTGAAAATAGGAGCGGTGACTTCATTACCTATTGAATGCGTTCCTTGGTTACTAATGAATGATTTAGCGGTATATAAAGTAGTGGTTAACTGAAAGCATTGTATGGATTACTGAGTTGCTCCTATTAACTAGAAATCTCTGTTTTTTTTTATCCAGACTGCACAATTACTAGGGTTATAGCAAAACATGTTATTGAGAATTATTTGTTGAACAGGATGTTATTCCTTTAGATGACCACATTTTGGGTCACTTTTACTATTGGTTTGTATCAGTAAAGAAATATCGATCACAGTGATACTCTTTTTGGCTTCACATTCTCTTAAATCTAATCAGGATGATAACAGAAAATCACTAATTGCCTAACAGGAAAAAGATCCAGAGATTTGTTTGTTTCAGAGGGCAATTAATTGATTCCACTCAAAAAGAAGCTTTTTGAAGAAAACAGTCCTTGTGAGGAAAGGAGGCCACCTGTGGTAACCGCTGGTGACGTAGTTACTCGGTCATTTATGAGTAAACAATATTCATCACAAGAACGGAAGTAATTTTGAATGGCCGAAATGTAAACGTGACGTTTCTAAATTTGTAGATATAGTCATACTTGCCAAGTTGTAGGAAATTCGAATCAGAAGATATCAAAAGCTCATCTGTTACCTAATCCTGCGTTTGATGAACCATTTAATAAAATAAAGGGAGATTTTGAAGGCCCTTTACCTGAGGCAAAGTTAGGCATCCAGAACTTGTTGACGATTATGTGTTTCCACACAATTTCCAGAAGCTACTCTATTACGGAATGTCAAAACTATGACCATAATGAACTCTTTGGTTACGTTGTTTTACAAACACGAGTCGAATCAAGGATCTAGTTTCATGTCCGGTATTTCATAGCAGGTCTTGCATGAATTATGTATACAGAAGTTTAGGTCTTGTGCCTATCAGCATGAGAGTCAAGTTGTTTTGAAACGGTTTCATTAGGTTTTGAAGAGTATGATTGATTAGGTAGGTCATATTGCGTTAAGACAGACGTGGATGAAGGCGTTTAGTTTTTGATTGTCTTAAGGGTCAATGCAAGAGTGTCTAGGTATTTGTCTTTTTGAACGTGTTTTCGGGCATATTGTGCATGGACCATTTTAATTATTGAACGAGATACCTCTTTCAGCTGAAGAGTCATATATAAATCTTGTTGACCATGTCTCTGAATTTAGATGCAGATCAAAGTCTTGTGCGGTGGCAATAACTAATTTCAGTCTGTCAAGAAAAAAAATGAAGTTACGGTATGAATATGACCAACACAAAAGATAGGAGCTTTCAGAAAAGAGATATAGTTTTTGCACTGTCATCTATCTATTTTCCAGAATTTCTCTTCAGACACGTATTTTGGTCCTTATACCATTAAAAAGAACGTGCGTGACATGAATTACATTCTAAATACTCCTGTGAAGAGAACGCAGAACACCGTTGCACATTAACATGTTAAAATAATATGTTGACAGAGTTAGCCATGTAAATGATTCAGTTAAAATTAGTAGTGCATGTTCCACACAATCAGAACATTTGAAAGAAAATGAGAAAACCGATAGCGGGAACTCTGAAGTGACTAATCTTCGTAATTCTAAAATTTGGTTCAGTTTGGAACAAAAACCTTTGCATATGCTGCCACAACAGATGAACAAGCTGAAAGAGATAGTAAAATAATATAAACACGGACACATAAGATCTTCCACGACGTTGAATAGTATCGTCAACGCCTGAAAAGCAACATCCTGATAGGATGAATGTGGCCAAACAAGACGCTCTGAAGAACAAAGTTCAGTATTTACTGCAGAATGACTTATCTGTCCAAATTAAATGACTCGAGCTCACCAAGAATTCTATATTGATTACAGAAAAGTAAACAGTGTCACTCAGACAGTTTCGTTTCCAGGATTAGAAATGCCATCTGTCACCAACTTTTGCATCTTGCAGGGATTCTAGCAAATTCAACTTACGAAATGAGCAAAGGAAATATCAGCATTTATGACTCCAGATGGACTTTACCAGTAATGACATCTGATGAAGGTTCCACGAGTTATTTTAAATGTTTGTTGAGTAAGATTATATATAAAATAGGAAATTGTGACACATACATCGATGACATCATCATCTACAACAACATATGGAAGGACCAAATGGAAAGCATCAACAAGTTTTTCAAAAGGCTCAGTCAAACAAATCAGACAATACACGTGACTAAAAGCTGTTGTTTATATTGGGTTTAACGCCATTATTCAGAACAAGATAGGGTATACAAGGTGGCCATTTTAAATGGTATAGGAAGAACCCCGGAAAGAACCATCAACCCACGAGAAGCTACTGGAAAGCTGTCTCACTTTCTCACGTACCCACATTGGCTGAATCTGAGACTCAAACCGAAGCAAAGGTGAGATGGCAGTAATCCGTAACAGTGACCGCTTTAGACCACTCGACCAGTCCTTAATAAATGAAGAGAGTTTATTGTTAATGAGTCCAAGGATACACGTACATTGTCTACTTATAGGTCAGAGTATTGCTCAATAGTTTTGAGTTTAAAATTTACAGATTTCAAGAGCGGACCAGGTTTTATGAAGTTCGATAATAAATGTATTAATACTTGGTAACTTTTTAGCAAAATAATTATTAAACTGATTTAGCAAAACAATTTATGAAATTAATAAGTATAATTGAAAAAAAATTGTGCATATCAATTTGATCAATTATTTATCGAAATTGTGTTACTAAAACTGTGACATTTTCCTCTAAAAATGTATGTATTCAAAAGAAAGAAACAAAAAACGAAAATGTGGGATATTGAAAGAAACAGAATAATCAAAACTGCTCGCAATATAGTAGGTATGCATCATGAGATATCATTTATTTAAATATATTATTGGGTAAATCGAAAAATGCACTAGAAATAAAAGTAGTGAGTGCAAATATAAGAATAACAAATATTGATACAACTTTCTCCGATAAATGGTTAAATGGCAATATATTTCCATATGCCAATATTATAAATAAATGATAATAAGCATGTCATTTTACAGTTTTATTTTGTATTGAGTTTAAAAAAAATGGTATTTCATTATTACATCCATCCATCCATCCATCCATCAATCCAGCCTATTATAAACACCCCCCAAAAAACATACATACATACATACATACATACATACATACATACATACATACATACAATACATACATACATACATACATACATACATACATACATACATACATACATACATACATACGTTCAGGCATACATGTGTGCTACTGCTTTCGTGTAAAATATTAGGCTTTAGTTATTTCCCTCAAAAAGTCTGAAACATATTTCTTAAAAATTGACCGTTTTCAAGAATCCTAATTTATAGTATAATTATAATAAATGTATAAATAAAATGTATAATGAACACACACACACACACACACACACACACACACACAACGATACCATATAGTCTTGAGTATAAATACGAACAGGAATGAAAGCTGAAGTAAAATGGACGGTAAAATGTTTACATATAAAAGCATCTTACTTATCTCCACTGCAAGTCATGTATTCAAATGATACAGAATGTATATAAATCCTGACGAAAAGTAATGATGCATAACTGATGATGTGTGAAGGTTTGAAGTTGCAAATAAGCTATTATGCTATATGCGCACAAACTAAGGAATATTCTTGTATGTCATAATAAATGCACAAACTAAAGAATATTCTTGTATGTCATAATAAATTTAAAAAGTATTTTGTTTTAAAAAATGCATTTAAAGAATTTTGCTGTTTATACTTTTTGATGCGCTCTGCTATACACAACATGCATAAACATCTTGTTATGTATACATCTAAAGTGTTAAATTATGAAGGGGGAGGGGAATTAAAAGAGAAACAGTTGCTGAAGTTTACATTTTGTATTGAAGTTATACCCCTGAGAGCGCGGGGCCTGATTGGGCAAAATCGGTCAAATCGACCTAACCGCTCATGAATATATCTGGTTGATTGTTGTGTATTTCTGATGTTTTGGAACTGCTATAATGCGTACGTTTCGGCTATCTTTAAATTACGGTTATTGGCTTCAGCACGTAGCTTGCAACATAAATAAAACAAAAAGAAAAAATGTTTATGTATTTTACACCTAGCAATGAATTTTCTAATAAGTATCAATTGGCAACTTTTGAAATATCTTAAATGATTACTGGTCATTGTTTTATTGTAATCCATTTGCATTTATAGAAAAATATAATATCACCAACAATTAAATACCCTGTGACCATTGATATAATGTCTTCGATGTTTGGTTTATACTTGGGTTTAGAAGTATATTTCGAAAGGATCCTTCTCTTCTAATTTAAACCTTTTGGATGCCCGGAATTGATCAAACTTCAACACGTCTCTATAGTGTGGAATCAAGTTGGGGTCAAGGTCAGGTGGAATGTATTCCTCTTCTTCTTCCTCCTCTGGCGGCGGGTTCAATATCAGGTCAATAGTCCTGACAATATCCAGGCGTCTGATTGCTTTTAGTCCCTGTAGTAAGTCATCTACTCTCGCCCTAGTGTGATGCCGCCGCCAACGTCTCAAAGCCACGACAACCACATTCTTCTTTGGTCCGCGAGCGCCTTCAATACTAATACACGCGATATCTTTTTCTATTGTTTCTGATCCACGTTTAGGAAAGAAGGGCAGACGCCTGTAAAGGTTCATCCAGTCAAGATGAATGTTTTCTATGACAACTTCACATGCTTTGTCCAGCGTGTCTGAAAAACAAACTTATGTTAGAAAGGAACATTGCCACACACACACACACACACACACACACACACACACATATATATATATATATATATATATATATATATATATATATATATATATATATATATATATATATATATATATATATATATATATATATATCACATCAATCTTCTACTACTGACTCGGATTACACGGATACAAATTATAATTTAAAATCGTATAGAAATCTCCATTTATAATTTCAGGCATTAGTAAACTACATTTATATATCCGCTTCATAATCCTAACGATTCATTTTGAATCTGAAAATCAGCAATGTATGTTGTATTTAATAGTGTGTAAATAGTTGTTACTCGAAATGAAATGCTGCTAAAACGGTTAATAATCTCACGAACGGCATGTCTTCAAGTTTTCTTGAAGTATCTATATTAACACGTAGACGATCACATTAGAGTATTCCACTTTTTACAGGTAGTACAAGTTTTAAAATGGAAATTACTTTCATAGTATATAAAGAAAATGTATAAACGTTTAAAATACAACTGACAAAGGAATGATAATCAAAGATAGAACATACCGGCTAATCTAAAAATCATACATTTTCTCTGAGAGAGAGAGAGAGAGAGAGAGAGAGAGAGAGAGAGAGAGAGAGAGAGGGTGGGTCGGAGGGAGGGTCACCTTCCGTCCCGTTCGGAACAATAGTCTGCTTTGCATGTCTGGAAACAAGGGGAAGACCGTAAAATATTCGTTCAAGGATATCACTACTGCATTTGTACATATGAAGCCTACGAGCTGTTTCTAGCGTTTGCTCTATTGTCTCGTACTCAGCCTCCCTCTTTAATTTATCACCCTCCGTATCCATCACTTCCGCTCGACATTGTTCTATCTCCTGCAGCATTCTGTCAGCTATAGCCTTTTTTCCCTTGATCCAGTCCAACTTGTGCTGCACGGCGTTCAACTGACGAGCTATCAAAGGATGACGTTCATTTATGGACCGTATCTCATCTTCCAAAATATCTAGTGTTATCTGTATTCCATCTTTGTCTTGTTCGTCAAGATCTTCAGCCTCATCTCTCAATTTAGCTTGTATCATTTCTCGTCTGCCTTCTTTAAACTCCTTGTCGAGCATTAATTCTTTACTTAGATCTGCTAGGTGGCGCTCTTCAACTTCCATTGCATCTTTCTTTTCACGTAGGTGGTTCATTTCAGAATCCATCCTGCCATGTTCCATATCAACTTGATTTAACTTGTAGATGGCACTGTGATATTTTTCCCGTGCTTCTCGCATCAATTTCATTTGTTTGAGACGCTGTCGTTCGTAATCTTTGATATCGTTTTCAAGATAAGATGCATAATTTTCATCAGACTTAATCCAAGACGACATAATAGAAAGAGCAGTTCTAACACTTGTGCAGGCGTCTGCAAAGAGTAGCAAGAACGGGACACTCTCGCATTCCTGTCTTTGACAGTAGGAGGCCACCGGTGTGCTAAACATATGGTAATGAATCTCGCCTTTTTTAAATTGTTGGCCTAAAGTTTCAATCTTTTCTAGGCTCTCTTTCACAGATTTCGTCCATAACTTTATTTGCTCTTCGTAATGCATGGCAGTTTCTAACTTTCCATCTCTCTCTGGGTCGTAGAAGCTGATACAGTATTTTTCCAGAAACTGTATCATTTTGTAGCAGATTTTCACGATTTCTGTAAATTTGACGGGAACATAATTTTGTACCTTTTGATATACTTCCTTCAGCAAAACAATATCGTCTGGATCTCCTTTGTATTTCTCTGGATCCATGGCCGATTTCAAGACCCCTTCAATGGATTTCGCAGAAGACAGCATAGAGCACATAACACCTCGCATAGCGCCTTTAATGGGCATCAAAAATTTCTCGACTTCGTAGTCTAGATTCTTTCCAACACCGTAGTAGGCTCTTTCTAGGCGTATTAATTTCTTCTTGACCGTCTTGATTTCTGAGGCCAACAAAGACCTAACCTGACGAAGAGAAGAAGGGGAACGTTTTTCCAATGACTCCAGATGGTTTGTCGCAGGCTTTACGGTCGAAACGTCATCCAGGGGCAAAAGAAAGGTTGCCTTGGTGGCTAGAGTCGGCATGCGGTAACCCAAAATCGGACGCATCTGAAAAAATATAGATGATATAGACACAGTGGTTACAGGTATGTTCAACTGAAAACAAATTCACGATTATCGTCGATTAGTTTTCATTAAATCTTAAATGAATTCTATAATAAGATGATACCGAATGCAGCATCTAACACAGAGAACTCAATGCTCGGATTCGATAAGATGGCGCTTTATATAAAACTTCTTTATTCGAATATGGAAATATATAAGTGGTACGCAGAACACGCTTTGGTCAAGAATCTAAAACATTTCAAGAAATATCTTTATATGTAATAATTATTGGTTCCTTGAAATAGATGATTTCCCAAACGATTAGTCTTTTTTTTAAATTGAGGATTTACACCAAAAGCGTTTGAGTCACTCAAAAATGTCTTTTATTTTTTGTTGATCATACATTAATTAGGTCACTGGCTATGGCAATCAAGACCATAGCACAGTTCCCACTTTTAGAACTATGGTAGACTTCTCCACCTCCCTTAATTAAAGACAATGTAAAAACTTTAGTTGTAAATTTCGGGAAAAAGGAGGACAAACAAAACCTCAAGGAAATCAGGGAGAAAATCAATGAAAATATAAAAATCTGGGCTCTAACGCCATTATGCCTACTGGAACGGGCGCAGGTAGTAAAAAACTATATGTATGTGCACCTTAATTATAAACTTAAATCGTTAGACATAAAAACATACAACGCTAAAAATCATAGATAACGAAATTATTAATTACTTATGGGGCTTTAGAATGCATTACATCAACAAAGAAACTGTATAGGGAAGATAAAAGGGGCGGCCTAGGCCTCCCTCACCCAACCCTAATTAAATACACCAACATTCTTGACAGATTTAAGGAAATTAAAGCAGAGCCCAAAATAGCTTGGCAAGGTCTCTACATATACTTTTTTGGTTTCTCAATGAAGCAGAGAAACGACATATATAGAAATAACAAACTTATAAAAGTAAGAGGTGCCAAGGAAATTAAGATCCATAAAAGAACTTTTAAATAAATATAGGGATGCTATAATTTATGGGAGATTGATACTAAATCCACGTACAAATGGATTACCGAACACACTATAAATAAGGATAAAAACAAAATAGAACAAGAACACATAAATATCAATTGGGACAGGGCCTAGGGAAACTGGGTCAGACTACGATCGTAAAATATGAAAAGTCTCCTGTTCAAATACATGCATGATGCGTGGTTAACAGGAGATTTCGCAGTGCGACGGCATATGATCAGAGTTTCGCCAAAATGTCCACTGTGTAAAAATTATTTCTTTACAAAAATACACACAATGACCCAATGTGTAACAAACAGACCGGAAAGAGTAGGAATTATCTTAAAAATTAAGGAAAAACAGCTGTATAACAGCAAACAAATATTATACCTTGATGGGATTTTTACAATAAAACTTCTGTATGATATAACAGAATTCATAGTTAGGAATATGAGAGCATGCGGTCAAGTGATATTTATAGGGAAGCACATTAGATAGAATGGGGAGACAGGATACTCAGAAGGAGAAGTAATAGTAAGGAGAACACTGGGCTAAACAAAATGGCGCAACGCGAAGTGGGCAGGCCCGTGGAAGAGCTGAGAAAAACTCACCGAGAGATGAATTAAACACGACAACACAGCTCACACACTAGATAGTTTTCTAACAAGTTTAAATGCGTGCTTCCCACCAAAGCATGCTCTCATATTACAGTCACTAGTGACCTTAATTTATGTATACTCTGTAGAGTTCACATGAACTATACAGAAAGCCCGTTTAGAGGGATCATAAACAGTTTTTGGCATGAAATAGTGTAAATACAATAAATAAATACAGGACGAAAAAGATCGAGACGGGTGATGTACAAATAAAATAAAAAAATATACCGATCCCGACTCGATCAAAGTAGACCTATTGAATCAATAAGGAAGAATACAAGTCATGGAACGGGATAATGCAATCATTCAAAAATAAGGATGGGTAACAACCCATGTTTAAAATTTAAAACTTAGTACACCATGCGTGTGTGTACACTGTAACTAATAGTGAGTTTTATTTAAATGAATTGTAATACTGTAACAAACAGAGTAGTATCTAAGAACACTATAACACTATAACTAATGCTGGGTATTTTGTAAGTGCGCTGTTACAAAATATCCACTATGAGAATTAAGAATGCGTACTGTGACACTATGGCTGATGTGTATTTTCAGGCGCTCTGATATCCCCAGACAATATAACTTTTAATGTGTATTTTCAGGTGCTCTGTGACACTATAACTTTTAATGTGTATTTTCAGGTGCTCTGTGACACTATGACTGATATTTTGTATTTTCAGGTGCTCTGTGACACTAGAACTTTTAATATGTATTTTCAGGTGCTCTGTGACACTATGACTGATAATGTTTATTTTCAGGTGCTCTGTGACACTATAACTTTTAATGTGTATTTTCAGATGCTCTGTGACACTATGACTGATATTGTGTATTTTCAGGTGCTCTGTGATACTATGACTGATAACGTGTATTTTCAGGTGCTCTGTGATACTATGACTGATATTGTGTATTTTCAGGTGCTCTGTAACACTATAACTTTTAATGTGTATTTTCAGGTGATTTGTCACACTACGACTGATAACGTGTATTTTCAGGTGCTCTGTGATACTATGACTGATATTGTGTATTTTCAGGTGCTCTGTGGCACTATAACTTTTAATGTGTATTTTCAGGTGCTCTGTGACACTATAACTTTTAATGTTTATTTTCAGGTGCTCTGTGACACTATAACTTTTAATGTGTATTTTCAGGTGATTTGTGACACTATGACTGATAATGTGTGTTTTCAGGCGCTCTCGCACACTATAACTGATACTCATTATTACATTATTGTACAAGTTCAAATTTGTTTCCAACCTTTGAAATTGAGCTATCGTTATTATACTATTTAAACCTGAACTTGTACAGACTGGTCTGTCATATGATAGTATAAGTAATTTTTAATTTTATGCAACATTACAATGTTGTCATATAACAACAAGTTTGATTTTAATGAACTTGGAGTTTCGTGTAAATTTTTATTTTATAGCGGATAAAGATTGACACGTACTTTTCGCTTGTTTCCTAAATCAAGAAATTGTATTGTTTAACTTTCATGAAGAAAAAAATATTGTCTAACGCAAGGTGTTAGTTTTAAAAAGAAATATGATGCGTGCACGTCATTCAATTCCCCGATCAATCACCTAACCATCTTTGTCATCGTTGTTGATATTTTACGCGTCTTTTAATACGTAAGGAGTAAGTACCAGGTTTTTTTATATTAAATAATTCATTTAGAAATATCGCTTAAAATAAGCACATCAGATGTAATACATTGTAATTAATTCTAATTGATAGAAACTTCTAAAGTTTATATTTGTAGTATACATTTTTTTAGTGAATGTACAACTTCAAGAAAACAAAAAGACAAAAGACAAAATATAGATATTCCGATTTCTTAAACGTGTGTTTGTAAAACTGAGGTAACTGCTCCGTAACATCAGTGACCATTATGGATGGAATGAATGAACACTATGACGTGAACATATGTGCATGTGATGTCATATAAATTTATACGGGTTGTTTTAAAGTGTCTTTCAAATGTTTTAGACTTTATCATACTGAGCAAAGTTTTGTAATAGTTCACAGAATAAATTTCTTGATCTATTGGCATTTGATTAAACATTTTAGCCAATTTGTAATTATCAGTTGATTGAACATTTTTGACAATTTGTAATTACATTTTAATTCATAGTACAGCTGTCAGCTTTAATAACAACAAAAAGCACACAAACCTTACAAATTCGACAAATTCGTTCAGCCAAGTTATCCAAGAGCTCTAATGAATTCATACGGCTCCATGCTGACAATGTTTATTGAACATGAACGAATATTGTCATATCTTTTACTTAGGATAGTATTTTCCTTGCCTATTTTGCAACAATATGTTTTAAGAAATCGATGTTATACCTTTGTATGTTATGAGTGGTGCGCATCACCTCAAATCTACACATTGTTATGGTATATACGGTACAAAGAAACTGAATTAATTTATCGTATTGTAGAAAACGGTCCATAAATAGATAGATTTAAGGAAATTGACAACATGATTATGAAGTTACATTCACAATAATTTTGTTCTTTTGTGTCTGCATTTTAACTTATATTCTCTCAGAAAGCATTAGCAGCATTGCAATTTTTTCCAACCAGAAAAATTTCAGGTCCTCTTTTTTACATATAGATATAAATAGATAATTTGTTTTAAATGCTTGGTGTGAACGACTTAGGCATTTTCAACCACATTTAATGACACAGGCCTGAAAATTGACTGAGTTACAGATGCAATAAAGTTCGCGATGCTGAATTTAGAAGCCGTATCCTTAAATCCATCCTTCATATTGATAATCTTCAGTCCATTCGCTCGCCAATTCATGTTAGTTGCAAGATTTGTACGTAACTCAGGATCGTTCGTTTCCACGATATTATTTGGCCTAAATAATTCCATTAACGCAATAAAAATTAAGATAGTCAAACAAGATTTCATAAATTATACAATAGTTTAATCACGATCAAATAACAACGAGCAAGCGTCTGACATAGAGTAAGGTATTGTGACACGTGACATGCGGCATTCCTTGGTGACAAATACTGTATTGATATTCTTCAATCGATGTACAGAACAAACAATGGATAAGCTGCCAGACAACGGGGTTGAGAAAAGTCCATGAACATAGAATTCACATGATAATATTTTTATTTCAAGATATGGTTACTGATTGATGAATTATCAATGGCATGTGTCAATATCTCGTATTATTCAGGACGTGGGGGGTTGGGGGCAAAGGGGGATGGAGGAATAGCAAAATATCTCAGGTATTTGATGCATTATGTCCCACAATGCCAATCCGGGTGAATAGCACTATGGTTATCTAATGATTCTGTCAAGTTCTGTTGACCATAATAACATATATATCATTCCGTAGGTTTAGGTTTACTCTCTTATAAAACTAAAACAAGACATGCGAACTTCTTCAGTAATGATTTATGAATTCATTATACTGTATTAAAAAATATCACAACATACCATATAAAAAAGATATAAATATTAAGTTTGCTAGATACGAGTAGGAAGATTTACGAAATTGTTTGAAACTGGGGACAAGTCGATGACCTTTCAGAAAAGAGTTTATTTTATCACAGGCACATGGATTTGAAATATATAGTATGACAGGTAGTGTCATTGATCCCGATCAGTTTTCGACAGAACTGATAAATATGAAGCCAGACGGGGATCAAGAAACATAGGTAAACACGATCATGCCATGTCTCCTTTTTTTTTAAAGGTGTGCGTGCAGATTTGTATAGATTTTGCAATCCTCTGGACTTCAATAAGAAAACAAGGTCTGGTTGTTCTTCTATCGTAAACTTTTAGTTTTTCCAGTTCATTGAAACCAAAGTTTCTTTGCAACCATTTGTCTTTTTCGATTATTTGCTATACCATGCTTACATATATGGATATGCAGGTATCATGGGAGACTTTTTTAAAATATTGTTTCTACTCAAATATACAGTTGTCACAAATTTAACATCTGCTCCCGTGAGTTCGAGTCTCGGCTCGACAACGAGAATATATCAGAAAGCTTACCAGTGATTTCTTGTAGGTCGGTGGTTCTTACCAGGACTGCTCGAGTTATTTCTCTGCCAAAATATGCTAGACGAATAATAGCTATATAATTGTATAATATATCGTGTGCTGCTAGATGGACTTAAACTACACAAAACTCAAAACCAAACTATCATTTATAATGTGTCTCATCCTGCAAACCGACCGTGTGGAGATAACGAAAGGCAAAGGTGTTAGCCGGGCCGTGCTTAAAAATGATCAAGGAAAAAACTATAACACGAATCTACAGAAGAAAAAAAGAGTACCGGCACATTATAGTAGCCACATCCAAAGCGATCACCATAAATTGAGATGTAACACGCAGGCAAAACTAGCTTTCGCCACTGGACACGAAACCAAAGATCGAGCCGGACGGGTCACGACATGCACATACGGTCACTACTGGGCAACCCAAGAACAGCACCGCTTGCTCGAAGAGTACCTCAATGGTATCAATCCAAATTGAAGATGTCAGAGGAGGCAGTCGGTATCCTGCAACCCAACGTGCATTTCCTCACTGGTGATGCTCTGCACAGAGAACTGCAACATTAAAGATGGTCAAGGATGTTGAATGGATCGGTCAGGGCGTAGATTTCGAGCTACGAAACGTGGTATGTGACGCAGCGATGATCGCCTTTAATCCCCCCCCCCGCCACTACAGGTGACACAACTGAGCGTCAGAGGACAGGTGGGGCTCTTTCAGGCCGTAGCGCAGAGGATGTCAACAGGGATCTTGTCTTTAAGTTGCCTCGTCTCACCTAATACAGTCACCACGACCTCCGAAATCCGCCCAAACCAATACGACGCTGTATGGCGCAGCCCAGCTTTTGGAAACCAACATCTCTTGGGCGTTCTGATCGCCAAATAGCTTCTCAGCTAAAGTGCGGCTGACCGCTCCATTATTCTCTAATGTCGGTGGGTGCAGGTCTCGCCCCGCTTAGCAAAGACATGTGACACGAAAAATGACCTGCAGCATATTCGGCCACCATTTGAAGATGCTTTTTGGCGACCTCTGATGCTTCGTTGCTGGTCAAAGTCCCAGCTGCCTTGTATCCAATTACGGTGTGTAACACCCAACCTTGTCATTCCACCTTTCACCAGTAAGCGTCACAGACTCGCTTGTCATAGATCAGGTTCATGTTGCCCTCGTGCTAGTCAAGGAGGACTTGCTTGCGTATGTTCACGAGGCAAAGTCGGTCACACACAGTATCTACAAGGTTGAATGGGGCTTTGTCATGATTGGAGCGTTGCGTGAGGCTGGGTTGCCAGCTTAATAATAGTTATGGAAGAGTTTCGGCGACTAGCACTGGAAGTTGTCATTACAAACAAATCCTTATTCCAAACCGTCATACTACTACATTAGCAAATCGCTAAAAGCTTTCTGCGATTCGCATTGTTAGCAGAAATGAAATATGTTTGGCAAGAAGTGTTAATGCATGTGATAATTATTTACCAAACAAATATGATAATCTTCGTCCAAATACGCCTTATCTACCTACTTATCCAGCTGTAAATTTTGGGAGCTCGTTTTAAATATTGATGATACTGGAGGACTAAATTTTCGCCTATCAAGGTCGTTCAAGTATCTATCAAAACTGATGACCATACCTTGTATTGTTGTTCTAGTCTCTGTCAAAACTGTAATTGCTCGTTGTTAACGTTCATATTAATCAATTTATATTACTACAAACAGAAAGTATATTATGTAACTCATTCATTTTGATTTCATGAATATCACGTCCCTCTTCCATCGCCAAACAAAATGATTTCAAACTTTCATCTTAACATGGAGTTTTGAGTAGTGTTAGGATTATCATTTCTTCTTCAAAAGGTATTATATCAGCCTCCCGGGATTTTAGTGAAGCTCCAACTTGATATTCCATTTGCAAAATTTACAGTCCAAAGTAAACAAAAATATATCACGTTCTATACAATTGGGGATAGTCATCAAGATCACACGTCAAAATGGTGCAAAAGGAGTCGTGTCTAATAACATAAGATCCTCCGACTCACGTGTGAGGTAGAAAAATAATTTTTTGTTTTGTCCTTCCGCCTGAAAAATCTGTATCCATGGTATATAAACCTGGAGCATTACGATAAGGTTCTAACATGATGGTCTATTCTATGCCTGAAACAAAATTCTGTTTGACTTCTTCTTCTTTAATGACATGGTGCAGAAACTTTTACCTATCTTCTTGAGGGCGAAAGAGCGAGGATTAAATTAAAGTCTATGTGACAAGCTTGACCATGTGAGCGCCTATTCTTATATTGGTTTAGCGATTACATGTCGGATACACGTGAACTCAGGCAGTCAGAACGAAGGAGCTAAGCCAAAATATGTGATTAATGTAAAATGGTTTGGGTTAATTTTTGTTTCCGGTTGACACCTAAATCCACAAATATGAATGCAGTGTTTTCTTAATGCCCCAAACAAAGACTCGTGTACATTCAAATAAAAATGTAAACAATCAATTTAAACTCATTTCTCCACAACTTACAACTATAACCAAACAAACCTAAACGACATAAGCATCATGACTGACTTCGATCCACAAGTTTATAGTGGCCGCTATAACTGATTATAATTAATCTGAAATCATTATTCATTCCTTTGAAGACGTGATTTACTCAATCCTTTGAGCGTCCTACACTACCAAATGTATACTTCTCCATTTATTCTCACGGTTTCGTCTTCCTTTTTGTTCCAATAAATAATAAATAATTTAGTTTGAACATCTTTACTTTGAGGCGATTATAATAAGTATTATAACATATTAAAAACTTATATTTCTACCTACCGGAGATTTCTGATCAATATGTCAACGCTGTGTCTACATACATTGCATTCTTTCTTTTCCATTCATTATAAACATATTTGCAACCATCATCACAGCTATTTCTGAGAAAATTGTTGACGGGTAAAACTCTGTTACAGATTGATCGTAGATACGAATTTTAAGTCGTACATGGCAATTATGAACATTTGCTTATGTTGATGCTTAGCTATGCACCATGGGTAACATTTCAAGAAATAGTTTTTATCTACATTTATAATAATAATAATAATAATAATAATAATAATAATAATAATAATAATAATAATAATATAAACAACAATACTACTACTACTAATAATAATAACAACAACAAAAACACCACCACCACCACCAATAATAATAATAATAATAATAATAATAATAATAATAATAATAATAATAATAATAATAACTTTAAAATGTCAAGAAAATCTTTCTAAAAGAACTTTCATGATATACAGCTTTTACCTTCGTTTTCTTTCCTTCCTTTTTTCATTAGTATAAATGAAATGTTCTAAAATGTATAGTGTATATTACTGAACAACAGACTGAATGACACGTTCTGAAAATGTGTGGAATGGCACTCTCTTATACTGGAGGCTAATAAAGAAACAGTAGATGAAACGCTCGTGAAATTTCCGCTGTGAATGACAGAAGTAATAATTCTTATGATCAGTTTCAACTTGTACCCAGACAACCCGATACACTCGTGTCAAGCATATAAATCTACAGGTATACTTTTACGTCCAAGTGGCACTTGCTTTTATTTAAACAGGAACCAAACAATAAATTTGCTTCGCTAAATGTAAAACCTTCCTTTGAGATAGTCATAATAATCTAGCGATCACCATAAATTAGCCGTGTTTCAATTAAAGTCAACAACAAATGCACTCTGTAACTTTAATGTGTGGTCATAGGTGTATGCTTTATATTGGCATGTAATGTAATCCAAATGATTGGGTGCAAGAGTTTATTTATCTTCTATACCTTTTTATTTTATATATTCTCTTTGTGCCAGCAGTAAGGAAAAAAGCTGTGTATACATACCCTCTTTAGTTTCAAACTTATGCCAGGTCTATGATGCGTAACCGTACAAAACTTACTACATTATTGCCACTCAGATGGTCTAGATGCGCGTTTGACCAAAGTATGCAAAAAAATTGCCTCTTGGGTGGCCTTAATTCGCGCTTAACCAAGGCATGCTAAATGATTGCCTCTCGGATGGCCTTAATTCGCGTTTGGCCCCAAGGTATGCAACATGATTGCCACTCAGATTAGATTACCTACATTTGTGTTAGGCCCCAAAGTATGCAACTTGATTGCCACTCAGATGATCCAAATTTGTGTTAGGCACCAAGGTATGCAACATGATTGCCACTCAGATTAGATTACCTAAATTTGGGTTAGGCCTCAAAGTATGTATATATATGAAACAGAACTGGTTTCGAGCGAAGTCATCATAATCTATATTATGCCTAAATCAGTGAATGATTTCAACCTTCATCATCATCACCGACATCATCATCATTTTTTAGTCATCACATGTTTTTGCCGTTACCGCTAATACCTAACTGATAATGTTACTTTTTCATCTACTACTGCTACTACTACTACTACATGGATACACTGACATGATTTAATCATAGTGGAATTAATAGCAAACCTAATTTTTCTCGTACGGGTTTATCCATGCTTTAGTAAATGCATGCAGGCCTTCGTGAAATTCAAATTCCATTTCAGTGAATATATTAACTATTGTCGTGTCCAAATTTGAGAAGACGATGCGTACTGCCTTATTAAAAGTTTGGAACTCTTGTCATAACCATATGTAATCCCTAAGTCTTGGAAAACAGAAATATGAGTAGTGTAGTGGTATTTAATCTGAGTTTAACGTTCTCGTATCCCATACGAGATCGTGACACACAAAATTATGAATGGTCTAATGATATATAGAATATAGTGCACCTCATCTTGTGCTGCATGTGAAACACGTGTTAACGGTGCGATGAATCTAGAAGTAATCATCGTTTGTTGTCTACATAACATCCTCGTGCTAAGCATGTGTGCCAAACGCACAGATGTTTTAGAACCTGAAACCATAAGCATGTTCTAATTGCTTAGTAAATCCAGAAAAAAAAAAGTTTCATTCAGGCTCCTTTCTATGCAATGATGTATAATTCACCATTGATGTTTAGATCCATATTCTTATTATTCCAACACCACGCCACCCGGCATACTCTGCCACATTTGTTTACCGGTAATATCTTAGCAGAAAATATTTTGCCATCTCATTTAAAATAGTAATATTACGTCCTTTAAAAAAAATATACCCACTGAACTGGATGTTTAATTTCTCAAAAGTTCTGGATTATTTATTCACAAATGGGTAAAACCGACAAGAAAACGCCGTTTACATTTTTCTGTCAATGTACCGATTATAATAATGTTATCACTACTACTACCACTATTGGTACTACTATTACGCAGTATTTACTACTACGTCCACAACTGTTAACACTAGAAACATGGGCAAAACCACTAGACTGAAAAGTACCCTGACCTCTGTTTAGACCTACTTCGATGACATCACTGAATTCTATTGTCAATGGGGTCATGTAGGCACATTTACTTAAAATAAATAAAATATTAAGTATTTTTCTAATTAATACTGGCATATTTTTAACAAAGTATATTCAATTCCGATTGTTGGATGTTCTGCGCCTTAAATATCATCAACGAAAATTATTGACCGCTATGTACTTTTTTTACACTTGTGGTCAGACACTGGACTCGGTTCCAAAAACATATTGGGTCTATCATAATAAATAACTGAGTAGTGCGAATTCTTTGATCGACACGAGCAGCTTTCCCTGCGACATTATATCTCGCTACATTTAGCACGGTTTGTACTAGATCGCATCTTTATGTTGAAATAGTCCAAAAATGGCCAAATGACTTAACATTGATATTGTTGTATGTCTTTCTCGCGAAATGTAAATACTGAGCTTTTGAGGGTGTACGGATGAACAAGGACAAAAGAGCGAATACTTGTAATTATGTGGATGTGGATGTGTACATCAAATAAAAAAAATCAACTATAACTGTAACTATAACTGTAATAGTTTGTTCGAGAACTGTATAACTTGTAGCTTTTAATATAGAGCACGTGATAACTGAAAACTACCAGGACTTATGTTTAGACCCACCTCAAACATTGATTTACAGTACTTTGGAATGTCACACGAAAGGTCAAGATTCTCTGGAGGAGGAATCATTGTTTAATGAAAAAAGAACGTTTTAAACAATTGAAAATATAGCTACTTGCAAAGCAAAAGGCCCTTTTCGATATATTATTCCATTTTTTTTTGCTGCTGGGACCAACATATATTAGATAGACATTTATTTTAAAAGCAACGAAAATATTTTTAAAAAAAAAACAGACGAATTTGTAAATGTATAATAATAAGAAAACCAGTTTTAAACGAAGAGTAACAGTTAATTAAACTTTACGATGAAACAGTTTTGTCTATATACCATTTACAATAGTTAACGGTGACTAGGGACCTGTTTTGAGGACCTGTGACCAGAAGCACGTACGTTCACAGATTATCCTCATATCAACCGAAGGAAAATGATAGAGGAGCATATTTAGTCCTAGCTTAATAACTAAATCAAGATCGCACTCACGCGGTCACTATATATATATATATATATATATATATATATATATATATATATATATATATATATATATATATATATATATATATATATATATATATAAATCGCAAAGAAAATAAAAGAAACCTATTTTTAAATTAAAAAATAAATAAATACATACATATATAAACAAATGAGTTTAAAACAAGGAATAGAAATACCGACATCAGAATGGAATATATATATATATATATATATATATATATATATATATATATATATATATATATATATATATATAATGATTTGTTTTAATCAGAGCTATTTATTGAGAAAGAAAACAATAACACAGTTTTTGTCAACGACATCATATACATAAAAGAAATTTGTCAGACCGCCAAAATGCATATTTCGTACCCCATTATTTAGGCAGCAACTTAACTTTGGCATAGCAACAGTAGTTTATTAAATGGCGCCCCTAATAGTGATGGAATTTCAGACCTGTAAGTGTATTGTCTGTGTCTGAAAATGCCATAAAATCAATCGCAACTACCGACTCAACACAAAAGAATATCGACCGCGTTTTTCGTTTCTCAGTACTCGGAGCTCATGTGTCATGTAATATAATCATAACAGAATCGGTTGCATGGTCAACATGTGATGTAGTCTCGGAGTACGTGTCCTCAAATATGTTCTTAATTAGCGCACAAGAAATTATTTACTAAATTGCTCGATAAGGCTGAGTAAAACCAATACAAAATCAATAGTAGCGTGGATTTTGGTTGGTATCCATTTAAAGTCAGACACAAGAAAATTCAATTTAGACAATAATTAAAATATTAATTGGACTCTGCGGTCAAATCGTAAAATACTTAGGTACTTGAAATTTAGTTACCCAAACAAAATTATTCATCATAAGTTAAGAGTTGTCAATTACAAGGACATGTATGCTTCGTTATGTCGTGGCAAATTTAATCTATTACCCGCTACTACGTTACACTGAAATAAATTTTTGGACGGTAAATATGTGTTCTTTTCACGTTTAATATTGATCCATGTGGTATATTATAAAAATTATTGAATGTGGTGGTTTGTGTGGATAATAACATTAGGAATAAGCCTATATTTTGGTATAACAGTATTAGAAAAAAATTATCTTCCCTCTTTCTTGGGGGAGCCATGGTGACTCGGCGATTACCGTGCCAAAGTCGGGAACGGAAGGGAGCGGGTTCGAATCCTACCATTAGACAAACCTGGGTCAGCTACCGTGGTGTGTTTTTCGGCAAGATCTTATACTCAAATTGTCTAAATAACCTTCCTGTGCTGCTCTGCCGTCAAGCACCCAACCAAACACCAAATCTTGATTTCAGTAGTTATTCCCGTGCACACAATCTCTGCTCAGTAAATTAGCGTGTGTTTAAATATGCCACCAAGTAAATATAACTAATTGCCACAAAATGCATCGACATCAACAATTTTGAGCAAAGAATTAAAAAAGGGAATATAGAAGGGAACAAATCCAGATAAAACTAAATTAGTATAATCCTAGCGACGGCTGACGAGCATTTGCAAACATGGGCGTGCTTCGTTTCTGTTCATTCATTGTTTGGCGACACTTGTACATTTAAAGTAGCCTAATTGTAAAGTCAAACACAGTCGGCTGATTGAGTGAATGCCTACATATATATGCAATGTTGTGCTATAGTCTCATATAGGTACATGCAAAATTAGCTACGGGGGTGGGGTGCGGTGATGAAGAATAAGACCTAACCTGGTGGTCCCATGGAGGACGGTGTCGGTCCCAATTTATATTTTCGACTTGACACATGGTAAAGTCGGGTTTTGCATTTCCACTGTCATCCCTTTTTTCATTATTTGTTAATATTTTGTTCATTTTTTAATTCTTATAAGTGCCCTGTCATATATTGTGTCGCAGCTTATAATGAATACAATGCAGACATATGTGAATATATAGGTCCCTATAATAGTTTTTGAAAAGCTTTGCATTATCCATGAGTTTACAAAGTGTACATATGGCATCAGCCATCAGCATTCTGAGTGGTACTCTTTTAGAGAAGTGTGTGTGTGTGTGTGTGTGTGTGTGTGTGTGTGTGTGTGTGTGAGGAGTGCTACTTTTTTGTTGTGTTGTTTTCATGAACTGAAAGTTATAGAAAATTATTTAAATTTGTAATATATTTGAAATAAGCAGACATAGGGGAAAAATTGTAATATGTAAAACATCATGAGGTCTAGCTAGATATAATTGTTGTTACAAAATCAATTTTTAAAGAATAACACACGAAAGTCTGAGACTAACTAGGATCGAAAAGACTGTTTGATTGTTACTTACTTTTAGAACTCGGAAAGGGCGGATGTTGTGTCTCGTTGCCATTATCGTCCGTCCGTACGCATGTATTCACACGATGTGTAACAACTCATTAGCAGTCAAACTATTTGAACTAGTCTATAGGTAGCGCGTGTTTATTCCGTAAGGCTTTTTACTATCGATCGGGCTAATTTTAACACCAACACTACCTCACTCGTTTTTGTGATCGTTAATTCCGTGTGGTCGCTCGCTGCGGCTCGAGCAATATCTTGGGCTGGATAATTCTACGTTCTACACAATTGGATATATGTAGCACCCGGGTTTCCATTTTTATTTTTAATTCTGCTATAGAATAGTCACGTAAGTTTCTATTGGTTGGCTTTCCGATTGCTTTGGATGCCAGCACAGACCAATCAGCTAAAAAAACATCCTGTTGGAACACTACATTAGAAACATTTTGATTGACGCTAAACCATCTCACAGTAGGTAAAATTGCCCATTACGCTCTGAAGGACATAATTTGTTTGTTTGGCTGAGCTGGCTTGCCCCTTTTTGGCATCGGGTTATTATTCACCAAACATCAGTATTATATCGTGCGAACAGTTTAGTAAAATTATACCTAGTCATGACCTGTATATCTCAAATAATGAGAAATAATGATTACTTGACGTTATCCTCCTCCGTCCCTAGAGAGGAATACTTTAATAAGAAATTGTACACTTGCCAATGCGTGATTCTTACAAAACATCAATTATAGATTTACATATATATGTAAATGTACACACACACACACACACACACACACACACACACACACACACACACACGTATGTATGTATGTATGTATGTATGTATGTATGTATGTATGTATGTATGTATGTATGTATGTATTCTGACGTACATTTACAAATTTCAAATTTAACTGTCGGTGCCGCTGACTGGGTGCTCAGAGCTTTGCATCTCTCTATCACTACTGCAATTTCTAACAAAAACGAGCCAGGGTGGGTCTTCTATACTAATTTAAATATACTGGAAGCACCCACCCCGAAAAGGGAAGCACCTAAACCTTATATATATATATATATATATATATATATATATATAGAGAGAGAGAGAGAGAGAGAGAGAGAGAGAGAGAGAGAGAGAGAGAGAGAGAGAAAATTCAAAATATACATCAAAGAGAACGGAAAGTGATATCCCTGGATTCAGTGGAAGAATGCTTAAATATAGTTGGCAGAATTAATATTTTGATAGAAATAATACTCTCATACAGGTTAGAAATATTTTATTTCGTACTTTACGGAGATTCGAATCCAGGTCGGCGGGGAAACGACAACTGCACACGCGAACACACGAGCCCATATTCCCTCATATCACCAAAATTGTCAGTTCTGGATCAGATCAAGTATTGGAGAAGAGGGTTACATAATTTCAAAAGGGTAATGAGTTTCTTCTAAAGGGCACCAAAGCAAAAGTAGATATGTCTTTTTGCTAAAATTGTGCCTAATATCCAATAAACCTGCGCAAGAATAAAAGGATGATAAAATTTAAAGTGACATGTGATCGTATGCTTGTGTGTGTGTGTGTACGTTTTTATTTATAGCCTAAGGAAGTCCTGAAACCCCTGACACCCCTCCGTCCCTATCCATCCCTGCATGACAGGCTTTACATGGCCGCCAAGGAGAACCCGGAACAAAACTTAGTTTTTTTTTAAAAAAAGAGCTATAATATATAATTATATTTAGTGTTAAACTAAGAGTTGTAGCACCACAAATCACTGTCTTCCAGATTCAGATTTTCAACACGAAGTTAATAAACGCTGCATTTAATAACGTAAATGAAACTACGTTTCTACTGTCTGGCTCGTTCATGACATCATTGATAAACCGACAACTTCGTAGTTTTTGTGAGGTACTTGTCTTCCTGTGACGTCAAGGGCGAGAAAGGAGGAGATACATTTGCATTAGGTCACTATCATGCCAATTGGCAGTAAAATCATGTCAAACAATGACAACATATTAGTGCATTATCCGTTACAGTAGTCGCGTAGTGTTCGACGAAAATGCGAGTTGTTCCCTGATATTGTAAATCCCAAACAGGGTGGGGTGGGGGTGCGCCAGTGATTCATCTTGACGGTCGCGTGTTCGACTACTTGCTCTGACATTTGCAGAAGTATGAGTGCCGATCTATGACCTGTAATTTCCTCTGGGTACTCCGGTGTCCACTTCATGTTGTCGAGAGCACTTGTTTAAAGGATAATATAACGTGTCGTCAAATCGATAAAAAAAATAATTGAAGTTTCAACTGCTATACGCTAAATTAACGAGATTTATAAATCGATGCTGCTCAAATCTCTTTATTCTCTTTGTTCATTTTTTTTTCTTTCTCATGCAATTGCTTGAACTTATTCGAAATTAATCTAAAGATAATAAATGTTGAATAAAATATAAATGCAGCTGAGGTTAAGACATCAACTTCAAACAAATAATTCTTAGCTTTCTTCACACACATGATTTAAAGACTTAACAGACATGTATCAGTTGCGGCTAAATTATATTCACACTTGAAGTATCTACTAGAACCAATCATACCTAATTAATTGACTCAAACGCGAGCTTCAAAGTTTGTCTCACAATATACAGCAGAAGCCAACCATACTGAATTAACTGAATTTTATGTATGTTAGTTTGAATCTAGAAGGATAAACGTAACAATCAACTTTTTAAACAATAAAATTTAAAAAAAAACAGCAACAACAAGAAAACAAAACAAAACAAAACAAGCTAGTGATCTGTATGGAAAATAAAATTGTTTAAATTTTTTGCCTTATATGACGGAGATGAAAAGTTGTACGTATTTATTTGATAGGAAACATAAATATTCTGAGGAAAATAAATGATTTGCGAATAGTAATAGAAGGATTAAACGAATATTAATTAGTGTTTAGACGAACATAAGAGTGTTTAAACGAGTTTAATTAGAGTGGTTACACGAACATTAGAGTGTATAGACGAATATTATTTAGAGTGCTTAGACGAATTTTCTTTAGATGAATTTTGTTTAGAGTGTTTAGACTAAGTTTTAATTAGAGTGTTTACTCGGTCATATAAGACATGGACCTTAAATACTGATCAGTGTGTTTGTCTAATGGTATCAAAAGTAGCAAGTCATGTTTTCAAGTGTGTGTGTGTGTGTGTGTGTGTATGTCTATTGATATCAATAGCATCACTTCATATTTTAAGTATGTTTGTCTTTTGGTATCGATAGCACAACGTCCTGTTTTTAACTGTGGTATTCAAACTCTAGTAAAATTTGGATTTTTCTCTATAATAACATTCACAGTTTATCTGTGAATGGAGCACCTCCTAAACTGAGGCCCAAGGGAACATTGTTTAAGTTAGGTGAGGGACAAATATGGTTTGTATATTTTAAAGTTATGACCCCTGATTAAAATCTGCACGTCAATAACATCTGAGCGTTAAAGAATTATTTTTTTTATAAAAAATACATAAAAAAATAAAACAACAACAAATATTTGAGTGTTTGCGCCCCCCCTCCCCCCCGTAGCTTTGAAATTAATTATTCATATTGTTACGATGTCTGCAGTTGGGCAGTTTACAGAGGCGTAGCTAGAGTGTTTGGAGCCCGGGGACAAGATTCATTTTTACGCCTCCTCCCTCCCCCTCAGCTTCACTAGTCTGGCGCCCGGAGACATCTGTGCCCTTCTGCCTTCCCCTAGCTACGCCGCTGGCAGTTTATCGTGATGTTTCAACAAATATTTGAACCAAATATGCTATAGAGCGCAGAGCCAACAAGGTCTCAAAGAATTTGTAATCTGCAGCCTATGACCATATTTTACAAATGAAGGGTTAATTGGAATGAAGAAACTAAACGTTTGTGAACTCTGTACTTAATATTCTGTCCATTCCAATTTCTCTCGAATATTGATTTTTACGGGATCAAAGATATAATCTTTGGTCAGCACATTTTCACCAGATTTTATATAGTTCTAGTTTATGGTCATCTAAAAGCATGCATGCTAATTACAGGTAAAATTTGTATTTAGGTTACAATACCAACGTGCAACTCTCTAATCGACGATGTTCAAGAAAATACGCGGCGTTTGTTAGCCTTTACGCAAATCATTAAAAAATATGTTTGAAGAGAATCGTGTTCTTTCAAGTAAAATGAACGGATAAAGTCTAAATATATCTATCAAAACTTTATTGCTCTTATAATTTCAATACCATTATGGGGTCCTTATGTGTCAGCAATGTAATGTGTTTATATTGACAACCAAGCAAACAAACAGGATATTCTGGTCGTCATACATAGAGAATCCTGCTTTATTCATTTGTATTCTATTATCCCTTGACATTGTATAAACCGAGAAAATTCATTCCTTGTCATGTCGCTTACCACTGAATAAACAATCTTTTTGGATTTCAAATTACAAATTCGTTTTCATTACACTTTTTAAATTCCTTAGCAAAATTTATTTTTCTTCATTGTCATTTGTGAACGAATAAAGTGTTGACCTAAGCCTACAAAGCACTATAATTGGAACATCATTTAACTGATTACTAATAATTCGAGAAATGTACATTTTCATTTCTGGGGTACTACATAGAATTTTATGCTTCCTTCATTTCACTGTCAGAGTTTTATCTCAAGCAAAATACACATTACATTTATCTTGATTATTAATTCACAATATTCGCTTTTTGTTTCACTTGACGAGCTGTTCAAAGATACTTCCATGTCATTGAAACGTTCTCACAAATCTTGACTGCTGAAAAACAATCTAAACTGATTCAGATATTTCTAAAATGAATATAGAAGTCTGTTATTGACATTTCGGCTTAACATCTGTATATCCATACGTTTAAATTTGTTATATTTTAAGATGCATTAAAGATGGTTGCAGCTGTTTCTTAACTTGTTTTCCTACTGGTGCATCATGTATCGATATTTTTTTTAAAAAGTCTTTTAAAGTAGAAATGTTTCAATACACATAAACTTGTTTTGCATAACGATGGACCTAGAAAAAAACATAAAGCAATAGTTTTTGTGTGCAATGGTGGCAAGAAGAAAATAGAATTGTGTACTCAATGAATTAAAAAAAGGTTAAAGAGAATAAAGTAATCTGACAATCATATTCAACATGCATTCGTACTTTCCAAACATCAGAAAATTTCATTACCATGCAGATTCTTTTAAAATTTGGTGAATGATTTTTCATTCGTGTCTGAAAATTAAATGAGAAATATAAAGGACACTATTTGATGTAAACCTTGTAGTTTTAAACAATGAATCATGGAATTTTTATTTAAAAAACAAAGTAAATTGTAGTTCATAAAAAATATTGCCACTTTGAAGTAGGTATAGGCTGATCAATATTTCTTTGATCATTTCGAATAACTTGACTTAAAAAAATTAAGCTGTGGCCATGTTCCTGCAGTTGATATATTTGCATTTCCAGCATGAATTAATTTTCTTTCCTGTGAAATGGTTCCATAGTTGTTCATTTCGTTTTGTTATCACCTTTACGTCTCTTCCTTTCTTTAATGTTTGTTTCTGCTTCTATCCAAATCTCTATCTATATCTCATTCTCTAGTTTTTCCTAAGTCTCTAGTTCTTCCTCATCTTGCGTTATTCCTTATTTACATCTTTTATAGTTGAATCTTCCTCATCAACTTCCTTTTTTGGTGATATTTTAGCTTTACTTAGGATTTTTATACAAAGGTCATTGGAAAAATATGCTTTGATTAACCAAGGCATAAGATCTTAAATCCATAACTCTTTTAATATTTCTTGATTCGGAGAACTAGCTCACTATTCTGACTATAGAGGAAATTATTTAATCTCGTATAGCGAAGAAAACTTTGTAGCAAATTATGTGTACCGGTACTCTCAACAACAGTTTCTTTGATATATCCTCTCTTTTTGTTATTGTTTATTTTTTTGCATCACTGCCAAAATCAACTTTTTAAGAACAAATGTCCAAGTTGTCTTTTTTACTTGATAACCCAAATAAGCATTAACATATCTGCTCACTGCAACTTCACATTAACGAATATGTAAATAATTCAAATTACAAATGTCAAAATAGTCGTAATTATTATACAATATAGGCTATCGACAGAAGTGTACGGCATGTTCTTATGAAATTTTACACGTAAATTCTATGCTATTCTCACACATGACGATTATTTTTTATTGTTAAATAAATGATAAATTATGTTGTTTTTGTACATACAGATTTAAATGAGAAATCCTACTGACAATATTCTTGGCATTGTGTTTTTACTGTCAGGTCGAAGAAAAAGATACCCACACTGTCTGCCTTATTAACTCTCTATTGGTAACACTAATTTGCTATATTTCTCACGCAATTTTAACCATTCAAGCCACGAATGCACATATTGTAAATAGTGTTACAGTAGTAAGCGGCTATGTGATAGAGTATGCAAATCACACGGAATGCTCTGTTGTCTGTCACCTTCATTTAGGAAAAGTAAAACTAATTCAAATAATTACTTTGTGTTCATTAGACTTGTTTCTTTTGGAGTTTAATATTCCTAATGGTGATAAACAAAAATATGAGTGGTCGGGTGATTTTTAATTTTGATTTAATGTTCTCTTGTACGAGATGTAAAAACACACAAAACTATATCTGCTCAATGTATCATATTTTTTATAACTCAAATTAGTATTAGCTTAATTTTTATAAGCCGTTTTAACAGAATGTGCTACATACTTGGACCTGTATCATGCCTTTGATAAAACTTCCTTTAGCTCTTGTTGAAGAAAGTTAAAGGATATGAACAGATATTTCTGAATTATATATATATATATATATATATATATATATATATATATATATATATATATATATATATATATATATATATATATATATATATATATATATATATATATATATAACTGACTTGTTGGAATTATTCATTGTAATCAATCTTCTGGCTGGAGAGCCACCTCCACTATTTCCTTTTTTATCAATGAGCTGTCATAATTAAGTCAAGTGTTTTATCAAATTGTTTGCTGACAATGTCAAGCTCTACTCCGCCACCATTCCCAGCAACAATGAAAGAACAATACGATAATATTGACATCACCAATATATTGGTCTTCTTTTTGGAATCTATTTCAATTGTTGAAAAGATGCAAAAAAGTGTACTTCAAACAGGATAATTATAAAACAGTGTTTACCACAATCACTAGACAAACAAGTCAGCAACTAGAAATAATTTCAGGAAACTGTGTACAACAAACTGAAATTTCGTGAAGATGTTTTGCAAAGACTTACTAAAAATAACAAGATTCTTGGCCTTTCATTTGAATCTTTGGCCTTGTTAGATATGGGTGCTTTCGTTGTTCTGTATACATTTATCACGTGACCTCTGTTTGGTACACCTCTATCATATTGTTAGTTACCAATGCTGTAAAAATGACAAAACTGGCATATACAGTGCTCTTATTTCGGCGGCAGTGCACATTGAGTAATACGACCTTGGTGATGATCCTGAAGTAAAATATGTGTTCTGTTTACATGATTCGCTGTTTAAAGTGCATCCTCTAAAAAAATGCCGGTGAAGCTTTGAGAAGAACTTCACCGTGAAGTCATTTTTGAATGTATTTTAGATTAACATATGATTTGTATTGATTGTCACACAGATGAAAGGTCAGTACTGAGAAATATATGTAGAGAACATATAGTAAAATTAATTGTGATGTATGTCCTGTCATGGTCAGTACTAATCCTCTGGCATAATAAAGGCGTCAGCACTTTTATCATCAGAATATAGACGTGTTAGTGCACATATGTTGCAGGTATTCACAATTCCTCATATTATAGATAAAGCACGGAATGGTATAGATAGAGCACGGAAGGACACAGTTTTCATTACAGTTACAAATGATAGTGAGATCAACGTTTTTACTACAGTTACAAATGATAGTGAGGGCAACGTTTTTACTAGTTACAAATGATACTGAGGTCAAAGTTTTTACTACTTACAAATGATAGTGAGGGCAACGGTTTTACTACAGTTACAAATAGTAATGGGGTAAAAGTTTTAAAATAGTCAAACTCAGGTGTTAAAAATAACGTAAGAGTCAAATTTGTTGGGTAACAGTTACTGTAAACTGGACCCATAATCATTTCACACTCAGTTTATGCAATAAATGCAGGATATATACAAAATAATCCTTCTTAATTCGAATCAACGTGCAGCAAGTAATAAGACATACCAGGGCAGGTAAAACTTTACACAAGGTATCCAGATAAACTACCAAACCTATTGATGTATCGGAACTACAAAAAACATCTACGATAAGAAATTAACTTATTGTATAACCCACAATTGATCTCTCTCTCTCTCTCTCTCTCTCTCTCTCTCTCTCTCTCTCTCTCTCTCTCTCTCTCTCTCTCTCTCTCTCTATATATATATATATATATATATATATATATATATATATATATATTCTTGCTCGGAATGGACTTAACATAAATCTTCATCTTAGCAAAGTCTTGGGAAGTATCAACGATAAAACAGAACGAACGTGATCACATTTTCAAGATTTATTTACCGTACTAACATTGGCACAATCATATAAATCACTGCAATAACATACCAGCTATTGGTGACCGAGAAAACAAATATAAAAAGCTGTGAGTCCTAATTAGAAGAGGGAACTTAACGTTCCTTTCTTTTTTTTGGGGGGGGGGGGGGGCACCAGACATGTACCCCCCCCCAAAAAAAGTAAAAAGTTTTTATGTGTGTTTTAACGTTCCTTGCTGTATTATGTAATAAGTCACTTACCGATCGTGCGTCCGCCGCCACATTGTAGCGCCTACTGCTGAACTTAACGGCCATTGTGGATCTCAACAACGTAAGTCACTTTAGTTAAACGCTTAGAAAACGGGAAGACCCGTTTCTAAGAAACGTTTTTCGCTGAACAAGGCTTGCTCTGACCCTGGCAACATCTTTTACCACCGGTCTCCATCGAAAAGAGAATTCATTAGAGTACAATTTGGTCCGAAAACTAATCCAACATAACTCGCTTAATTATGTGTAAAATTAATTCAGAAGACTTTTAGATTTGTAAGAAGCCTGATCAGATTTAAAACGGCTCAGACAAGCGAGTTGGTTTTGAATTACTGATAAGTTGAGCGGTGAATATTCTCCCTATCAATAACCCACCTAGCGGTATGGCCTTGCATTTAAGACTATTCATGCGCAGCAAACATGATAATTTAGATCTGAAAGAAACCGACTTTGGAGACGATTAAAAAGCTTTAAATTATTGCATTCAAAATGTGACACCACTACGCCGTACTTAATAAACAACTTAGAGCATACAACCATGTCAGTCCTTTGTAAGTGGCCTAAAAAGCGCAGTGATAACCATTGCGTCATATTTCGGCGGTATTGAGTTCGATTCCAAGCTATGTGACAGGAAAGGATAAAGTTGACACCTTTCATTGTTAGTAGTCTTGACCCGTTTCCGGGGTTTATTTCAGAATAAAGGACTGTACCCCGCCAACGTATAAACCGTCAAGAGTACTTGCAATATGATGTAAATACTTATTGTACAACGGCACTAAAATAGCTATCTTCAACTAGGACAAGAATGAATGTAATTCATGTTGATATGTTTATATGTACCGTACACCTATACATCCGTGTATAATGGTCCTCATCTACGTGTACAAAATCTGCATATAGTAGGCTTGCACTGGTGTAAAATTGCACACTTATTGCGATGCTTTTGCATACCGGGAATATTAATATAGTATTATATCACACTGCTCTTTATCATTCACCAAGTTATCATGGTCCTTCACTACATGGTATGACAATACATAATTGAATACGGAAATAAAACTTGCATTAAAAATGAAATTTAAAAAAAGAAATAGACAAATGCAGATAAACACTATTATATACCCAAAAAAAATACGAAAACTGTTGGCAAATAATGCAGCTTGGTTTTATATGGCAAAGGATATATATATATATATATATATGCTATAAAATAGAATATTAGACTTAAAATATTTATATTATATATGCAAATTTTAAAAGTCACAAAAACTCTGTTTGTAGAACATAGCTGCATAATGTGTGACAAAGTATGCTGTATACAGAACATATAACTTAGAGTTTTCTATGTAATTTACACATTCTGGTAACCATTTTACCTAGAAGATGCTATAGAACATATAACTTGGAGTTTTCTATGTAATTTACACATTCTGGTAACCATTTTACCTAGAAGATGCTATAGCTCCAGCTCATCTGCGTTAAATAGCATAACATGCAAGGTTATTGGAAAGGTTATTAGCACATCTCAGAAAGAGTTCCTGAAATTCGGCATAAAAAGTCATGCAAGATAAATATTATGACCGGTCCGGTGCGCTACGTGATTAGAGCGTCTGCCTCGGATGCGGGAGTTAGAGGGTTCTATTTCCCTGTCGAGTCATATCAAAGACTTATACAAGATGATATTCGCAGTTGCTTAGTTAGGCGCTCTGCATTAAAAGGTTAGTGTTAGGACTAGTCAGCCTGGTGTCAGGATAATGTGACTGGTGGGGAATATATCTGCGGCATGATGCCCTAATACTAGACATCACTACAAACTGCCACAATGCAAACACAGTAGCGATATGACTGGACAATTATTAAAGGTACGTTTAAAAAACAACAAAGAACACACATACACACACACGACGTCTCAAGTCTTTAAAAACATTCCTACATCGAAAATACGTGTTGGGCTGTCATCGAGGAACTGCAGCCACTACTCTAGTTACATACCAAGCATCTTTTCTTATTCTAGCCGACTACCGTTATGAGGCAGGTTGCAAACATTCACGTGTCGAGGAGAATATGTCAAAATCTTTTCCATTAAACATTCCAACTCTGGAAAGGCTATTTTCAATCCCAGCAATTTTCGACTATATAATTTATTTTAAAAAATTCTGTTTATCTAACAGTTTGGAATGCTGCAGATATTCAGTTAGATAATGAAGCAAATCAAACTTCTAAAACGTATCTTATCTTGACATTGTTCTCGTGGTTCGTCTAAAAGGTGATATTTGCGAAAGTTGTTTATACGTCGAGACCTCACACTAAACACTGAAGTGGTTGTGGAAAAGACAAAAGACCGCTGATGTTCGTGCGAGCACGCGTTAAAACATCTAAGAAAGTGCTGTTTGTGTTAGGATGAACATGCAAGAACAAGTGGCCTAAACGCTGGCAAGATGTGCATAATTTTGTAGCCATTAGTAAGCATATTGAAAGCCTGTATAGGCTTTGACCAGAATAAATCAATTAATAAATAACTTGATCCACTGACAGATGTAAACATGGTTAGACAAATATTTAATGGCTCGAGAGCATCACACACACACACACACACACACACACACTTCCCCTTAGACAAAATCTCCACAGCAAATTAAACGATAGGACATAATCTCCTTCACCTAAGTTTAGCCCTTTTAAAACTCTCGAAACCTTCACAAATATACATATATGTGTATCGGTTTAGGCCCTTTGAAGTTTACTACCGGCGTTCGTTGAGTAGATAAAATACGTAGGGTGTGCGGGTTAGATGTTACATCTTAACATACAAGGAGATTAAGATGACTAATGATCGTTTTGATCTTAAGACTAATTCCAGGGTCGCGAACAGCTAAGACAAACACGAAGGGGGCCCCCACAACTGTAAAGGGGCCCACCGCCGTCACAATTTAGTAATTCATACATGTCTACTGGAGATCATATTAATATAGAGCCCAAAATTCTTGTCCGCGGCCCAGCGCGTGCGTGCTTTATCACGTCGTTTCCATAAGCAATGCTCCAAATACCTTTAATCCTGCGCAGTAAATCCCTCAGAGGTGTTTTAACACTTGCATCTCATCGTATACCGTATTTAGAACAATAGCGCAAGGATGTTAAGACTAATTTTATTTAAAGGTGGAATACGCACCCGATACGTCCATTGTTTCAGCCTACAAACCTGGAATTGTTGCTGTTGTTAAGGCCTTCAACCCCCAATAAGGAATACGTTCGTACAATATACGTTATTATATCGCTACCAAGCCTTAACAATGTTGTTGGCATATTTTTTCTGTTGCGCATGTGCGTAATGTTATATCCAGTTGCGTCATATACTACATTAAATGTGAGGTATGTTAACGATAAGTCACACCCGCTACACCCAATTCCAGATTCAAAATAGTCTAAATACTTGACGGAGGGAGTATGTCAAATCTTTCATTTTACTAATGGAGGTTATTGTTGTCCTAGTGAACATTTTTCCTGGGGAGCTTTTGTCATACAACCTAGCTTCTGAAATATTGAATGACACTAACGGTTTCTTTCTTACTAAGAGGGGTAGTCAGAGGCGTAGCGATGATATTTTGCGCCCGGGGACGAACTATATAATTGGCGCCCCAGCGATCTTGTGACCGATTTATTTCCCTTGTTTACTTATTATAACGTAACGTTGCAAGCCTCATTTTGGCGCCCCTGTACCTTGGCGCCCGGGGACATATGTATTCCCCTGCCCCCCCCCCAGCTACGCCTCTGGGGGTAGTTAATTGGATTTAGCTACGTTATCTAGGGAATGACCTCCCTCGTTATTATGACTTGGTGTGAATGAAAGATATAATATCAACGGAGAACTAGGCAAGATTATTGGGAAGAAAAAATGCAATACAAGCTCCTTTAGACAAGAAAAATAACAAATTTAATCAAACAAATTAATAGTGGTAATTACAGTTCAACCTAATGAGAAAGGCGCTATTCTTTAATTAGGCTTACATCGGAGCTAACCTTATGTCTCTAAGAAAAGTTCTGACTAAAGAATTTCGACCAAGATTGTCGCTTTAAATGTTTATTACTTCCAAGATGTACGCCTTAATTTGACTCTGCCAATCATAAGCAGTGGTTTCTATAAAAAAAAATATTAAAAAAAATAAAAAATTATAAGACAATCATTTGTTTTGTCCGTCAGAATCTCTAAACTACGTTATACAATTTATTCCTTTGAAGAATGACTTTTTGACATGGATCGGAAGTTCAGCTGTCTCTTTTTCAAACCCGTTTTAAAATATCTTGTCAATTTCATTGAATCGGAACACTGGTCTCTTTAAAGTTTTAATACTGATACAAAACGAATTAAGAATAAAGGTCGATATTACCCTTCCCAAATACTCCTCCGGTCTAAATGTGATAAAATCTTTATGCTCGGCACATTTAACCTTAAGTTTCACTGCTTATTCAATATTCGATACTTAACAGACGCTGTATTATAATTTCACAAAAATGAAAGAAGAGCAATCACAAGTGTAAATGTAAATTATTACTATCTACTCTCTCTTTTATACAATAAATGATACATTTACTATCTATTCCACGTAGTTGCAAGACTGAGATGAACAGTCTTACAGAAATTCAAACCATAACTGATACATTACAAAAACACGCCGTTGCTATGTGATCAATCACGGGATCTAATTACACCGCATAAATTTATGCAGCAATAAATCATTTATTGTTTTGTGAGCCATTTACAGATCTAGGATCAATAGTGATTTTTTAAATTTTATTCCGACAGGCTTTGTATATATCGATAAGATCCACCACACCTCATGCAAAATATATTAACAACGAGAAATAAAATTCCAACACTATCTTAAACACCCTACAACGCAACACAATGATCAGGATAGTGAAAGCATAAATGAAGTCTTTGTATTTCAAGTGTCGAGATAATACAAAAACGGTTTAAAAGTATATGCAAATTACACCACCAACTATCCCTTGTTAATTTTGCTCTCAATTGTCGCCCGTATACATTTAATTCACTATTTTTAATGTGATAATTTAAGGACCCAGAGAAAAACAATTCTTTTGTAAAATCATAATTTTATGTATCCACGAAAATGTGATATTTATCGACTGAGTAATTAAGCATCCATATACTCTCCTTGCTCAAGTACGATAATGTATTGGACTGATTCGTGAGAGTCGACATAATGCGTTAAACATGTGCCATGTACTGAATTGATATTAATTTACCTTACAGGGAAACTAGGTACACCTTAAAAATCGATGCAGGCGTTTCACTATGCACATACATAGTGAATTAAATAACTTACCTCAGGAGCACCCTGCCTTTTAAACAGGCACCTAATAAATTGAATTGTTCCTGTCTTTAATTATTAAACAATATCCTCAGGAATTCAAATATAAAGAAATTTGATACGGGATTTGATACGAAACTAACCCTTGCTACAATAATGTGAATTCAGTGCAGTTTCACGCATGAAGCAGGCAATTGGCTAATAACTAGGCATGAAAAATACCCGCCCAACAACGATTAACTATAATCAAACAAGTAATCCCTTAAACCAATTTTAAAGCCTGAAACGGAGGCGTCATACCGAGGGTTTGTAGCAATACATTTGACGAATATCAAATACTGTCCGTATTGGGTTTGAGATTCAAACATCAAATCTCGATCAACTGCAAGCGTTATAACTTAGATGCATCATTATTAATCAGGTATTTGTTTATTTCTTCTTGCATGAGGTATCTCCAATCACGCTTTGTTACATCACGCTTTGATACATCACGCTTTATAAATTTTAATAAACCTAGCTGCAAGACAAAATATGTTGAATTATGTGTTCGATTTTAAATTTGAGTCTATTTATCTGCAATTACGTGGTCGAGTTTGCATACACATTATTCAAATTCAAGACATAATTATTTTTTAATCGTGCTCAGTATTATTTAGTATTTATAATTGACTTTCTGGTTCAAGTACATTAATCATCTATATTAACTTTTACACACTAATGTTTAACTGTTGATTTTTATTTCCGGTCTTTTCATTTCCTCATGACTATGATGTTAGCTTAGTTTAGTTTCGGGACACAGTATTGGCATTCCTTGCATCGGCTTTTTCTGCTGCGTTTATAACATATTGCAACTACCGACTGCACTTCGCACACACATATCTTATTTATGGTTGTATCATATTTTGTGACATTTTATTTGACTTAACTAACAAATGTCAGATAAAATTCCTGTTCAAACTGAACGTACAAACTATTTTCATTAAAAATCTGTGAAAGATGTAATGGTCCTTGCTTACTTCACTTAAAGTTTAAAGGATGTTTTTTTTTTTTTTTTTTTACTTGATACACATTTTATCAAGAAAAATGCACGCTTGATTGCGTGGTTGTGTTAATCCTCGCCATACATTTTTGGAATGAAATTGAACGGATTTTAAATGTTATAATGATTGCACGAAGCCTACCTGATTTGAACAATGTATTTATTTGTTTAGCGTTTATGAAATGTAGTGAAAGTTCAAAAGATCTTGTTCTATGTTATCTTTTTCTTTTCTTCTGTGATGTCATTTCTAAACCAGATATTGTCTAAATGTTTTCCGCGTACATAGGTAGCAGTGGGTCGGGGATGCATCCACTGACTACCTCACAGTTGATTGCAGGGGGCGGTTGGTTTAACCCTAGTCCATGGTATTATATTCTATTGATAAATTTGTTACAGAATTTAATATTGGCTGTGTGTGTGTGTGTGAGAGAGAGAGAGAGAGAGAGAGAGAGAGAGAGAGAGAGAGAGAGAATCTGTTATACATATATATATATATATATATATATATATATATATATATATATATATTAGTACATTCAAGACTATCAAGACAGCTTTGGATTTTATATGAAATACCACTAAGGTTTAAATGAAAGGAAGCAGAGCTGGCTAGTGGAAAACACTCTCCTACTTTACAAATAAATTCAATTTTTGATGTTATCAGAAATATTTTATTAGTACTCCGTTTTCATGAAGTAGATCTGTATTTTCCTAATATAGAGAAATTGCTGAAAATTAGAAATGACAAAAAGAGCATTCGACTCGTCTTACAAAGTATATTTATTGGCAAAGCTGGTGATATTTACATTTCACTGTCAGTAAAACTAAATGCAGATTATGATGTTGTTAGGAAATATAGCTTCAAGGATTATGAGCTGGTACATGAGGCATAAAGACAAAGTTTTAGGAAGTGTGGAAAATCACCGGACCAAACTTAACACGAAGTTCCATGGTAAAACACAACAATTTGATAGGTGGCGTTCTTCTAAAAATGTTGACAAACAATTATGATAATCTTTTACAATTCATATTAGTTGAAGAGTTCAAGAATTCAGTTCATAGTAATATCAAAATTTATCTTGATTTTAAAAAGTGGAAATGTTGGAAGAGGTTGCTCAAACAGCTGGTGATGATTATTCATTGACTCACAAAGTTTACTTTGTCACTAAATATTCTACTCCGCAACTTATCGGTTAAACATCATATCAGTCTCGTGTGAGCACTTTAGAATCTCAAACCTGGCACAACTTTTGAAAATCTAGTTTAAATAAGACTGATCAGAAATCATTATTTCTTCCTAGGTACACTTATGCCAAGAAGAAAGAGCACATTACTTTTGACTGCTACTGACTAACAAATATTTAAGCATCATAATCAATACAGACGAAATACAATGAGCTTATTGCTAGGAGGTCAAGGTTACGTTCTTGTATTGTAAGGAATACATTTGCTTGGGTCACACAAACTCTAGTCTGATTTTATTATGGAGAATTATGAACCATTCACGTCGAAGGGTTCTGATACCACTTATTTAACGATTCTTCCAATCATATCCGTATTAAAATTTTAAGGGACACAAGAGCATCTCAGAGTCTTTTATATCAGGTACTATGCCTTTATCTGAGACGTCTTCTTTTAAAAAGAGTGTTCTTATTCATAGAAAATGACAAAGCTAAAGTTAAGATTTAAGTTAATCCACTTGGCAAACCTTGCTATGATCTGAAGGAAGATCCTGTTAAAAAGGTAATCTATGATTTACACTCAGCTTGTGCAGTTATGAGAGCTATGGCAAATCTCTTGATAATGATCAGGAAATTATTCCTTTAGCTGACACATTTGTTGGTCAGGTTTTTGATGAGGTTACCTTTGCTCCTGATCAATCAAAATGTATTTTTCCTCTTTATAATACTCATTCTCTTTTTCTATTCATGGTCAGAAAGAGCAATTGCTTGTCATTGAACAGGAACAAGAACCTGCGATCGTTTGTTTGTTTCAAAGAACTACGTGTGACACTTCAGAGAAAAACAATAGAGAAAATATAAAAGAAAAGAGAAAAGGAAGAAAGAGAATTTCAATTTATATTAAAAGAATTAGAGGTGGAAAGAGGACAGTAGCCACAGAAATACCTGCTGATTGTTTTGTTTAAAATGGGGTCCTTATTAAAACATACAGACAACCTTGGTGACGAGTGGTCAATGAGCTATCAAATTGCTGTTCCTATAAGCAGCGCCGGTGCAAGGCATTTTGGCGTCCAAGGAGAGATCAGATATCTAGCGCCCCCTTCCCACTCACGCATTACCCCACCCGCTCATCATGAAATAAAACCCAATTTGCATTTTTTCTGGCGCCCCCCTTAGCCCAGCGTCCTAGGAGATTGCCTAGTTCGACTAGCCGAAGCGCCGGCCCTGCCTATAAGTCGTACAAAAGATCCGTGTGGCTGTGCTGTACACAGTCTCTCTGAGGTGATCCCATCTCTCATTGGCACTGCCGTTGGGAGATTATGAGTCAGACATCTTGGAGAGGGCATATGTGAATTCATCAGCATTGTCTGGACATAACATTTTGCTCATGTGAATGCGTGGTTTACCCTCTTTCGTGTATCTTCTTTGGCTGAAGCTTCATTTTGCAGCACACCAGCAAGTGGTCAGTGTCTCAGTCACCGCTGTGGAAGGTACGGGTAAGAAGCACACCCTTCATGGCAGACCGTCTCGAAATGATCAAGTACAGTTGATGCCAGTGTTTGGATCGGGGATGCTTATTAAACAATTTATGATGTGGCTTTGATAGAATTAATTGGTGATGCTGAGGTCGTGGTACATCCCAAGGAGTCGCTGCTTCTTGTATTCATTTTCCCAATGCCAAACACGCCAAGACAGGAAGGCCAAGAGTCGTGGTCAGCACCCATACTAGCGTTGAAGTCACCCAGTAATATCAAGTTCTCTTCCTTTGGAATTTTGTCGATGAGAGAGTTTAATTCATCATATAATTCATCCTTGGCATTTGCGGTGGCGCTTAGTGTGGGAGCGTATAAGCTGATCAGGTAAACATTCCCGGCTGTGGTGTGGAGGTAGATAGTTCACAGTCTTCCGTTTCCTTGTTGGCAGGGTTCTATGATCCCATGCAGAGAGTGCCTGACGGCGAATCCAACACCAAACTATCCGGCTTCATAAGCGCTCTTTCCTTGCCAGAAGAACGTATAGTTCTCTTCTCTGAGGGATCCGAAATCTGGTAGCCGTGTCTCCTATAGTGCAGCGATGTCGACCTGGAGTCTTGCAAGTTTGTCAGTGATGACTGAAGTCTTTCAAAAATCGCTGATTGACGGGGATCATGTGTAATTCCAGTCAGCATAATCCGGATATTCCAGGTACTTTTCATTTTGAGTTGTTTTTTTTTAATGGAAAAAAGGGTTTGAAAGAGGTATACTATTTAGAAAGGATATTGTCTAGAGTAACGGACAACTCCTTGCATAGCAAAAAGCGAATGGAGTTTATGCAATAAGCATGGGTCCTTAATTTCGTGAAATCATATATGAATAGATTATCCATTGAATTCCAGCCTTAAATTTGGGGACAACCGTAGATTGCAGAAACGACCTTACTTCACATTGAAACTAAGAAAGATAGCAGGAATATTCGTAGTATTATGGTGAAAGACAGAAATATCACTAATTAGATGGAAGACGCAACTTAATCTACCAAATAAATTTTATTGGACAAGGTATTTTGTCTTAATATGCAAAAACAGAAAAGGTTCATGTCTAAATTGGTATCAGTATAAATGAATGCATAGAGTTCTTGGAAGAAACACTTTTCTAGAAGCATTTGGAATAATAAATAATAATAAATGTTTTTTTATGGGTTCACCTGAAACATAATTTCGCCTTTTTGGAATTTCGCAGTTGTACAACAGTTTAATTTAAGCCAGTGTATTAAAAACAACATTAAATTCCTGTACTCCTATTGACTTACAGTAGTTGTTGTCAGTATGTTAGAAGCTGGCCATGTAAATAATTTGATGCTGCTGATAATAAAAGATACATATATAGCATGCGCCATTAAAATCTCCATCTTAACTTTTGTTTTTACTTTGTTAGATGGAATTAGCCGAAAGAAATACTAAAATGTTTTGAAACTGAATAGCACATGGTTTTTTAATTTAGTCGTACTTTACGGCCAGTTTAAGCTTATTGTTTTAAACGTTGCAGATATAGTTATGAAAACCTGTTGATAATTTGCTGTTTGGAATTATCTCTTGGCTATATTTTTGCACATATAATCCTAAACTTGTTAATAACATCCATATGTATACCTATTATATACATATAGTCTTAAAAAACTTCAGTTTCATAATCTCTTCTGTTCCACATTTCTTTATTTTTTTAAATTTTATCTCCTTACATTTTATTGTTTTCTTTCTTCAAGCTATCCATTTTTCCTCTTGGAACATTTCCTCTGTTTTAATAGCTCAAAATCAAGCTGTTTGAAGCCTTTATATAGAAGGCAAGACCTGTGTTGGAAAAAGGAATTGAGATAGTCTATGGAATGTCTCCCGACTCATTGCTACATATGTACGGGGAATAATTTAAGAAATAAACGTTTGGGGAAAATACTTGTACAACTTTGGAAGCACTTTTTATGAATTTGTGTTAAATACTACCTTTAACTTATTCAATAGTTATTTCCCAGTTGCAGCAATTGTCTTTCTTTCTTTTTCTTTTAAATTGCAATGAATAACACCCTCGAATCATTCATACGTTATCGAGTTTTTGGATGCAATTTCTTTCTTTTTCTTTAGAGTTTTGTTAAATAATATTCTACATTCATTTTACAGGTCTGCGTCATGAAAATTTCCACGGTCTTAGCCAGTCAATAAAAGTCTGCAATGCACAAGTTTCATTGGGTTACTTGGACCAATCAAAATTGCATAAAGCAATATATTAGCATAGCATCATATAAAATGCATAAAACTGCAATACCATATGTAAAATGTACCGACTATGTAATAATTATAATTATCAGTTTCCATAAATGTTGCGACCTGATATAGAATATATATTGTCTAAATTATTTTTTTTTTATGGCGTGATTATCTGTTCATAACAAAAATTACAAATATTTTGCCTGTATTTAGGATGCTTCTTTTTCTTCGTCTGGAGAGTGGTGTTTGTTTTAATATAATATAATATAATATAATATAATATAATATAATATAATATAATATAATATAATATAATATAATATAATATTACATCACATCACATCACATCACATCATATAATATATAATTATATAAATAGATTAGGAAGTAAATCAAAACAATTTCCATGCAATACGTGACGGAATTTAGCACTAACACACCAAAATAAATAACATAATATCTGTAGCCCGACATCTCTATTTCGTCATCATCATAATAGTGGTGGGTTTGTTTCCTGCATGTATCTTAATTAGAGATTTGTTTGCCAAAAAAAAGCAAAGAATGCAACGAATTCGCACCTATCGTTTTCTTAGTTCTTTCTGAATGGGTCATTAAAAACTATTTTGATTTTCGAGTGCTAATATCGTCTTAAAATTGTTTATAAGCTATATTTTTTTAAATCTAAAGATGTGTCTAGTTAATTTTTCTTTCAAGTATTCTTATATATTCAGTCAATTAAAGAGGGTGCTGTTGTCCAACATTATATCAACAGTGTAAGTCATAACCTGTAGGCTTCACTGTCAACACTTCCTATTTTAATAAAAAAAGTCTCAAATATTAGCACAATTTCTATTGTACGCTTAATCATGTCACTCTATTTAGTTTTTAGATTACAACGTATATAGCAATTAACATACTCTTATCAAGTTTGTCTACTATATGAAACCCCGGGGGCAGGGGGCACTGCGACTTTTTCTTAACTTGTATTGATTTTTTCTTTTACCTCAAGATACATTTTTTTTAGAATACTTTAATGGATACAATACTGTGTTCTTTTGATACAAATAAGATTACGCTATTCCAGCTACTGATCCAAAAAATGTGTTCTGCTCCTATCTTAGAACATTAATTTGTTGGGCGCTAATATAAATGTGGTCTACCGTGGTACGTAGCGTATGTTCAGAAATACCGAGGTATACCACGGTACAAAATTCTTTGTGGTACCAGCTCCAACCCTTTATAACCCAATTACTTCTGCATACTGGTTACATGTTTTGGTCCTAATCAGGCCCTTCTAATACTAATATAACCTCATTATAATGGGGGGGGGTTAACAGGGAATAAACACGATATTACTGGGACTCGAACCCATGACCCAACTAACTCTAGAAAGTTGCTCTACCACTTGAGCTCTCTCATTCCCTGCGCCCAGTCCAATAAGTTTCTAACTGCAATCCACTTATATGTTTTCTACCGGGCCGGTGGAGTTGTGGAATCATATTGGATAATCCAAATGTAACAGGGCAAAAATGCATGAATGGACCTAGGCTGAAAAGTCCAGGACCTCACTTACCCTAGACAGGCGTTCTACCATTTGGGCTATCCGATACGTGCCCAGTCAGGCACATTACATTTGCAACATCAATAAAAATATTCAATTATTTTGACCCAACCTTATCCGGTTTAGAAACGTTTTACTCACGCCAGTTCTAACTGAAGCCTCGCTAACCAAAACGTGTTCTCATTTTCTAGCTAAAACACCACTAATTACAACAAACAGAACTCTAACAAAAATTATAAATTATTTTTTGAGTTGTTTTCTGTTTCAACGGAACATTAAACAATGGAGCGTTACGTCGACCCAAGAGTAAATTGGATTTATCGAAGTTCTAAATTTGCAAAAATATACATCGTCACTTCTTCAATACAAGAAGCGGTTGTTATAGGTTAGAAACTTACCTTGCCGAACACTGTTCGGGATGACATGTTTCTCCTTACGTTCGTGCGTTATTTGTACTGATATCAATTCGACTGTTACAAAAACAGGCCGGAGTTTTCATTCACTATGGAATATCTACCTCAGGCGAATGGAACATATCTATACCAGTGTCACTCAACTGTAATATGTATTGGGAGTCTTATCTCCTTCTCGACTCTGTTAATATTGAATAGTCAAAGAATGACGAGAAAACATAAACCCGCCTCAGCTGTTATTCGCATATATTTAAAGTTTGTAACAGAACATTATAACATAATTCGTGTCCAGATCTAACCCAGCATTATCCACGAACTGAGCGAAACAGCCTGATTTGGAACATGACTAATTTGGAACATGACTGATTCGGAACATGTCTGCTTCGGTCCAAATTACGGGAGGATTCGGACCAGATTTCCGGCTAATTCGGACTTTAATATTGGCTCATTCGGACCATGTGAAATATCAGTAAGTTTCGTCTGAATCAGTTATGGTCCGAATCAGCCAGCATTACGAGCTGAAGAGCTATATATTAATATTGCATAGTCCAAATTAGATTTCCGCAACAATGCCCACCTATATATTTTTATTTTAAACTTTTTTCCACTTCATGTAAGCAAAGCCAAGCGAAACAAGCATTGCTTTTCTTTCAAATATCGAAATTTATAAGAACTATAACTAAGTTTTGTAAAATATGTCTCGTATTATGACCTCCCTTTGGAAATCTCCTATAAAGTAATATGCGTTTAATAACAATAACCTTCTCAAGGGTATGCTATGACACTCGTGCTAAGATGGTATTAGCAGTGACAGTTTGTTTCTGAAGTTTTGGGACATTGGCCAACTAACGAAAGCCACAGTCCGTAAAGTTAATAGCAGGCTTAGTCAGTAAATTTGTATTTTAAAAACAACAAGAACAACAAAACGAAAACAGATACAACAACAAACTTCAGTTGGCTCAGCAGGTCTACATGTCCTTCTTTGACATGGCCCAAAAATGTTAATTCTACACTGAACCTAACAGTACAATAATATTCACACCTCGCAAAACGTCTCTATCTACAGAGGAAATATAATAATATTAGTAATCTTGTTGCAACTTAAAATATCCAAGATCCCTAACATCCACAAAACCTGACAAATCGACACGTGATATTGTATTGTGGACATGCGCAGAGTGTAATCTCATGCGAAATTCTCATATGTATGATATGGTTAGAAGTGTGTTTCTACCACAACGACAATGACTTGAAATGAAATGCCAGCGTACGGAATAGATGAAATAAGCAATGTTTTTAACACAATAGAGTGCACGTTTTGTGATCTCGGAGAACCCTACATTATGTATGTATTGAGTATATTGACACTGTGGATATTTTGGAATGAAGGAGATTGGAAAGGCGGAATCATTTTGCAGTTTTAACAAAGACTTTCAGCTGTTTCCAAAACACTTAAAGAATCAAGTGTAATGTTGTCGGCGCTCCAGTAAATATAGTTATATAGTTAATTTCCAACCCCTATTATTCTTGGAATGGACAAAATAGTATAGCTTTGGTTTTTGTGGTAACGACAGCTTTTCATGTTTTCAAGGCTACTTTGTGCAAACGACTTATTCCTTTGTAAAAGAAAATACTGCATTATACATTTTAATTACTTCAATTAGTGTTATTGGCAAATACACCTTACAATATTTCGTTCAAATCGAAGCAATTTATACCTTCTGTTATTTTATACTTACTAAAGGTTTTGAATTTGCAAATGAGGATCACAAGTACCAAAGTCACCGGGTAATTTAAAAATTGTAGACGTGATAGATGTTTACCAAGTTAAAGCTCATTTTCTTTGAAGATATAATCGAGACATTTTGGGCGTCGTTAGGATATGTTACAATATCAGTAATTTTTCTGTCAATAATCTTTTCAAAAGCATTTAAGGCAGTATTTAGAAGGACTGCTTTATTGAAGACTCCGTATTTTGACATATATAATTAGCAGAAGCTAAACCTACATTTCGCAATTTCTGATTCTGCAACAGTTTGTGCAGAAAAAGTATAACTGCAACCTCATCCTATCAAATTTTGTACTGCATTGAATACATACAGCTTTCCTTTAAATTCTTAAACAGTGATAAATATTACCTGATAAGATGTCAGATTTAAAGCAAGAGCGTTGAGGCATGAATCCAGCTGGAACGAATCATTACAAACGTAGGGTATTGCCCTGTTTTGAACATGCATATAATAATTATAGATGGCAGTAATTGCAAATATCCAATCCTGTATTTTCACTCCCCACACACACCTCTTGGATGAGGATAGGTGCATTCAGAAACTGAAATATTCTTTGTCGTCTACTCGACCCTCTTAAACATTATACCAAATATGACACCCCTCAATCATTCGGCGTAGACAGAGTTCAGGCTACAATGAAGAGTCCATGTTATCAATGAAAATTTTATATTCTATCCCATCTAAGCCCTTCTCATAAACGGACCGCATAAATGATCAGTAATCTTCATTGTCATCTACTTATACTCGTGAAACATGACACTCAGTATTATCACTTTCCGTCAATCAATGAAAACGGAGCCCAGGTTACGAGGACCGAGAAGATGGATGGACATATAGGGACAGTCGAAATACATCTTAAAAGTGAGGAATTAATAATAGTGTATTATACAATTATTAATATTATTGTGATAATTATTTTTATTATTATCAGACATACTTTTTGAATGATTATTTCAAAATATCGAAAGTTTAAACTTTGTTTTAATGAAAGTGATGTTTATCTGATAGAAATGTAGCAGGGTAATTCTGAAGAACAAACCTGTATTTGTCTATATTTTAATAATATTACTTCCATAAAAAATTCTGTTTTATTTTGTTTGGTTTAATTGTACTTTGAACACGATATGGTTATATGACGCTTAGGACATGGTAGCTAAGTAATTTTGCAATAAGAGAGAGAGAGAGAGAGAGAGAGAGAGAGAGAGAGAGAGAGAGAGAGAGAGAGAGAGAGATTCCATCAAAGACCTCAACATTATTTGACACTAGGTTTTGAAATATGAAATAGCCATGATATGGAATTCCGATTAGTTAACCGCCAATAACCCATATATGCTATTCAGTAACGCGTGCAAACATCCTGTATACATAATATACATTATGTACTTGAGAAACATTTAAAGAACTGATGTACACATTCCGGTTATCTGATGTTGTTGGAAATCTCTGCTTAGCACGGTTTTGCCTTGCAAAAAAGAAACATTTGACCATTTCTTTAATCATATCATATACAATATGATAAAAGAGTCAGTCAAATTGGTATGAAAATGTAATGCATATTTCGAAGTACTTAAAACTGTATGAATTTAAAATACCCTGACCTGACGATGATTCATTCAAAACATAAAAACCAATAACATAAATAAGTAACAATTTAATTTAATGTGCAACAATTCAGGAGTTCAAAGGTATTATGAATGAAGATATCGTAAAAGAAAAAACTCGAACAGTAATGTATGCTAATTTCCATCGGGAAAAAATAAATGGATGTTACCGTCGATGAAAAGATTATGAGACAGATAAGAAAAAACTATAGTCTGGGAATTTTGGTATGTCCCAAATAAACAAATTTACAAGGCTCCTAACTAGATTCTTGGAGCACGTCTTTCTGCGAAATAGCTATGGTTTGACAGAATAAGCTATTTTTGTTTCCATCCTTCATTTACCCAAATACATTAAAATTATCCTTTACTATTCAAAGTAACATTGTAAGTTATTCAACAATTAATATGTATGTTGATCTTTAACAAGGTGCCTAAACAAAGCAAAATAAATTTAACAAGACAAAATGCAATATAAATTTAAGGTTAGCAAAGAACATGAAAAGATAACTTCAAAATTAAAAGATGCATGCAAAGTTGAATATGAATGGCAACTCTGGAAAACCTGCACATAATAATTATTTTTTTAAAATGCGAAAAAGAACATTTTTAAAAGACCAGGAAGAGTCCAGAATGCGGACGACGATGCAAAGAACATCTTGAAACTATCCAATCGCAATGTGTGAACGACATGAAATAAAATCAAAGCACAAAATTTATTATATTTTTAGTAGATGGTGGTGTCTTAGCACTAGGATCGTTATTCATGTGATCACAAGCTGCACCATACACTTTTCCTCTTCTTTACACAAGTGTCATATAGTGACTCAAAATATAGGGTTAAAAGATGTTGGATTCAACAATGAACAATCAAACTATCGGAAGGAGACAACAGTAGTTGTCAATATATAAAACTATACCGAAATACTTAAAAAAATATACACTTCCGTAGACCAAGGTTTTTATAAGAAAATAATAAAGTGTCGACTAAAACAGAAATCGTTATCAACTGATTTTACTATGCCACAGAAATGTGCTGTCATTGTGTGTCAAAAAGGGTACAAAAATGTTATATTGTACATACCTAATATAGGGTTAGAATATAATGGAATTAAGTTATCCATTTTGCTTGAGTAAATAAAAAGAAACATTGAATACGATGGTGTTATTTTGTTTGCATCAATATTTAAATATTCTATAAAACATTGCAAAGGTTGTTGACAAAGGCCTGGCAGCAACTTATATATTTAGATTTTTGTTCAAGTTATTTGCACCAAGTAAAACTGGTAACAAAAGAGAAATATTTGACAAGATTATATAACAGGATAGATAGAAACATACATACATACATACATACATACATACATACATACAGACAGACAGACAGACATACAGACATACATACAGACAGACATACATACATACATTCATACATACATACATACATACATACATACATACATACATACATACATACATACATACATACATACATACATACATACATACATACATGCACGATCCCGCAAAACATTAAATACCAAGACAGCCCAAACCTAATGATTTCTACCATAGCCAAGTATAATGCGAACACATTTAACTGATTGGTGTTCGCGTATATATTTATTTAAGGTTTTGTAGATGGAATTTCATTTTTCAGCATAATAAATAGCGAATAAGTCGAGTACATTCGACACAAACCTTATTATGTTTTCATAATAATAAATGTTAGCCTAATTTAAACACATTATCCATAACAATCACAAAACCTACACTATAGATTCATATACATCAATCAGGTACATCATTGTATCGAATATATCTCAAGCAATATAAAACCATATGAAAAGTTACATATGGTAATACCAAATATTGTATCTGGCGTTCCTTCGTGTCGTTAGACGTGAAAGAAAAAGGAGATGGCAAACAATAATTGTCAAATATACAACATTGTTGCAACATACATTTATTTGTGGATAAATATATCGGGTTGAACAACACGCATTACTATACAAGGTATCGTGGCCTAAGGTTAGATCAAGAGCATGCAATATACTACCACAGTAGCCATACATATTTTGCTGTACTGAACTAGATTTAGAATTCCACCTTATGTCTAAATACTAGCAGATCCGTTTCTTCTGTGTTCATGTGAAAGATTTCAGATGCACCGGTACTTGAAAAGCAGCCAGTGTGATTAAAAGTAAAAACCAAGATTAAGCGCTGTAAAATATTTATCTCCAGTACGATGTTATTAGTTCTGATTTAGCTGCTGAATTGGTAAATAAGAAAGAAATTAAATGGTTTTCTTCTAGTATGTTGGTTTGAAGGGTGTTTTGATGCTATGCAAACAGATTTGAATACGTGACTATAAAAAATGTTCAGTTCGGCAACAAAGAAGATTTCGATGAATATTAAAAAGTCTGCTTGACATGGTTTATGCTTAAGGTTTTTAGCTGGGACATTATTTTGTTGAAACTCTAATGTATTTGTTTCTCTGAACAGTACAAGTATACATATAGTAGTAACGTAAGGGTTGCGATCATTGTGACACTAACGATACATGCAGATGGTCTTTTTTGAGTGATGCAGACTATAACAAATTGCTTTCTAGGAGTCTTAAATTAGCCAGCATGCAAACAGGGTATCCAAGTGTATCTTAACGAAGTCATTGTTGATTACGAGATGTATATTTATTTTGTGCCTGATCCGCAAGGCAATGTTCACACATCAAGCTTGAAGCAATCCTCATCAAGACATGCTCATTTTTTAGCTACTGATTGCAGGAAACATTGAATAATTTAATCAGATAGAGACTAAATACCAATAATTTTTATTACATCGGTATCGTCTCTCCAACTGAAGCAAGACTTATGACAGAAAGTAGTCCTCATTTATGACAATGTGATCGAAATCAGTTCTGAGGATAAACTTGAGAAGTGTGGGTACTGGCTGTTATTTACCAAGATCCATACACTTTGCTTCTAATTGAAGACTATGGTGATCGTGATGATGTAATATATGAAAGAAACTAACCTATCTAAACTAGCTTATTGTGGTAGATATTTTGAAATATCAATATAGATAAATACAGGTTGGTTAGTAATGGTCAATTTCAAGAAGAAGAAAGCAGTAGAAACTATCTTCACTGAGAATGATCTCATCACAGATGATGTACTTCTACAGATTATGGATTCTTTGAAGCAAAACTAAACCAAACAACTTTTAAGGTGACTCGATTTTCCTTTCCAATAAAAATTACTGGCGTGAATGTTAGTAACGCGTTTATATTGGCAGCCATAAATGATTTTATCACACAGAGGCAAATCTACGGTGTTCACTTATTGGTATATATCCCCATGGTTATACAATCGGAGTAATGCCATTTCTTAGTAATTTTCATTGTTATTTAATAAGTTCTCTCACTGTATTTTTAAATTTTCTATTTTAATGACACATTTTGTGATTACTTTGAATACGGTCTTGCTGTTGTTATCAGTCTTGAATGAGTTTGCCTTTAATAATATATGTCTTAGTTATTTCATCGTTGAAAAATGAAAGAACTGATTTGTTCGCTCGATCGATTAATTTGGTCTAGTTATTCTCACAATAACGAGCACGGTGTAAATGTTAATAGTGTTTCTTATGACCTTTCTTTAGCTTTCTCATAGTGGGACGCGTTTGACAAATCTATTTTCTTCTGCCCATATTCTAATAGTTTGTCATAAGAAAAAACTCAAATTGTTTACCCAACAAAGCACTGCCAATCGGTTTCATGTACAACTTCTCGATTCATTTTCTGACGTTTGTTCAAACTTGTATTCACTTCAGTGTATGTTTTCTTGCCAAGGAGTTGTGCAGACAAGACAAATCTGTATCTCTATGAAACCCATCCATACTTAAATATTGAAGTGTGTTTAATGTATAGCATACTTGTATTATCTTCACTATGCATAACATGTATGGTTTAATTGGTTTTGTACCATTGTAATATCAATCAGTGACATCTGCAATTGGTATTTTTTAAAAATGATATAAGATTTTCAAACTTTACGGGAGATTCTTAAAAAGGCATTGGTTTGCTGGTATCTCCAAATATGTAACTAGTTTCTCTATTATTAATTATCTGGAGCTGGATTTCTTTTAGTTGTACTATAAGTATATATTGACATATTGCCCAGCCATTGAAATTCAGGTACGAACGCATTCCATACTCGACGTTAACTTTGTTTTATTGCATTCTCGATAACTTTGAAAAACAATTTTCATGGACACAGAATAAAACAACCACACAAAATATTTGTTGTCTTTTTCAATCATGAAGTATATTTTATATTCAGTAATCAACTAAATTTTAACACATTGTCTCATTATATTGCATCATAAGATATCCCCAGTACACTGCAATAGTGCGTTTGGTCATAAATTTTAGTGTTTCACACATGTATTTATGAAAACTTTAAAGAGGGCAAACATCATCAAAAGTTTTTTATTCAAGGTAATGGTTGTCAAAAAAATGTTTAAATATTGAAGTGCGACGTCATGTCTTAAGCATTTGTTAATTGTCATAAGATATGTTGAAATTATAATATCTAAGTAAAACCTCTCTTTGGGGTATAGCTGCTTCATTAACAAATTTATCAATGACTTTATATGAATTTGTTACATTCTCTGTACAATTTGTATGTCATATAGATTATTAACCAGCTTCTCCTCTAGAGACTGAGCCATGGACATCAAGTTATAAATGATTTACCCCAGTTATTTCATTGCCATCGTTCATGAACCTAAAGTTATCTGCAATATAATCGATATTTCCCAATTATTTCATTACCATCCTTTCTTTATATATCAGTATGAACTGCTTGTTTAATACAACATACTTCTAATTGTTATTTAGTATAATGTCTTCCATTTGAGCAAAATCATTCTTAAAAGCTCCATAAGGAAATGACTGCTATTTGTGATTGAACAAAGCGGTATACATTGGATATTTTTAATTCCAACTTGCAGTTGTTATAAAAAGGATATTGTACAGTTGTTATGAATAGGATATTGTACAGTTGTTATGAATAGGATATTGTATAGTTTTTATGAATATTGTACAGTTCAGCTAAATGATCATAGTCAAAAATTTCAATGTTTCTTTTCTTCTCACAGACATGACGAGTGTCATGTGAACTGTAATGCTTTCCTTTATCATCTGTGTACACATAAAGCTTTGCAAGTTTTGATCATAATCAATATAAACAATGTTTGATATCTTACCCTGCCACTTATAAAGTACTTGAATTCATTTAATACCTTTGCAAACAAATAGTTTGTAGTATATATTATTTATTAACTTGAGTAAATATAAATATTCACGTGTTTAGCTGTTGTTTTTATCAGTCCAGGTTATATCAGTTTGATACGTATTAGTGTTATGTTGTATAGGTGTGCAGCATACGACTTCGGTACGAAGGTACTTTCAAAATGACAATAAACAACATAACAGACTTGAATACAAATTGATTAATTTTACATTTGACATCTGCTCCCTCTGCATGCTGGATGTCACCTGTAAGTACACTGTTGCAGTTTGTGTGTGTTCTGAGAGAATGTTCTGGCGGGTTACACACACACACACACACACACACACTATATATATATATATATATATATATATATATATATATATATATATATATATATATATATATATATATATATATATATATATATATATATATATATATATATATATAAGAATTTTAAACAACCAGACTTGTGTAATTTGTAATAAAGATATTTTCTTGCATTTGAGTTAGAGTCGAGACCTTATAAATTGTAAGAGGATTAATTATGACGACGACTGGACCCAATAAACTTCTCGTCAAGCAATTTTGACAGGGATCCTTTGTGAGATTTTGTATCGGGTTATATTTGTACCATAAAATGTATGGAGAAGATTTATTCAGCGAAATAAGCGCATCTTACGGATACCGAGTTTGATAAAAGGAAATAAACACTCGAGTTTAATACGTAGACCAAAAAACTGGCTGCTAAACTGATGTTGACATGGATCGTTCTTTTATAGTTTATACCTTAGGATATGTTCAATCCCGAAAAAAAGCACTAATAAATTTGTATAGAATAATCAGAAAAACATGAAGTTCTTATGGATACGGCAATATAAAACCGCTACAGTAAGGACCGAATAGATCAATGTTTGGCGATGTGTGAAAAATTATTTAGGGAACTTTTTTTTATTATTCCATCACTGAAATTTATAGTTAGTAATCTGTTCAATGGAACAGGAAATGGTTAAAGAAATTAGTAGTTTATTTCGAAACATAGAGAGGAAAGTGAGTTGTGTAAATCATAAGGGACTAATCATTCGATATCAGAGTATATATATATATATATATATATATATATATATATATATATATATATATATATATATATATATATATATATACATATATATATATATATATATATATATATATATATATATATACATATATATATATATATATATATATATACATATATATATATATATATATATATATATACATATATATATATATATATATATATATATATATATATATATATATATATATATATATATATATATATATAACAATGCCAATAATGGTAATACAATTGTAATATTAACCAAAATATTCCATTTTTAAATGACTATGACATGGACCCTCATTTAAGATTTTGTATCTATGGATTTCTTCAATCGTAGATGAAATATTAAGAACATGCTTTAAGTGGAATCGGAGAAATAAGAGTCTTAATAGGTACAGGCTATTTACAACTAGGACATGTATGACTGATTGTTTTAATTCTTTACCGAAGGCGAACCCATAGAAGTTTGTTGATTTAAAAGTCTTCTTTGACATTTCTTACCCATATACCTTCTCCGACATTATGAGAGGTTTGAAGAAATTGTTTGATGATATTTCAAGAAATCGGAGTCTAAATTTATGGCAGTAATAAAAGTCCTTAGGAGATTGCCTTGCAAATCACTCATGGACCCTAATGTACCCTTAAAGCTATTCAAGTGGATCTTACTTTGTGACTTTATATTTGGGGATTTCTTTAGAGGTGTGTGATTCTATCAAAATTTTGCACAGCAATAACATTTGCCATAAATGGTTTTGATTTAAACCATTTTGGCAGTTTTGTAGTTATTGATATACTCCAACCGCAGAAAATAGTTAGACATTCTAGAAATTGGTGAATGAAAATATTGCTACGTTAAAAATACTGTTCCGTCTACGTACAGACCTAATATCCAGTTTTTAAAATGTTTTCATTTAGTCTCCTATTTGAGATTTTGTAAGTAGAAATGTTTGGACCTGTTGAAGAAGGGATGACGAAATTCGGAACGCCAAATGAGAGAAATAGGACGGTCATTACAGCCCCCCCCCCCCCCAAGACACACACACACACACACACACACACACACACACACACACACACACAGTATTTGCCATGGTGAGTTGATCGCTAATAAAAAAACAATTTGATTATCTGATCTCCTATTCAGAGAGCTTGTATTCTATCCCTTTGTAGGCATGCTGTACTAGGGAGTTTTCGTCGAACATTCGGATCGACTTAAACAAAATTAGTAGAGCGGGTTGCAAGAAACATGGAGGCTAAATAAATAATTCTATATAGCATATGAGTCTTCTGACTTTAATCTTGGTTGAGATTTATTTGCCAATATTTGTCATCAGCTTTGTCTTCTCAGCGCTTGTCTCCATGTTAAATCTAGAAGATGTTTCATCCAAGCTCTTCACTTAGGTGGCAAGCTCGTCTTCACTGCCTGCCAGCCCATCAATGTCGTCTGCAAAGCCTAGGTTGGTGATGTTACACCCTCCATGTTGTACTTCTTCACTGTGGCCTACAATGGCTCATGCCACACTCTCTCTCGAAAGCCTTTTAGAAATCTTTGAACACGTGATAGATATCTTGTTGATGCAGATAGGAAACCTATAAATAAACAACATCATATTCTAAATGTATTGACATAGCCAATGATAGGGAAAACTCTGGAGTTCCCAAATTATATTTGAAAACAGATTGTATGCGTGATGGAAAAATATATACGACTTAATTCCTTCCTCCTTATGCTTCGTTCTGCTGCATAAGCATTACTACATCATTAATTTTTACAAACCTTTGCAACAAGAACAAAAAAGCTAATGCCGCCTGAGCGCTAAATGCCATAGTTTAATATCTTGATGTTTACTTGCGACGTTACAGCTAAGGTTCTGCTGCGTTATTAAATAGTAGAACATTCTGATCGTGAAGTTTGCAATAAGAACGAATAACTGACATAACATGTATAACCTAGAAACTCCACGATTCTGTTCCTTAATAATTTATTGGATGAAGATAATAAGAAGCTGGGTTTTGTATAACTTGCGAGACTTAGAAACTTTGCTGGGTATACAAATACAAACTATTGCAGGCAGAGTAAAGAGGACTAAAACAAAGTTCCACAAGCCTGTTTATTTAGCTACTCAAGAGCAAGTAAAAGAATCATGACGTCTTCGAACTACTTATATGCTAATATATATATATATATATATATATATATATATATATATATATATATATATATATATATATATATATATATATATATATATATATATATATATATATATATATATATATATATATATATATACTTATATGCTAAGAAAGTTTGAGGGAATAGTTTTAAAACGTTCGGTGATTCGGTGATGGGTGTGTTATCGTAACGAATGTTTTTCATCAGAGACCATGCGATCTGAGTGAAATCGTAATCGTGTAAGGTTTTGTACAGAACTCACGTTACTTAATAATAAAGAAAAAAATGGGAACCACTCCGATAATGGCTGGCAACATGACATAAAGTAGTGTGTGTGTGTGTGTGTGTGTGTGTGTGTGTGTGTGTGTTTGTGGAGGGAAGGTATTCGGATTAAGCTGGCCAGTTTTAGTTGAAAATGAAATTAAAATTTTAATAAAAAGAATCTTTAGAGATAGTTCAAATTGGAGCTGGAAAACAAAATTCCAAAAATTATATTTTGGTGGAATTTCATTCCTTCTACAGTTATGAATTGGAACACTCATTACTAAAGTGAGCACCGGATGCATTGGTGCGAAACTGAAAGCACATATAAATACAATGGGAAGGTGTTGAACTTTATTCGGATTACGATAAAATTTAAATTCTTGTGCTCCTAATACCTATTGAGTGGATTGCTCGCATTATATACTGTTATGTCAAATGTAATTGAATCAAGTGAAGCGGGGTCCTTAAAATGCTACAGAAAAAAGTAGAGAATCCCATCCCCAAAAGACTGCTAGATAAACCATAAACTTCAAAGCTCGAGAGTCATTCGGTATTGGAAGATAAGAGTGTGCAAGTGGAACTTGAAAAATAATAATAGTAACGATCCTACAAGCACACGATAAACATAAAATAGAATAGGTTAAATACATAAAATGAATATTTAATATATGAATCTGGAACATTTACGCAGATACATTATTGGAAATATGCAGAAGAATAACTACTCAACAGAAATAATATATAAACTCAAGACAGAAAATCAAAACAGTCAAGGACGAATAAAATGGAATACTTGTGAGAATGCACCACTGTAGAAGATATTAGAAGACTTAAACCAGGATTCCCAGAATGAATATATTCAATTGTCAGGAATTAATAACAGAAATAAGGATGAAACCACTTAACAGAGTATGGAAAAGGTCATATATTTTAGCAAAAATAAACTTAACATCAATATCGGAAGCAAAGATATTGACAGAGCACACCGATTTAGTAGATTAGATTACTTCGCAAATAAAATAATAATTTGCTAGTTTGCGGGGAGTATGACACATTTGGAGGTACCACAGAGAAGGAAACCCTTGAAGGGGTCTGGAATACTGTTAAAACAGAACATTATCAAAGCAACTTTGGAATTCATGGAGAAAGTCGGAAAAATAAACTATAGAAAACACATGGATACATGTATATGGTGGAAAGGTATTCCCAAAATTGCGGAACGATAGAAAGTTGCCAGTAACCTCTATAACTGGTTTAACCACTCCTGGGCAAAGAAGTCACTGTAATATTTCGAAAAGGAGCTTTATTACAGGTGCAAATATAGTTAATATGTAAAGTTAACATACTTTCGTGAAGCACTATGCATGCACGGCACATTGTGCTTCATTAGAGAGTAAGGGAGATAACTGTAGAACGGCATTATGTACCCTGTCCTTTTGCGTACAGGAGTTAAGTAATGCAGCAAATCTCTTTAGTAGTTTTTATGTATTTGTAAATGATACACACATAATGTATGTACAAAAGATACTTACAAAAATTATTTATATTTTTTTTAAATACTTATTTTGAGAAGCAAGTTGGTTATTTTAAGACGCCGGTTGAATTATACAGTTTAAGGAACAATGGTTAGTAAGTAATCCAATGCATTGGGTGATATGAGGAATATACAATAATTTGTATAAAATAAAAAAATATTTGTACAGGTTAAATACAAACATGATCATAACCTACCATACTCTTTTGGGCGTTTTATGCGCTGTCAGTGGAGTGCTAATGAATTATTAAATGATAAAGTTAATAATACATAAATTATGCTCGTACACTAAACTATGTCAAATTACGGGGAAGCATGATGATGTATTAACAATTATATCCTGTGCAATATATGTCCAAAACATGAATAATGGAATAGATAGTTCTCATTCCTCAGATGGATGAATGCAAATCAATAGAACTTTTAAAGAAAATTTCTCCGTACTTCACTTTCCAATTTGTTTCTTACTAAATGAATACAGTTTAAGTTTTATTGAGATAGGAAATAAACGCGTATGTTAAAGCTGTACTTCTGAACATTACCCGACTTTAGCGTCACGGTTTATAAAGAGACTAGGATTTTAGAAATTCAAAAGCTAGTTGCTGAAAGTCAAAGTGTATGTAGAAAATAAATTTAAAGTATTTTATACTACTACTACTACTACTACTACTACTACTACTACAACGATCTATGATCAATTATTCTTGGAAATACTTTTATTATCATGGCCCTCATATTAATCAATCTTCTTTTGGAGAAAGGTAAAGAAAACAGAAGAAAAGCAAATGTAACGTTTGGAAAACGCATTTAAAACAAATTGTACGAGCAAAACTTTGTAGAATAAAGAGAGAAAAAAAACGACGAAATAGATTTAACTCGGAAAAAAAGATATGTTACAATAAACAAAGGTAAATTATGAGATTAGGCAAAGGAAAACTGATAAATTCAAACGTTTGAAGGAAGTGACAAGGTTATATGACACATTTTTTAAATGCATCTTTCTTCGTTTGTTTATGAGGTTCATTATTTTTTTTCATTACATGCTGTTGTAATGCAACATTATATGCTGAATTTGAAAATGTGCATAAATTAGTTCATTTCTGCTTGACCTGATTGACTTTTCATTTTAGGTAAGCAACTAATATTAGCTTCAATATTCTTTATGTGTATGAACTTACTATCAGGAATTGTATTCAGGTAAACGAGAAGTAAATATGTTGATTTGGATCAGGGTTTGGGCGTTTTCTAAGTGAATTTTACACGTTATTGTGTTGTAAAAAAAACAAGGCTCATTAGATCATTTTAGAAGGTTATTTTCTATTAGGTAATAATTTCTATTTATAAAAAAATGCTAATGCGACCTGAGGTCAAGTAGAGAACTATTTAATCTTGTGATTGTGACGATTTGGTCATTCCTGTTTCAACATCTGACATTAAGTTCTACTATGTTGGAACCAGTTTGGGCTGAATTTACTTTTCTTCAAATTATTTAATTTAAGTAATTATTTTCTCTGGAAAAAACAAACATGCTCTCATCAAATTCTTGGATAAAGACATTCACAAGAATTTATACTGAATTCAAACCTGGAATTATATTACTATGATCCAACAAAAGATTGTTGCCACATCGGCACTCCATAAGCTATAGCAGACACGTGATCGTCTTTAGTTTCTTATCTCTTCAGGACTTGTACTGAGTTTAATTCGGGATAATAAAGGTAATACTATTAGTCAAAAGAAACTAAGTGATAGGTAAAGAAAGTCCAAAGAAAGTAAATGATAGGTAACAATATAAGTCATATGAAAGTAAATGATACACTAGAAATATTTTATGCTCCTAAATTCACATCAGATGAACTAAAAAAAATCAAAGTACGAAGTAACGCTTGTGGAATCTTTGGAATGCCTAAAAACATGAATAGTGGTAAACGTCTAGGATGTGTTATTTTGGAAGTTTCCGAATGCCTAAACAAATACGAAATAGTGATAAAAGTGCAGGTGGTGTTGTATTAACTGTTGAATTCGATACATCCGTCGTGAAGGATATAAATACTTCTTTTTTAAAATATAAATTCATTATGTCAAGGTTTCCGTAACACATGCTGACAAAATTATTACATTTTTGCCAAAGGAAAATAATTCATTGGAGATTTTATGTAAATTAATTGAGATCTATAGCTGTTTGTAAAATATTTCCTGTGTAATAGCCCCATATGTTATAGCTCCGAATACATCAAAGTCATAAATGCTTTATGAAAGATATATATGTGGGGGTGGTAGTCAGACTGATATATGATCGTATGTCATTTAAAGATAAAAGTCACATGATTGGAAGTCACATGATTGGTTTAATTGTGCTAGTTGATTTTGATACAGGTTTTTACCCTTGCTCTTTAAGATACATACAGGAAGTTTTTTTTTAATGTTTAGTTTGGTGAGCAATATATATATATATATATATAGGTAGGTAGGTAGAGGTGTGTGTATGTGAATGTGTGTGTGTGTGCCGAATAACGGTCCTGATAAGATGAGTGGAACAATATTTATTAATAAGCTACGAGATGGTGGATTGTGCATGAACATTTTGCATGTTTATAAAATATTTTAAAAAATAACTCGGTGAAAGCGTTTGCTGATTAGTCATTCTGAATGGTAAAATATAATTAAAAACTTACTCAATAAATATGAATTGTCATGTTACACGAGGCAGCATGAGACGATACCCTAGGAATTCAAAGACGCTTACATAATCCACCTACATAAGCGCAAAGGGAAACGCCAGGCCTGTGACAACCGCCTGGGTATATCCTTAACCTCAATTGAAGGAAAGTTACTCTCCAGAATCCTACTCAACCGCTTCAATACACACCTTGGCCAGGTACTACTGCCAGAAGTCCAGTGCGGATTCCGAAAAGAACGTGAGACCATCGACATGGTTTTTGCTGCAAGGCATATGCAAGAGAAACGTCAAAAGCAAAACATCGACCTTTCATTCATCCACGTCGACTTGATAAAGGCGTTTGATACTATCAGCAGAGACGACTCGTGGAAGGTACTTTCCAAGTACAGGTGCATATTACACATAACACCTATTTCTTGTACACTTTTGGAACTTTGTGTATGAATGGCAATGGAAATGAATCTATTTTGGTCACAAAATACACTTTTTCATAGTCAGTGCGCATGCGGAAAGTATTATCTGGTTTGGGTACAAGAATACATGGTGAATTCCAACCAATTTTACTCAGTTTTAAATCATTCTCCAGCAAATACTGACTTTCTTTCTTTATACATTCCTGTTTGAGAGAGCTCATCCTGTATGGATTATGTTTCACAAGTGTGAAATCTACAATTTTAACGCCATATTAGATTTTATTTTTTCGTGTAGGAACATCTGGAAACAAGTGCTGTGCTCATATTCAAGTAATAGCTGTTTTCTTATTGCTAAGGAAGTGAACGTTTCTCGTCCAGACTATTCATAATTTCCGATTTCCGAACATTGGTTACACCAAATTCACTACCGTCCGATTGCATTTAATCGCTTAAATTCCCACTGTGTCGGACAGGTACAACTAAATTAATTGCATAAATAACCTGGTTATCTCTATCAACATACACCTTTAACATATATATATGGCAAAGGTTGTTTTTGTTTTTGCCTACAAGGTGTATTTATATAATTTAAATAATACGCTTTCTTTTAAACTGTGTACGGACTTTAGAACCAAGCCTGACGAGGACTTTTAGGTAAATAAAGATTGAGAGGACTATATCACTAAGCTGAAAACTACTTGTTTGTTATTTTTATCCTACCTTAATTTAATTTTTTACTGAGTATAGTGCAGATTAGTTCTTCCAGCTTCCCAAGCCTTTGACAAATTGTATTTAAATTAGAAACATAGTTGAGAAGGTTAATTTCTGTATCTACACTTGAAAGATGTTTCTCTTTTAACAACGTAAATGGTCCACTGACAGTGTCTAAAATCTAGTTCAAATGGACTAAATCCTAAGAAGTCTTGAACTGATTCGCTAACAGAAGACAACAGTAAATGAACTCATTCGTACAAATCTTTTGTAGTATCACAACAATATGATCGAATCATAGTTGCCAAAGTTTGGCTTTCAGGGTGATAAGCAGAAGACTTACATTCCTGAATGGTTAATTAATGTATAGCTTGCTGACAAATTCCAGACATAAAATTAAATATGACCTCTGATCAGATTAGACAGATTTGGTTTTGCCAATCAGAGCAAAAAACTTTTATCTTGTTTTAATTTTAAGATTCATCCAAGGAAATGCCTATGGGAATATTTTTGATGCACACAATATGGTCAATGTCTTGGTTACCTGATTCGCCCCTGGTATGGGAAACATTCTACCATCATTCGCCAAATGCAGGAATAGGTTGCAAATGAGCCTTTGGTATCTTCTGACTGGGTTTCCTACCATTTGACAAGTATGACAAGATCTGCAGTATTTACAAACATCACTTTTAATTTTTGGCCAATAAAAGTGATTTGAGATCTTTTGAAATGTCTTGACCAGCCAAAAGAGTTTCATGGGCTAGACTATGAATTTCTTGAATATAGCACTTAGGAACAATGATTTAATAGCTCACTGACTACTCATCACCAGCATGTACCTCGTATGATGATCTCCATTTTCTCATAAGAACAACATTTTAAACAAAATACATAACACAAGGACAGACATTTACCTTATAATCATCACTGCTCGTCACAGTTTTACATGACACTTTAAACAGGTTCCTACCTGACGAGAAACTTTAGGCCACGATTTTTAAATTAAAGTTTTTTTTTTCAACACCTACGATTCATGCCTCACTTGATACTATACAGCCATTTCTTGCACATACTGATTTCCTTATAAATTAAAATGAATTTCATCCCCATGGTGATATTATTATTAACAGTTTCAATTTTGAAACAAATAAGCAAATCAATATACAGTGCCTAAATCAATTTATTTAGTAATGTTAGGTAGAAAATAAATATCAGAAAGAACTGATATATTGCATATGTCACATGTAGTCATTCTACATAACTAATCGATTCCAACATCAATAACCAAACATCTGGATGTTTTCATTCATCGTTATCTATCAACAAAACTTTAAACAATTTAAATGCGACCAGTACAATTTCAATGATATGTAATGCATTTAATATCAAATACATAAAAAATTATATACAACAATTAGCGCACTAGGATTTTACTTGCTTGTAAGAGAAGTCCAACTGAAAAACTGCAAAAACTTACATCTGCTATGTGCAGGTACAGCTGGGTCTGTGCAGTTTATGATCTTTGTTGTTTGCACTCTGGTGACTTATAAGCAATCTCCATTACAGTAGATACAAAAAAACTTAAATAGATTGTTTAGCTACAAAATTTAAACAAGAAGCCATTTTGTACATATTTCAATTAAAAAAATGTCTCTTCCCTTAATGTACAAATAATTACAGTAAAGATATCACTTTCAATTAAATATGTCAAATTTAATAACATCAGTTTCCAATTTACAAAACACTCAGTTTTTAAAAAATTATATCTCAACACAAATTATAATGAATAATACTGATTTCATGGTTGCTGTGTTAATAGTATGGTAATGTAGTGTAGTTTATATAAACTTGGCATATTTCCATTATCTGCATGAAGTAATTTGTATATTAACTTTCATTATATTCAAATTCTTCTACACAGTATCTTACCCTTGTAGATTATTTTTTTTTTTTACTGATGACATGTATATTTGATTGAACTGCATGGCCACAATCCAAACTAGCTGTCATTACTTTAGATAAATCAAGGATATTATTATTGTTATTAATTGTTTTAAATAAATTTATTTATTGTTATTATTATTATTATTATTGTTATTATTATTATTATTTTATTATTATTATATACTTTCCTGTTTTTATATGTTCTCTTACCAATACTGAACAGTATATTTCATTTAACTGCATTGCCATAATCCAAACTAGCTGTTAACTAATTATATTATCCAGGATAAATCAGGGAAATTTGTATTATTATTAATTCTTTTAAATAATTTTATTTATTATTATAAGTATTATTATTATTATATACCTTTCCTGTTTCTATATACCCTGACCAATAATGAACAGTGGAAAGCTATATCCAGAGTTAAAGTCATGATGCTGTTAGAGAAATTTGTGTTTGAAATGAAGACTGTGTGTGTGTACCTAAAGCGGTAGATACAGTGTTTAATCAAAGTTAACAACTACTTAGTGTATTACAGATGCTTTTCTTGATCTGTCAGCTTATGTATTCAATTATAGCAGAAATAATTTTTCCGTGTTTTATAGTTTTGAAATTACAACTATGACTACTACCTTAACTAAAATTAAAAATTCTACAATTACTGAAAAATGATTTACAAAGAAGAACAAATATACAAACCAACCAATCAAGCAAACCTTGTAAGAAAAAATATATGCAAATATTACATAAAAATATATTGAACATTGTACTACATCTAAAAAAACAAGCACTTCAATCCATAAAGCAGAAAAACAAATACAATTTTTTTTATAATATGTATTCTTCTAGTACACAAGTTAGTGAAGATAATAAATTGTTAAAAAAAACCAACAATAGTCATGGACTTCTAATACAGTGCTCTATGGAAGAACTTGGTACAAAAAAAAGTTATATATACATGATAAAGCATGCTTTTAATAAAAATTATGTATAAAAACATTAATCAAGGATATTCCTGAGAACTAACTGATATGTGAAACTGGCAAAATACTAGCAAAGCAAATTGTATGCCTACTTTTCAATTCATGTTTTACATGTTTGAAGTATGCTGTGGTAAATGTTCAGCGTAAATATTGCCTTCATAAACTACTAGCAAAGGTTGCTCAAGGCAAGTAATGCTCTGGAAATATTTTATAAACATTTCAAGGCTTCAATTATGCAACCCAATCAAAATATATCTGATTAACAAATTATAAAATTTATCGTTCTTACAAACATTCCTGTCAAGAGTTATTTCCCTTTCTATACGTCATTGTGGCAAAATTCAGAAGACTTTTTATGTTTACTAAAGTCCATCAGAATGACATTTAAATGTATGTGACACATTGCCTTTATGAAAATCTATGCATTACAGTTTCATACAGTAAATTTTTGGTTGTGGACTTCTTATATAATTCCATTCTGTTGATAACTGCAAATAGTCTCTTTACAGTTTTCATTTCAACCAATCTCAATGTCACAGATGGTAATATTGTTATTGCGGTGAATGAAAACAGACTTAGATTTTGGAACCCATTGGCAAGTTTCGGTAATCATATCAGCACTGCTGAGAAGATCTACTGACTCCATGGATTGAACTTACAATCCAAAAAGTAGAGTGAGTGTATTACCACGGTCCTATGGATCAACTCATTTACATCTTGCACACTAAGAACCTCATTAACATCTTTAAGGACCAAAAGTTTCTTTGGTCAATGACTTGAGCAGATTTTGCAAACAAAATGCTAAAGTGTTTTTCTCTTTCTCTTTCATGTTCAATTTTAATTTTTTTAAATAGAAGGATTCAGCTTAATTTGAAGATCATATCAGTAAACCTTTGTCTTTGCAGAGCCTGTAGTGATATATTTTATTTAAATACAAACCAGTCAGTTTTAATTATAAAGCAAGCAAAAGTATAATAGGAAAAGATACAGTGCCAAATGAATAATCAGACTAGTTGCTTTAAATTTAGATCACATAATTTAAACATATTTAGCCATTTACCATTAACCATAATGTAAATGAAAAATATTCTTACTTATATCAATTTGCTGATGATATTGTCAATACAGCAAAATCTGTACATCATACAATACATGTACTAATAGAAATCAGAAGCACACTTCTGCTTCAAATTTTAGAAAACCATTTAAATACTAGATATTTAAATAAACCATCAATAAACAATTACATCTGTTCATTAATATTTTGTTACTTACAATTAACTGAACACCCCTCAATAAAGACACAAAAAAACATAAACAAGTTTATTAAAAAAAACTAATTCATTTAAAAGAGTTTCACTTGGGTTTTTTTTTACCAATTTTTAAATAAAAAGCAAGATTAAGTGCATTTTCAATTTCTAAGTATAAAAAATAAGTGCACATACAGAAAATAATATCCATAAAATAAAACCCTCTATTTGGCACATGACTTTAATTAAAACCACTATATATATGTGCTTATAAATCGGGTCCAACTGCAAATAGCATAATACCGGATCTGTTGTTGCAGAACATTGTCAGACTAGTGCCTATGCTGTTTGTTCTACAGATTGGAACAAACAAACTGCATAGACCCAGTTCTGCTGGAACATTATGTGACAAAGGATATGGGTCTGTGTGGTTTGTACAAAAAACCCTGTTATGTTTTCTTAACTCTGAATTTTTTTCGCATTGTGATTGTTTTAGAATAAAACCCAACATGAAAGGCACTATGAAGCTTGGTATCCATGAAAATAAATGAATTTACAGCAGTTACATCTCTTGTAAAAAAAAAATCAGCAAAAGACCCATAACGCATAAAAGCATAGTGACCGCTCATGCTGTCAGTGGGTCCTGTTGAGTGAACTGTGCTTGTGCTTTTTTCTGTCGCTTGCTGTATCTTTCTCACTGAGTCTGGGTGTAAGTTGCACTTAACTCCATTTTAAGAGTGGATTCTACATGGCCAGTTTGTTGATTAGCTCTTAATTAAATCTATTATCTGACAGCACAGTGTAACTTAGGTCTGACTACTGCTGGAAATCCTGGAGATTTCACCCTTCAATGGAGTGTACTTCAATGGATACTAAACAAACACTAGTTGAAAAATGGTAACACACGTGCATTGTGAGTCATATAAAGTCAATTAGAGTGCAGCTTAAATGGTTCATATTTCAGACCAGTTCAAAGTGTACTATACAGTTCTTGTAAAGTTAACTATTAACATATTTGCTGAAAATATCCACACACAACCTTTAACAATTTAAACAGTACACATATGCTATTATCCCAAGTCCACAGGTTGTTAAATATGGCATATTAAAACAAACCATACCATATGTGAAATATGCAAATTTGATACAAATACGTATACACCTCTCCCTCAATAACCCATGAATAACATGATACTAAGCATCAACAATGAAATATATCCAGGTGGAACACAGTAAGGGATACTAAAACAATTTCATGAATCGTGATGGGGTGATAGCAGATTTGGTTGGCACAAATTACAATTTCCAATTATTCTATACAAATATTCGTCTAATAGATTATTTATATTTATGACTATTAGCTCCACATAAGCCTTGATCGCTGATTTATAAATAAGCTGACATGCACAATGCACAAACCAATGTATAAAAAAAAAAATGTAATTTGTAAAACAGCTGGCTCCAAACCCATCAATATTACACTCGTAAACAGTTGGCACCAGACCCATCAATAATGTTTTCAGTGGTCAATTCCACTAATAAAAGCAATGAATCCTGACAAACTAACTTTGGATTAAAAAAAAAAAGACCTAAAAAATGAAAGATTAAATAAACAAACCAACATGTCTGCATTTTTTTTTAGAATTTTCCATTTATTGTTATAATGTGTCAAAACAAATTTTGAAAAGCAATCCAGATTTGCCAAAAGTAGATAACTTTGAGTCATCTGTAGGGTGTGGTCCTAAAAAAAAAAATTATGCTGACGATATACAGACAGTAATCTACTTCTTAATTTTTTTATTCTCATGGAAGCAAATGTGGCATTTAAACTGAAAAGGGCATGTCACATTTACATGATTACACTGAACTAAATTTTAATAACTGAATTTAAAGAATTAAGTTAACAAGACTTCTTTAATTAAAATCTATGTCTTAGTGTTGCCAAATGAGCATATCCCAACATTTTGTATTGTTCTGTATTTCATCATCAATTGTGTATTTAAAACCAGCAATATACTGAGTTTTTATTACCAATTTTTATCATAATTTTGAATATTAAGCATACTGAATCCTGGGGGGGAGGGAGGCTTTTGTACAAGAATTGAAAATGATATCCACATTATAAGCAGGTTCCCCCAAGTTATCCCACATGTTAAAGCGAGTTTGTTTAGTATGCATATGAGATATACAATTATGATACAAGGGCATGCCCCTATTGGTAAATGTAAAAGTGCTATAACAGATAGCATGCACAAATGCAATGATTTTAACAAACATATATATATGTCAATTCAAAGTGATTAGAAATTAGAACAAAGTTTAAAAAAAAATGCTTTTTGAACTACATAAAGTCATGGTCACATGTTTTTAAAATGTAAAGGTTGGACCAGGTATGGAAAAAAAAATTAATCTTTCAGTAAGCTTTCTTAAGTTTTGCTTAATATCATGTAATTCAATATTAAATAATTTTTCAAAATTCATTTTGATAACAACAGAAACATGGTGTATTATCTCTTCAGTGATAAACAAAATTTACAATAAAAAAAATGAATAACAAAGTTAGTATAAATTGAGGTATAGTTGCTTACTAAAAATTGGATTACAAAATGAAAATAACAATTGTGAGGTTATTTAAAATGCACCCTTTCTGTCTTGCACATGCATGGCAAGATATAAATAATAGTGATGGAATAACAAATATATGATGTAATCAACTGTAAATTCATGAACAATGAAGTAGCCATCAAGGATAATTTAATGTAATCAACTGTCAATTCATGGACAATTAAGTGGTCATCAAGGATTATTTGATGTACAATATTATAATCAACTGTCAATTCATGGACAATTAAGTAGCCATTAAGAATTATTTGACATAATCACCTGTCATTTCATGAATATTTAAGTTGCCATTAAGGATTATTTAATGTACATGTAATAAACTGTCAATTCGTGGACAATTAAGTGGCCATCAAGGATTATTTGATCATTAATGTACATGTAATCAAATGTCATTTCATGGACAATTAAGTAGCCATCAAGAATTATTTAATGTAATCAAGTGTCAATTCATGGACACTTAAGTAGCCATCAAGGATTATTTGATGTAATCAAGTGTCAATTCATGGACACTTAAGTGGCCATCAAGGATTATTTGATGTAATCAAATGTCAATTCATGGACACTTAGGTGGTCATCAAGGATGATTTAATGTAATCAAGTGTCAATTCATGGACACTTAAGTGGCCATCAAGAATCATTTGATGTAATCAAGTGTTAATTCATGGACACTTAAGTGTCCATCAAGAATCATTTGATGTAATCAAGTGTCAATTCATGGACACTTAAGTGGCCATCAAGGATTATTCGAGATGGTTTAAAGTGTAAAGATATCAGGGATAGGTCACATGATTTTAAGTACTGATGTCTAGAAATAACATATAATTTACTTTTAAGTCTGGCCCATCTGTAACCCTACATGGACCCAGATGTCATTACATATGTACCTGGCAGATCTAGGTCAATGCAGTTTTATAAGAGTAAGAAGTACAACAAACAACATATACCATTTCTGTCTGTGGCTGTCCCTGACTTATTAGTGAATATAAATGATATGTGTGTATGTGTGTACTTAAATACAGACATGTGAAGGACTCAAAACGCGGTAAACCCCAAATGCCATGCAATCTACAAAAATATTTGGGTTCAGAATTCTCCCGCTTTTAAAAAATAAAAATATTATTAAAATAAAAATCCTGCAAAACCAAATTTTAAATGGGTCTCAGGCATTTGGTTCTGAGGGGCCTCATTGTATATTGAAACTAATTACCAGTAAGTAAAATTATATCAAAGCTTTAAGTATCCAACTTTGTGCAATATATCCAAAATTATGTGTTCAGCTCATCCAAATGTTATCCCTTTATCTGCCCTTGCATGTTTGCAGGAAATTTAATTCCACTTTTTATGTATCCAAAAAATTCTGTATTTTCAATCAACCAATATAATATGCAGAAGTTACTCAATTGTCCCACCCAAAACATTCAAAACATACATTTAAATTTCAGTTAAGAAAACCTGACAATAATACCAGAATGTGTATATAACATTTTATAACAAACAGCTATGGTGAAAGTCACTTTACCATCCATGAATGTACATGTAGCTGTTCAATAATTTTATAGTCACCTTATCTGTTAGAACTCAAGATAGTAATCTGAATGTGAAGTTCTGAATTGTCAAGTCCTAACAAGACCTGTGATCGTAAAACCTGTACAGATGCATGTGATGGCATATAACATATAAACTGGCTGTCATAAAATTAGAAACTAACTTTTCATAATAATGATGTGAAAATAGAAAAAGCAGGACATGCTGAAAAATATAATTCCAGAAAGTCACAGAAAACATCAAGCTCACAAAGTCATTTTAATAACAGGAAATATAAACTGGCTGTCACCATGCATACAAACTGGTGACCTGTTTAATGACCCAAAAATGTAATCATGTCATCTTGATATGCATAACAACTTATGTTTAAAACTCATTTGTCTAATTCTAGTAGTTTCTATGTAATTGTGCTAATACAGTAAAACCTGTCTTGAAAGACCACAGCTATCTAACACCACTTGTCTTGAGAGACCACACTCTCAATGCACAAACTGACTGAATATATGGCATTGTGACCTGTTATGAGACCATCTCTCTTGAGAGACCATAATGTTTTGGCAAATTAGGTGGTCTTTCAAGACCGGTTCTACTGTATGGGTTTCATAAAAATTTCAACTTTATAAGTTGGAATAGCTTATATATTTTGTAAACAAACATTCTGATGGTATAAAAATCACATTAGAACATGCACACAACAGTAGAAACATGGCTACCAAATTCATTTTGCCTTGATCAAGTGCTATCTGCACAATCATGATATTTATGTGTGTACTGAAAATGTCAACTCCATATACAAATGATATACAAAAATCTCAACATCATTCAAATAGTATGAAAATCTACTCAGTTCAGCTACAAACAGATATATACATCCCTACACATTACATTTATCTATAGCAACTGACTTCTGCTTAACTGCATTACCATGATCTCATAAACAGATGCAAACATATAACAATGCATGGAAGACACTGACTTAGCAATGATTGATGGATGAAACAATAAATCATAATGGAAGTGGTGTTTAAATTATTCTATAAAATCCAATTAATGGGTTCAAAAAATTCAGTTGGTCAGTTTTGGGTCCATGGAGCTGGGATTCATGCAATTTTGCACTCGTCCTCACTTCTTGTCAGTGAAAAAGGAAATTGCTAACAATACCCACTACAATTCTTCAAATTAACACAAGGTGACAATATAAATCACGTGGGTTAGAATCTGTCCCTGTGCCAAATCTGTGCTCGTGTTATTTTATCCCACATTCAGCAGCCTATTAAATATATTAGTGTGAAAGGAGTAGTACAATTCTAAACCTCGGCAGCTCATTTAATAGTAAGTTTTCTCTGTTGCGTTGTTTCTGTTTGGATTCAGTTTGGATGCTAATATTTCCTACATGTGTCACACCTTGAATCTGCTACAAGTTTGCTTTGATTTGCGGTTTACCCTGGACCTAAAAAAATAACCACCAATCAAAACTGAATACAACATACTTTACTATGTGACACACTGGAGGTATAACTTTCAATTTCATTCTACGGAAACAAGATGTGAAGCAACATAGAAACTTGGTTGTTGTAAAATGATCAGTAAAGGATGTAACCATATATGGCAAATAAATGTGGACTGCATTCCTTATGTTGGTATATATTATCAGTAGCTTAACATGTTGTTGGGATAATGTTGTTGGCTGGGGTGGGGGCAATCTTTGAACCACACATTAGACACATTGTGTCATTTGTGACGGTGAATGGGTGTCATCAATACTTTTTAAATTTTTAAATTGAGAACTCATCTGAGATACCTCTAGCACTAGCAGGCACATGCACTCATCCATATCAGGGCTCGAAATTAGTGGTAGTCCGCTAATCCGAGGCTAGTAGATTTCCTATCGGACTAGTAACTATCATAATGTCAAACAATCAAACATCAGTGTTTGATTACCCTTTTGATGTTTATTTTGAAATGTGTTTCTTGCTAGGACTTTCTTATATAATGGACACCGTACCATACCTTTTCTTACTTTAAATAATTTGTGTCAATATATTGTAACATCTCGTATTTCAAAACAAGGCACAATTCCCGCTTTATAAGACAGGCAAAATGTGGCATCTTATAGGTGTTCAGCCTCTGGCAAAAACGCAAAAGTTGAATGAAAATGATATAAAAGTGAGGAATGCAATACTAGTGTGTGACATTGTTTTGTCAACAGGACTAGTAAATGTTTGGCAGGACTAGTAAATTTCTCAGTACATTAGTCCTTCTGGCTACAAAGAAATTTGAGTTAAATTCAAGCCCTGCATATCCAAGTAAAAATAAAAAATGCAAGTAACTAATAGTTATTCATGAGTTTTTAAGTTTAAAGTAATATCTAAAAGGTAAATATAATTTTATTCTTCAGCTTGTGTATTATTATGGGTATTGATAAGGATAAAAGTAACAACACATCTAATGACTGCTCCAGTGGCCTAGCATCTGTCTCAGATGCATTATATCACGGGTTCAAATCTCCATAGAGTCATATGATACGAGGTTAAAATGGTACAACAGCTGCCTCAATTGGTGCTCAGCATCAAGAGGTTAGTGTTAGGACTGGTTAGTTTGGTGTCAGGATAATGTGACTGGGTGGGACATAATGCTACCAGAGATCTCACTAGGATTTTAAAACTAGGAGTCCAGGACTCCCATTTTGGTAAAAATAGGAGTCCCATCAGCAAAAGTTGCAGTCCCATCCCAAAAAATGTTAAACTTTGCAGATTAGAAGAACTGTTGGTTGCCATTGAGTTTAATTCCCTCATTCTTTATAACACTGATATTTACAACTGTATCAGCTTATTCGGCGTGTCTGGTTAATTCTGAATAATATGTCAATTCTGTAAATATTTGATAACGTGCCTTTTTGGAGAAAAAAAAATTAAATTTATTTTTTGGGGGGCTGAAATGCAGAAAGAAAGATTCCAAAGTAATGTATTTCATTTCCATAGCCTGATGCATATAGATTACATCTTTTCAAAGCCATGCGCAGAATTGTCCACTATATCAGTTCTAGCAGCTTAAGCACAGTTCTGAATCTCGTTTAAATCTTTATCATTTTTTCGTTTAACCCCAAAATACTTGTTTAGATTTGCAAATGGCATTTTGTTCAAGTCTCGATGTGTCTTGGTTTCGAGTTCGCATGCAATATTTATACAGCTACAATCGGAAATGAAATCAATTACAGGATCACGGGGCTTTGCTGATGTAGCAAACTGCGATTATGTTTTCCATTTTAGTGACAAAATATACCATCTGGTGATATTTGTGGCGACACCAATTTTGGCTGATAAAAACCGTATATACAGTCTTGCGTTTGGAGTAGAGAAAATCAAAGGCACCATGACAGGAAACAATGTACTGGAATATATTGTTAAAATAACAAGACCTTGTCTCATACTGACAAACCACCCTAACAGTGCACTGTTATATCATAATCCGCTAATGATGATATCTGGCCTTATTACTTCATGCAACTGACTAGTTAAAATCCGAATCCGCAGAAGACGGAAACGTAAAATGAGTACAGTCAAGCAGATGACACTAATTTAAAAACAAATACCAGATGGAAGAAGAAAAAATACGTTTGCTGACACTTCAAAGAGAACTGATTACCTTTGAAGCACTGATATATACTAAACAAATAAAACAAATATGTTTCAATGTTCTACAATTATCTACAGTTTCCGCAGCAATAACAAACACGTATTTGTTTGACCCTTCAACTGGAGCCTTTAGCGGCGCCATCATCAAAGTAAGCCGACGACCTTTGCTCAAAAAAAGTCAGCAAAAAACACCTCAAATAAAAGCATTGCCTCATTTTTCACAGTGATTAGAACATACTTATTGTGTCGCAAAACTTTCCTGTTTGCAAAAGAAGAAAAAAAAAAAAGAAAAACAAAAAAAAAAAATGTGCGTACGGAGGACTCGTGCATGGACGATTTTCTGCGTCCCGGACCAAAAGTTTGCGTCCAAATACGCGTAATTAAGCGTTTCCGAGATCTCTGGCTACATATATGTGGCATGATGCCCCAGTGCTAGACATCACTATAAACTGCAAACATTGTTGTGATACAATTGAAAAACTGTCAAAGATACATTAAAAATCGAAATCACTCACACAGACCCAACACATCTATTAATCATTTCACCCCTAGTCCAGGGTATACCTTTCTCCATTACTAATTTCTAACAATCTGAACTGAAACTTTCATACTAAACTAATAATACCAACATAAATGTCATGTACCAATTTTATTTCTTGAAATAGTACAAAGTACAAGAGGCATATGATGTTAATATCAGTCTCTGCTTTGACACATATACTGAATTTACTCCAGGGTAACCTTCTTGGCAACTTAAGCATTATCAGTTTTGTGATAATGGTGCTCTAAGATTGTGTACAAATTCCAGGTCAACTAATCAAGTGTACTGGATAAATGGCATGTGCTGTTGATGACAAACTGATAGAGGTTAGAACTGTGATACAAATATTAGGGCAGTCTGCTACCTGAACAAATGGGGCAAAGTAATAGAGATTGTAAATATAATCAGGGATGAACCCTTCGAGAAATTTTTAAACAAAATGATTGAAGAACTAGAAACTGTTTATTATATGTTCAGTTTTGGGAAAATCAGTCAACCATAAAAGTTTGGATCTGCTTATAATTGTGAACAAAAGAATAAAATATGAGGTGATAAGAGGTTTTATAGTTTATAGTAAGGTCTAGCACTGGATAAGCATGTCACAGACATGTAGCATGATGTTCCACCCAGTCACATTATCCTGACACCAGGCTGACCAGTCTTAATACTAACCTCTTAATACCTTAATACATTTTATCTATTCATGTGCCGTTCTTATGTTTGACAAGATTTTTAAAAAATACTTTCAAACAGACTTGTCGGTGATTGTAATTCATTGCAGGATGCTCCATTTCATCAGATGCAGAACTCAAGTAGGTCACCATGACCTTTGTTTTGCACAGCATTAATGCTTTATAACCATCTTATGTCATGTCTTCACTAAGATCTGGAATGCAATTTGACCTTATCCTCCAAACTGCAATTTTCATGCAAGGAAAATCTCATCAAGAACTAGTCATAATGTGGAGTGAAGATAATTAACAAATATATCCATCATAATGAACTTACTACAAAACAACTACAATGGCCACATACACTAATTTCTGACAGTGAAAAAGGAAATGACTGGCAACGCCCACTAACTTTCTAGAAATAACAAGGTAACTACAACTCCTACGATAAGAAACTTACTCCTCTGCTTATTCTGTGTTAATATCTTTATTTTATCCAATTGTCATGGTCTTGCTCATTAAAATATTTTCCAGCTAGAGACAGAAGGAAATTAAACAAAACATTAGCAGGCACATTCCCCAGAACACTGAAGTATTGGTTGGCAATATAACTGAGGAATACTCTGGTATGTATCGCATTCATTTAAAAAATATTTTCGTACAGAATGCATCATAGTACCCCTCGTTAATTCAAAGCACCTTGTGTTAAATTTGAAGAAGGCAAGTGGGTACTGTCAACCATATTTTGTATTAATCTGACAAACTGAGTGTATATTTGTGATAGCTGTCCTACATGAATTCTCAACTTAATAAAAAAGCAAACAACTGAATCTATTCACAATTTTTCTTCACCTCTTATATTAATATTTAAAAATTATTGATACTTTGATTCATCAATTAATCATTTCTCCTGTAGTCCTTGGCAAGGCATTTTTCTCTGATTGCCTTGGCAATGCGTAACCTACTTATGATGCTGAGCAACAAAACACCAAACCAAATTGATATGATACGTATAGTATACACAATGTCTGTGACAAAAGCCATCTTTAAGAGAACTAATTCAACATATAAATCCAAAAATATAGGTTTGTAAGGGCTTCAACATCATTATGAGCAACAGTTACTGAAAAGAACCTTGTTAATATTTTAAAAAAGTATTTCTTATATTTACTGGCCATATGTAGAAAGCATGTCAATTCAGTGTTTGATCAAGGTTTTTGACACTTTTATTGTATGCATTTATTTCCAAATGATTATTATTTTAACACCAATTTTTTCATCATGATTCAGCAAAATCTTATATTGTATGACAATTTAGTAAATAAATGAAAGCTGAAAAAAACAGAATATGCATGACTTTTGTAGCATATTTCGAGTAACCCATGTGGTTACTCATTAGGAATAAATGCCTTTGCATCTATAATAAGAAAAGTTATATCAGTAAACAATTATCACTGACACCCTTAAATTAGTGAAATATATCAAATCAATATTTGACAACTGACATTTCTGTTGGTAATGATTATAAATCACTTAGATGCTTACTAGACTGATGCATGCACTTGAACATCTCAGAATCAAATATCAGGATTAAAATGTAACTAATACAAAGTTAAAATATAAACAATTATCTCTTATTGCCCAAATAGGCTTCAAATATTAAGCACTGACATTAACACATCTATAGGAAAATATGTGAGACTGACCTAGACATTCAACAGAAGATGGGCTATAACAGTGCATTATGTGAACTAATGGATCAAGAACTCGATGTAACAGAAGCATACAGTGCAGATAACGGCCAAATAATGTGTTAATAAATAGGGCATACCCGATTAGCATTTTTCTACTGATTTCCGATTCCGGATTTTGGGCATGAAATTTTTCCGATTCCGGATATGATTCAATTAATCGGAAATGCTAAATCCGTATTTTTTTTCTAAAAAATTTCATCTTCCGTTTCCAGGTTTCTGGTATCTGGTTTTGCCGTGTCTAGCATGTTACTTAGTACTTTACCATATCCGGCTTCATTTCCGGTTTTCACCCGCCAGTTCAAATAGATTGTCTCACAGCGTGGTTGTGTTGACCATATTGGACTTTTCTGACTTCTTATTTAACTTTATTAACGCACTATCGAATGACACGCAGTGTTAGACATGGTGCTATAGAAATTCAACTGTATTATTTTTATTATCCGAATCGGCCGTTCCTGCCTTATCCGACTCCGATTAATCGGAAGTTCATACTATCCAGTGGAATCCAATTTCCGGATCAAAAGTCAGTTTTGCCCTATTAATAAATGTACTGTGGAAAGGTTTCTGAGTAAAAGACACAGACCTGAATCAGCCTGCCTTTCACTTAACCAAGTAAAAAAATGTAATGGATTAACACTGATGTTAATCTAGGTAGATGATGGACAGATCTACCGACATACATATATGCACATGGATGCCGATATATATATATATATATATATATATATATATATATATATATATATATATATATATATATATATATATATATATATATATATATAGTGCTTCTACAAAGCCAGAATTGGACAAAATTTAAGCCCCTCTGTGAAAAAGACTGAATAATTTGCATTATAACGGACAGTCCCAAAACACACAAGCTTCAAATGTGATCACCATCAGCACGGCTTCTGATTCCACAAGTGTTATACATACAGTAATTATTTTTATCTTTGGAAGGTATGTATTATCAAATATACTCAGTTCTATACTGTAAATATTGTTTAAGTGTGTAATGCTGGAATGTAATTTTCATCACTAAACACCTATATCACACCTCTCATGAAAACAATAGTTGCTCATGAAGCCTCACACAAATGCACTGAAATTATTGATGAACAAAGTTATTAGTCTTAAGGGCTTAAAAGGAACAACTAGTTAAATGTTTTCTTGTCTCAATGCATGTACATTCAAATATCATTAACTTGACTATTTTTTCCAATATATGTATCACCTACGTTAATTAAAAGAGAAACAAAAGCTACCACGAAGACCTTTGTTCTTAATTTCAGTTGCCAAAAATTGTTCATCACTTAACCTGGGTACTTTACATAAATAAGGCCTGAAAGTCCTTCCATTTTACAGCTTTTATATCAGGACTGTATTCCATCACTAGCAAGTCCCTCTTGTATCATTCTGCATTTCCCAGAACCTCGTATCTTCTATGTAATATCAATTTCTGATCGCTTTAAGTTCATTTATGGACACTTCTTCATTTCAAATAATTTTCATTAATTATTTAGCATAAAGCTTCTTTTCCTATATTGTCTTCAACTAAATACATCCCATTTGTTTGAAAAGCTTCGGAGTCCCAACTCAACATATACTGTCCTTGATTGTAAAATTTAGACGATAAATGTACAAATGGTTATAAATCGACTCAAAAAGAATCTTTCATCACTGCTGCTTTATATGGCTTTTTTTAGACTTCTCTAAAATATAGGTATTGTAAAAAAAATGAGCAAACAGCACAAAATAGCTAGAATACATAATGAAACAGAATCTTATATTGCCGTACGTTTGCTGACAAAATTTACCACTATTTAGAATATTATATGTAAAGATGGCTATTGATAAGCCAACGACCATCTGCAGCAGCTGTAGTGATGTTATAAGTATGTTGACCTGTTTTGGAATGTTGAATTTCATAGCTCGAAGGGTGTAGTACGTGTACATCAGCGAATGAACAAGGAAATTCATTGTCATGTACCAGCGGCCAGAAGCGATCTTCAAAGGATAACTATACCAAACATACATTAGGACGGTGATGTGATGGTACCAGTGCAGGAAAATGAGCTCCTGTTTCCTCAGAACGATGAACACCGTGTCTCCCAACTCTATTACTTTCGAGACTGTAAACAAGAAGGTCCAGAAACTTGGTACTGGGTCTTCTAGGAAGGACGTTACACACATCGAGTATTCCAAACCATGGTCTCTCACCGAATGAATCAGTTCAGGTAACAACCGGAACGTTCCCACGATGCTAAATATTGCCAAGAGACCGCTCCAAAGTGCTAATGCAGGTCTAAGATCAAAACGTTTCCTTTTTTGCATGTAAAACTGACCTCCGAATATAGCGATCAAATACACCGCAGAATAAATAATACTATCCGCCCAATGTTCTCTCATGTAGTCATAAAACAAGTGGTAATCCCATTGTTTCTCAAATGCAAATATGTATGTTTCATTCGATGCCATTTTTAGAACTTAACTTAAACTCTCGGAGTCGTTTCTAGCTTGTCCAGCACGGTGCGTTCTAGCGTGGTGAACGGTTGTTATAAACGAAAAACACACAATCTAAGCACAATTAGTACATGAATAGGCTGGTACCCTGGCTGACTGCATGAATGTGATCAGAATACTAGAGTAGTATATGAGATGAACCGACATTAAAAGAACCAATCAAATAGTTTGTTACAATGGGAAATCTTACGCAATCGCATTCGGAATCTTTTAGTCTTTCCCGTTACGAGTAGAATATACTCTGGGGACATGGGCCAATTTTTATGTACAAATTTAATGCCGCATTCAGCCTAGTATTAAAATAAAATCATAAAAAAATGAAATAAACGAGGTAAAAAAGGTCCACATTTTTAGATACCTATATTAAAACAAAAGCAAATAATATAATCAACATGACCAGAGAAGTCAATGGCAGCTCATAGCAGAAGTTTATGCACATAAACCCAATAATTATATTAATACAAGCAATTTTCACGTCCGAATGTCCTTTTTGACACGTTGTGATGCTCACAGTGCAAACACAAACCCTTTTCAAAGATGGCAATTCTGCAAAACAGTGTGTACTAAACTGGCTGCTGCAACTGAAATAGTTGTCACCAAAGCCGTTTTTTTTTTTTTTTTTTTTTTTTTATAGATATTCTACTCCCACCAAACCCAACTACTATGACAAGCTAGCTCTTCTTCCTAGTCCACTATTGGTATTTCACTATCTACATACTGCAGAGTATATATGGAAGGTGTACATGCCTGACATCAATTTAAAAAACAAAACAAAAAAAACCACAAGTTTGGAACACCTAGTTTACAAATATATCATTATCTTTAAATAGTGAAGTACAAGAGCTGAAAAAGTCACACCATAACCTTAATAAATTTGCCGAAGCCAATTTACGAAACTAGACCCTGCCACCTCTCTGAAATCGACTTGACGGCAATCGTAACAAAACTTCCCCAAACAGACTGGTCCCCTGTCGTATTTCTTCATACAATTACACCATCGATCAACTTTGGCCTTTCTCAAAACAAAATGGCCATGGACACTGTATCTAATGTAAACAAAATGACCGATGTGCGGAATATTTCGGAATTTATATGTACTGATCAAAATAAATATACTAGAAAATATGTGATACTTTACATATACTGTTGCATGGTTTGATGTTGTCAGTATTTGACAGAGGGAATATGAATCGTGTTAAAAAAAAAAGGCAAGCAATTCTGGTTGCTGTTGCCATTTCTCACGCATGATAGGCTATATACATGGCTGCCAGTATAACTAGTGCAAGAAGAACCCGAAAAAATCTTTCAATGCTCTTGATTATGTCCAAAATCCAGGTCATTTTCAACCTGGTGTGTGAATCATTGATTTTTCTAATTCTGTAAACAGCTAATACATAGCTATTTTTTTTTTCTCTATGAGTTTCAGTTAAATATTACAATTATTAGTTTTGCTTGAGTCAAGGATAATGAGTTTATTATGTTCTTTCTAATTATTAAAAAAAATATCCATATCATAGAAATCCTTTCATGAAGTTTCTTTAATTCCCATTTAGTATTGTCTGTGGGTGTTGTGTGGGTTTCTATATATATATATATATATATATATATATATATATATATATATAATTAATTGCAATGCAAGCAGATGGTAGAGAAAAGTAATATTTCCATTGGTCAGAATTTCAGAATTTTACGTGACCAAAATTCATTTTATTTCCATATAAACTGTAAGGAAAACTACTTTTCTAACAATACCCACTTCTATAAATAGAATCCCATGTAGAACAGAAGATAAACACTGACAGTGAAGGCAGACACAAATTAAGCATTAAAGGAAAAGAACATTTTTACAATTTAAAAAAAAAAAATTTAATATATTTATTCTAAAAGACTTAAACAACAGATAATTCTCATCTTTTATGAATAAAATCATTCTTTCTTTGTCAAAATTTGTGAAAATTATGATTAAAAATGTTTGAAGTGTGTTATTTGCTGTTTGAGTCGGCAACCAACAGTTTATACCATGATAAACTCAGAAGAAAAAAAGTTAAACTATTAAATATATATCATAATCCCACACCCACTTTCCTTACATGCAGCATGATTGTCTTTCTCTCTCTCCAACCTCTTCAGTTCATCAGCTTTAACCTGGTTTAGTCTGTACTTCTTCCAACTGTGTGGTGTACAAATATGGAGCTACTTTTTCCATCAAATAAAAAAAATGCAAGCTAAGTATTTATCAGGTTTCTTTTTTCTTTTTTGGCATTGAACAGTATTCCTTCTCTTGTTATTTCAGATATCAACATGTCATAAATTAACAGAAATATAGTCAGTTGCAAACAATCCTAATTAATGTAAATTTATGTCTTTTCTAGCGGTACTTACTAACTAGAAATATGATATAACTTGACCACTGGATAGACTATTACACCCAATGTGAGCTGTAAATTACACAAATGAATTAATGGACTTCACGTCTTGTCTGAATTACACTGTCTGTCAGCTAGCAATTCATTTACATTGACCTAGTAAAATCAATTATTAGCAGACATGCTACATATAATTTAAGACAAACTAATTATTTCTCAGAATTCCTAGCAGAGTAATGCATGATATTCCTCCAATACACAAGTTTTATTACATCTGAATAAGATAATTTGAACCAATTCATGTCAATTCAAACAAATTCATATACTACATGAAACATTTTGAGACAAATGCATGCAAACCCTTTGATTCCAAACTCATGTAAAATCGAGACATGAATTTAAAACAAATAAAGTCAACAAATAATTTAAAACTTACATCAATGAGCACAACTAAGACAATACCTAACTGCCTAATCTCTCTTTTGTATCATGACATTCTCCTAAGTACATGTAATCTACACTGTTACAGAATTCATGACCAAAAAAATCATTAAATTCAATATTTATGTGAGAGGATTCAACAATTCTCTGTGGGAAATATCCACTCTACTGCCTGTTATATCAGCCAAGGTATTCCACAAGGCTCTGTACTGGGTCTCCTTCTCTTTCTGTTATTTAAACATGACTTTTCATCCATTCTTTACTCAGCATACAAATACTGACACGTTTGCAGAAGATGTAACAATTTCTTCATCAAGTAGCAATGTCTATACCTTAGAACGCAAATTTAGTTCAGACCTTTATATCTAATGAGTGAAGTTCAAGAATAAAGAGCTATTGGTGGTAAATTTTTGTACAGAAGTCTTAAGTGGAAAAAAAAAACAAGCAGACAATGTAAGATACTCCCATAAAAAAATGTCATTGCTTACTTAGTAAAACAAAATAGTTCCTGACAAAGGACTCCAGAATTCTTCACTATAATGCTTATATGCTTCCATCAATTGAATATTGTTCAATAATACTAGTGTTATGTATATTCAATTTGTTTTGTTTGTTAGTTAGTTTTATTTTATTCATTACATGCTATTGTAAATGTCACAGAATTGTATAAATCCTTTTATTTATTAAATACATGTACTCAGGTTTCATTTTTATGTTCAACAATACACCAGGGTATATATATATATATATATATATATATATATATATATATATATATATATATATATATATATATATATATATATATATATAGTGTACAATATTTCAAAACAGTGAGTTCGGTTCATCCTATGCCGCACATGTGAAGTGAATTTAATAGGAAGAATCAAATGCTTCCAGTGCACAGACGATATCTGTGTTTAATTGCCTCACTGTATGTATAAATCTTTACATTACGGAACATCTTGTCAGTGAGCAGTGTACTTTAAGGACTTGCACATCTTCAGCTGAAGAGGTATGCGAGTTATAACTATTGTACTACTATGTTTATCTTTGTATATTTTCTATGTATATTCGGTCTGTCATATAAAGCAAATATTTTCAATTCTTGTTGGTGACTTAGAGTTATATCAGAAATTGAATTTTTAAGAAATGTTTAGTGCTATAGGGTTCTTACTAGGCACAGTTCAGTTCGCTTCTGAACTTGGGTATTGTTTGGTAATTATTGTGCTGAAAATGTAATCCTCTATAGCTTACTGTATGTAACGTCATTACTTTTTATCATATATGCCTGTGTTATGCATAGTACACAGCATTAGATATCTTTCCAGCTGACCAGGGTGAACAGAGTAACTACAGTGATTGGAGTTTACATGATATCACCTGCAGAGCTAACTATGAAGTCGACCAAATATCAACTGTAAAGCAGAACCATAGCAGCCATATTGTGGCTGGTTGAGTAGCATGTGATTGGGCATAACTGACCAAGATTGGTGGGTGCAGATTGCTTGATTGACCAAACTGGAAAACTGACACCTTGATTGGACAGTGTGACTGGTAGCCAAGTGTGCTGGTGATGGAGTGTATACCTCCATACATGTAATCTTTTAGCCAAGGCCTAATTTTGGGGGTTTGTAAAACCCTGTGTTTTTGGGACTGTAGAGATAATTTGTATATCTGTTCCTTTTTATTCACCAATTTCACTATTTTAGTGAATACATTTTACTACACGAGTAAAATACATTTTTCACTGTTCGAGTAAAATGCATCATCCTTTTTGTGGTGAAATCATTTTGAATCATTCACTCTTGTCTTTGTACTGTGTACTGGTTGTTAATTTGTATTTTCATTATTAAGTCTGTGCATTTTATGTTAACTGATCCAATGTTTGGATCATATACATGCACATATTAATCATAATTAACTTCTCATTCAAGTCATTTGTGATTAAACATTATATTTATTTGTATCACCATCAGTCGTGTTGTGTTGTAAATCCGAAATCCCACCCAGTTATCTTGTTACAGTATATTGGACTTGACCTTGACTAAAATTGAGTTCATTTCTGCTTGACCCCAATTTTTTCAAATTTTTTTATTGTATAAACATCTAATTCATAGCTAAATTCTTCTCTGAATGTATGGGTTTAAAATCAGGATTATTATTATTAATAGAAGAAGCAAATGTTTTTAGGTATAGGTTTTTGAATTTCCTATGTGAATTATACATATTCCAGGTTATGGTTTTGTAAACATTAGGATCATTTTAGAAGGTTATTTTCCATTAGGTAAATTTTGTTTATAAAATGCTAATTGTGACCTAAGGACAAGTAGAAAATTATATTGTTTTGTTGCTGAGAAGATTATTTCATTCATGCTTCAAGTCTTAGCACAATCAAGTTGTATAAACGTTTGGGATCAGTAATTTGGGCCTGTAATATTGTTTCTTCAAATTATTAAATTCAAGTGATTATTTGCTCTGGAAAAAAAAATTCTTGGATGGAGACATTCACTGGAAAGTTTAGTTTATTCCAACCTGGAATAATATTTATGTGATTAAAAAAAATAATGAGCAGCTGGGCCAATTCTTAATTTCCCCCGCTTTATCATCAGGCACATTCACAGAATTAAAATAGCTAAAATGGAGAATAACTTTTCTGAAAGCAGTTCTGGTTTAAATGTATCAATGGAGATGTTTGAGAGTACATTACTGTTATTTTACATGTCTTTTACCTTTATTCCAAGATCAAGTTTGAACATCAATTCAGAATTACCAAACCTTAGTATTGAACAATTCAAGGGAAGTCTGCAGTATTCAGGGGCAAAAAATATATATTCACTTCTTGCTTACATTGAAGCTGCAGATTCCATTATATCCTTTTAAAATAAACATGCAGTATTTCAAACCTACTAAGTTCCAGTTTGAGCTCTCTCTTTATTAGTATTCTTCAAATTTATCACTTGCTTGTTTTGCATCTTTCACATTTATAACTGTAGAAAATGTCTTAAATATGTTAATTTAATGTACGAAGATCTCTCTGCTTTGTACCTTATATTTTTATTTTTATGAGTCAATATAATACTGCTGTAAACTTGCTAAATGCTACATTTTTTAGTTATATCTAAAGAGAAGCGATCATTAACTGCTATATATACATGAAGATCTTGATGAAAGTCATCTTCAAAGCATATTATTGGAGAGTTAAACAAAAATTTATATATGCAGTTAATTCCTTCTACTTTGGTAATCTATTTTAGTATGTATTTGTAAATGGGCTTACATTAATAGTTAATCTTGCAAACAATTAGAGACCAGAAGAAACTACTGGCACATCAATACCTTCCCATAACTCAGTGGTTCTGTCTGTGGTTTTCCTGGGTTCTCCCTCCACCATTCATACTGGCTGCCATGTATAGCCCATCTGGTGCTGAAAAATGGCATTACACCTTACAACAATAACAACAACATCAACACCTTCAGTGTTGGAAATTATTTGAAATACCACTAAAGTTTATCCTGAACTTTATTCATTAATACTTGTGTTAGTCATTTTAGGATTATTTGAAATTTAATTTGCAATACCCTAAGTTCTTTATGCATTTTCACTTTATATTCTAGGGGAAATAAGTTACTTATTTTTAAAGCTCATTGCTTCCCACCCTTTTCTATTACTTATTTTAAGATTGCAGAGTTGTAACAATAGGTATATAGTAGATTTACAAAATTATAAGTCAAAAAGTCAGTCTTGACTTTGCCAAATTGTTTATTGATGCAACACGTGAACAAAATTAAAAAATTATCATAAAGTCCAGTACACAAGTACCAAAACTATTTCTTCTCAGTTTTATACATTAAATGTCCGTATTATTATGCTGATTAAAAACAAAACATTGATAATTATTACCAGAAACTGGGTAAAGTATGTTACAGCGACTTATTCTTGACATAATGATGTGTGCTCCTCCAGATGCATCCTCATCTAGTTTCCTGGGAAGGAGGAGCGACATTCATGGACCCTGGTGATGGTATTCCCTGGGAAGGATGAGTGACATTCATGGACCCTGGTGATGGTATTCCCTGGGAAGGGGGAGCGACATTCATGAACCCTGTTAATGGTATTTCCCAGAAAGGGAGAGTAACAGCCATGAACACTGTTAATGGTATTCCCTGGGGAGCACAATATAATGAATCAGCATGGGGAGGGGAGCATATTACAATGCAAAATCATTTTGTTCAAACTTTACATAAAAAGTCACAGCAGCATTAAAAGTCTTATAAAAATTTCCTGTCAAAATCTTCAGCATAGCCAAAGGATTATGAACCAGGGGTATAGAAGAAAAGATGTAATAGTTGCTAATGTAATCAGTGTTTTTTTATGTCATAATTATTTGAGGACACATATGCATTTTTGCAAAGTGACTCCACAGACATGTCACATTCTCCTGACACTAGGCAGACCAGTCCGAACAAAAACCTCTTAATGCTGAGCACCAAGCGAGGCAGCTGTTAGTACCATTTTTGTAAGTCTTTGGTATGACTCGGCCAGGGATCGAACCCATGACCTCCTGCTTCCGCAGCAGATGCTCTAACCTCTAGGCCATCAGAGCGATCATAATGAGATTCAATTAATAATTAATATACATGTTTTGATTATAACACAGATAAGAAACAAAAATGATAAAATGCAAGAATGGAGGCATTAATATAATTGAAAGTGTTCAAGACACATACTGTATGTACTTGCTTTTATGTCGAGTCCAACGACTGACTGCACAGACCCTGATGTGCAATCACATCATAATAATGTGCTGGTAGATCTGGGTCCATGGAGTTTGTTATAATGAATCAGTATTACAAACAATATGGTATGCAGGTGCATTATGCTGTGGCAGATCAGGATCTTTGTTATTTACAGTTTGACTCGACTTATAAGCAAGTATGATGGTAATTTTCTATCATAGTTCATGAAAATAAAAAAAATACAAGAATAAACTTTCTTATTTAACTAAATATTTATATAACTGGGTTGAATGCATATTTGAAAAACAAAAGGTATTAGAGCAAATAAAGGATGATTGTGAGACTCGCAATACCTAATGCCTCTCTACAGTCAGCAAATCTCTGTGTGTGTGTGTGTGTGATTAGGATTTTTAACGTAGCGTTAACAATTTTTCAGTCAACATGCTATGATGTCTGCAGTGTGGCAGCTTATAGTGCTGCCTAGCACTGGGGCATTATGCTGCAGACATGTAGCATGTTGTCCCACCCAGTCACATTATCCTGATACCAGGCCAACCAGTCCTAATGCTTAATGCCGAGTGCCTAGTGAGGCAGTTGTAAGCACCATTTTTGTAAGTCTTAGGTATGACTTGGCCGGGGCTCAAACCAATGACCTCCCACTTCCGAGGTTGATGATCTAACCACTGGGTCATCAGATTGGTCTGCAAATCTGAAATTATTGACAAAGGAAGCAACATTGTAACACAAGATGGTGCCCTCTTTAAACTATGTACCCAATATGAGCATTCTATGTATGAAATTAATTCACAGTTTGTATAAATTTATTTTGTACCAAGAATGCACATGAAATATCTTTAACAGGTCCAAAGAAAACCATATTGTACTGGTTATCTTGCCAGTACATTCTTTATCAATATACAGCATAAGAATATAAACCAGTCTGCCACCATTTTGAAATACAAGATTTGCTTGAACCAGACCCAAGTACAGGTGGTAGCAAGATAGAGGCAGGAAAATAGGCTACTTCCCATATTGGTAAATTTTAGGCAGACTAACATTGGTTTATAATATAACAGGTGTTGAAAATAGACTGATTTCACATAATGTAACTAAATGTCTGGATTGCAAATAGAACCACCGACCCACAAAAAGCTACTGGCAAGCTTTCTCATATAACTACATTAGCTGAATTATTAGACTCGAACCCAAGCAGACAGAGGTGAAATGGCAGTGATCTGTAATGGAGAGCGCTTTAAACCACTCGGCCACTTGGGGCCTCCAACAGGTGTTGAAAATAGACCAATATAACATGATGTCACTAAATGTCTGGATTGCAAATAGACTGGTTCCATGCTCTATATATGCTCGCTGCATTGCATACTGGCCATCATGAGTTTTCTTATGTGCCTTTCAAAAATTATATATATATAATTAATAAGGGCAAATTAACTTTGAAGGATGGAACTGTTCTACCAGATACCTATTTGTTTAAGTTTAACTGGATATAAGATATCACCACTGTTCCAAATATAAGCTAGAGCTATATTAAATTTATTCTACTTGTTACCAAAGAAAAGCCAAAAGCCAAAAAATCACTTGAGGCTTATGATTATTTTGTGAGGTCATGATGTTGAACGAGTGTACCTTTAACATATAAATAAATACAGAAGCAGAATTTTGCTTCACAGAATCAGTCAACATCATAGGCAAAATTTAGATTGGATTCCATACAAGTACTGGGTGGCAGTCAACAAGAAGCATGGTTTAATTTTAACAGCCCAAAAAAATATTGTCTGGTTGTCTTCCCAATCAATTTTTTTTATGGTGCTGGAGGCAAGCAAGTCTCTCATTTGGCATGCTTTTGATTTTATCTCACATCATGGGTATATTATTGAGCAGTAAGTGTTTGATATTTGATTAATGAAAGTATTAATTCATGCCTGAAACGACACATAATGCCAAACTGTCATGCCATGTAAAGTTAGTTACATTTGCATGCAACATTTTACCGAAGTTGAATATAAAACTTTAACCCCCTCATGACTGGTGTATTTATTTCTGTTTTAATGATACATGTTTTTGTCATGGCATTTACATTATAACAAATATATTCATCATAAACATAACAAGTAGTGACCATAAAGAAAAAGAAGAATAACAATAGCAAAAACAAGTATTAACATAAGCAATTATGACAAAAGCCAGAATTATTTGCAATAATAATAATAATAATAATAATACAATAATGAAAAGATAATTGAAGCATCAGAACAACAGCAACAACACTGTTACATAATAATAATAATAATAATAATAATAATAATAATAATAATAATAATAATAATAATAGTAATAGTAAATTGTACATGGTATAAAGTTAAATATTAACATGATGGTAGGAGCTTTGGTACAAACGGTCTAACACAAGAATGCAATTACAAATCACTCAAGTCAATATCTAAAATTTAAAGTAATTTTTGGTTTCTATGATGCATGTATTCATAAAATATACTGCAGGCAAGAAGATAAATTTACAGTTCTGTTATTTACAACACTGTACACAAAAAGCTTTGAAATTCCTAGATACAATATCCAAGATATTTTGTTTACCGATCATAGTCATAAAAACACTAACATAAACTAATGTACCAACATATATAGTCATCAGAACAAATTTAAACACTACATCCTGACTGATCAATTCAATATTCCTTGATAATGGAAATGTCTCTATTATAGATAATTCATTTTTTCATTAAGGCATAACAAGCACTTTCAGGAAGTCATGAGTATCAAATGAACAGGTAAAATAAGCCAGAATTGTATGGAACCTTGACTAAATTACCACTTTCAATATCAGGGGGATTTAATTGACCAATACCCCCCCCCCCCTTCTGTGCATGTAAGTAGAGTAAACTTTACTGCAGTTTCATCCCATAAAGAATAGTTAACAACAGTGGAGCAATGCATTATACAAATTTATCAATTTTAATAGGTTTATTTTACCTTAATGTATTTTTCATTCATAATAAATTTCATTCATTATAAATAAATTTGTATAGTCATCTATTTCCTATCCATTTGTGCTAATGCTTGTATCAGCCATAACAATAATTACCATAATAATTATATATGGTACCAACTGTAGTAATACTTGTTTCAGCCATCACAATAATTACCATATTAATTACCATATATTGTACCGACTGTACTAATACTTCTATCAGCCATCACAATAATTACCATATATTGTACAAACTGTAGTAATCCTTGTATCAACCATCACAATAATCACCATTTATTGTACCAATTGTAGTAATACTTGTATCAGCCATCACAATAATTACCTTATTTTATACAAACTGTACTAATATTTTTGACAATAATTACCATAATTTATACCAACTGTACTAAAACTTCTGGGGCACTGAGTAGCAGAGTAGTCTAAAGCACTCACCATTACAGATCATTACAATCTCACCTCTGTCTGTGTGAGTTCGAGTCTCAGATGTGGCCAATATGGGTATGTGAGAAAGCTTACCAGTAGCTTCTCATGGGTTGGTGGTTCTTTCTGGGCTTTTCCAAGGTTTTTCCTCCACCATTTATACTGGCTGCCATGTATAGGCTATCTTGTGGTGAAAAATGGTGTTAAAACTCCACAAAAACAACTAAACTTCTTTCAGCAGCCATCACAATGATTATCATAATTATACAGTAAAGTCCTACCTGTTTATGTCGACATCCTCGGGCCCGAGAAAATATTGTCGAGATAGGCGGATGTCGAGATAAGGGGGGGGGGGGCTGAAAAAAAAGATAAAAGTTAAAATTCGTAAGCAAAGGGTGACCCGTTGTCAGTGAATAGCATTTACACTCTGAGAAAACAATGGAAATTTTCAGTACATGAAGACAGAATCAGTGTGAAATACATTTGCATATTGACAAATTACATTTTGGTCAGTCCGTTCCCATCTAATTGAGGCTACCAAAGGGGATAGGTCTATTCACAGGGAAGTGAAAAACTGTAAACAGTACATGTATTCTCCACAGATACTTTTGTATCCGATGTTATGACAAATATTAAAGCGACTGAACCAAACACTTGTTGCAGTGAAGTTCTCCATGCAAATTTTTTTCGCAAATGCTTCATTGAACCATTTTGTGGCTTCCTCCACGTCTTCAAATGCAGCAGTCTTGCTTCTTCCTTTCGGGAGCGCAGTTACCTTCAACGTAGTCTTTATTTAAAGACTCAGCAGCTTTCATCCTTCCTAAACGGGTGTTATTTTTAAGTAAAAAAATTTCACAGACCTCTTTGCGAGATGTTCATCTCTTAATTTCCTTAACATCCAGATATTTAGTTTCCAGAGACTGTAAATTTAATTTGCGTTTTATCCTGCTGTTGGTAGCCATCATAAATGTAAATAAAGTTAAAAACAAAACTTTCACAGCAAAAAAAAAAAAACTTGTTTTATTCACCGATCACTTTCAAAGGTCTCGGAAACACGTAATCCGTATTTTCACGTAATTTTTATATATGGGATTCAGAAAATCATGTACACAGGAGTCCTCAGTACGCATCAATTTCCTGGAAGGCAAATTTAAGGGCTTGCTAGTCCTGCTTCGACCACCTGTTGATTGGGAAATTGTGTTCATCAACTAATTCTTTTAACTGTGTTGATATTTACAATCAGAAAATTCAGTGACTGAAAGACCCACTGATGTACATGTCATTGTAAGAGCACATCTGAAGAACATGACCCACAAGCTAGGCGGCAAGATCAAAGACTTAAATAGCTGCGGAGTGGTGAGAAAATGTGTTGCTATGTTGTTTTTTTTTATCTGACCGCAACATCAAAAGTCTGGCGGCAAGATCAACTAATTGTTGAATAAAGTATGGGTCGGAACTGGCAGTTTGTCGACATAAATGATTAGAAAACGAAGGATTTGTTAAGCTGGGACCAAGGGCTTCTGTCGACATGTACGTTGATCTTTTATCTCAACGTCAACATAAGCATAACAATTTGATAGTAATAGTAGACAAAGGGACTGGGACTTTGCTTGTTTGTCGACATAGGCGGCTTGTCGATATAAACGATGTCAATATAAACGGGTAGGACTGTATTATATAAACTGCACAAATTTGATATGAATCAGTTTAATTGTACCAATGTTAAGATATAAGAGCTTAAATGCCTAAGCCCTTATATTAATTATCAACACCTGCATACCATACTGCCTACTAGATGAAAAAAGGATTGAGGAGAGGGGTGCCACCCACTATAAGGAGGTGCCACCCACTGAACTGAATTTTGGCGACCTAGCAATATACCTAAGTAGGTGTCTTATTCTCTTTTTTTATATTCTATGATGGAATAATCATCTTAGATTTTGGTATTCAGATACAGGTTTTTCCATCAATAATGCCATCAGTTTTATCGCCTACAATTAGAAATTTGACTGCTTAAAACTCGGGGGCAATATTATGGAGTTACACATCTGGCATGTAAAATAAATAATGCCAAAATAATAACTGACACTTTAGGGTCAACATCATTCATAGTCTGTCAACTTCATGGGGCAGTAAATAATGCATCTGGCCAGTACATGAATAAGTATGTTAATTTTAACATCTTGGGAAATGACTGGCTCTTCCTTCTGTGACCCTAAAATTTGTCATACGTAGTGATTATAGGAAAGGGAAATAACACAAAGTGGCTCATAATTTGTGCAAGAATGATGGTTTGACAAGTTACTGCCCATGAATTACTAGTATTAGTCTCGGTTTGGCAGTTTCCTTTTGAACACCATTACTTTAACTTTTTTCACTCACATTATTGGGTTGATAAAATAAACTAGCTTTCAAAGGAAATAATACCCTACATGTAATGTATTACAATATACATGTATTGATTATGAATGTTAATCTCTTTATAAGGACTAAATATGATGTCATATGGCTGAAAGATAGATAACATAAGCTCATGATATTAAACGTCTAGAAAAACAGCACCTGATGTAACAACAGGAAAAATAGTAGCAAATAGTAATGTGCCATTCAAAACGCAATATGTGATGCCATTTGAAGCTTGATAATAATACTGTGCCATACAAAATGCTATGTGTGACATCACTTGAAGTAGGATAATAGCAATGTGCCATTCAAAACACAATATGTGACACCATTTGAAGTAGGATAATAATAGTAAGTTGCCACTCAAAATCCTGTTTGTGACATCAATTGAAGATAATGATAATGTGCCATTCAAAATGCTATGTGTGACACCATTTGAAGTAGGATAATAGTAATGTGCCATTAAAAATGTGTGACACCATTTTAAGTAAGATAATAGTAATGTGCCATTCAAAATGGTATGTCTGACACTATCTGAAGTAGGATAAAGGTAATGTGCCATTTCAAATGCTACATGTGGCACTGTTTGAAGAAGGATAATAGTAATATGCCACTCAAACTCCTGTGTGACACCATTTGAAGTAGGATAACAATAATGTGCCAATCAAAATGCGGTGTGACACCATTTGAAGTAGGATAACAATAATGTGCCAATCAAAATGCTGTGTGACACCATTTGAAGTAGGATAATAGCAATGCACCATTCAAATGCTATGTGGAATCGCATCACAATTAGTATTTCCAGTTCAGTACCCACGAATGTAGTTCGTCTATTTTTAGAAAATTTTCCCTCTCATTTTGGTCGGGATAGAAGAGTTATATTGATGTATTTTTGTTAGGGATTTAAAGGTAATTGTTTATTCTTACAATGCTGGTGAACCTTTGACAAGAATTTCACTGTGAAGTCATTTTTGGAGGTATTTAGGAATAACATATGATTTGTATTGATTGTCACACAGTGGAAAGGTCAATACTGAGAAATATATGTAGAGAACATATAGTAAAATTAATTGTGATGTATGTCCATGTGTGATACCATTTGAAGTAGGATAATAGTAACATGTCATGTAAAATTCTGTGTGACACCATTTGAAGTAAGATAATAGTAATGTGTCATTCAAAAAGCCGTGACACCATTTGAAATAGGATAATAGCAATGTGCCATTCAAAATGTTGTGTGACACCATTTGAAGTAGGATAATAGTAATGTACCACTTACAATCCTGTTTGTATCATGATTTGAAATAAAAAAAATGTGCTGTTGATAATGTTGTGCGACACCATTTGAAGTAGAATAACAGTAATGTGCCATTCAAAATACAATGTGACATCATTTAAATTAGAATAATAGTAATGTGCCACTCACAATACTGTGACACCATTTAAGCAGGATATTAGTCATATGCAAGCTTCAGTAACACAATGACTTGTTAAATGTGCATTCCACCAAGAAAATTTGAGAAATTCCTATTCAAGATTCTGCATTGTTAAATTTCTCCTTGTCCCAATCCATCCAGTGTTAAAACAACCCTATCCTAATAAAATAATTCACTGTATATCATGTGCTTTAACAAATACTTATCCATTAATAATGATGCAGTCTGGTGTAAAATAAGCTTTTGATGGTATGAAGACATTGATATGCATAGTTACATAGATAAAAATAACTATGAATATACCTTGCGATAGATATTAATGAAGATTGTAAAAAGTTCAAAAACACAATATTTTATTACATAATTATTCAATGTCCTGGCATCAGGCATTCCAGTTGTGTATCCAGTCTAGAATTGAAAGATAATAATCTTGCAAATATGTGAATAGCTCATGTATACTTGCTTAATAAATATCAACTACCTAAATAAACACAGTTTAGATTACACAATGCAGAGCAAAACTAATATCATTACTGACCAAACTATAATGTTCTTTTGTTTTATTTCCCTCTGAAATTATATTTCTATCTGGAATACTGTAATTATAACCCCCTCCCAAATATAAACACATATTAATGAAAAATTTGGGGAAGTTTTATGATCACATTATTTTAAGACAATTCACATTTTAGGTCGTCTGGGCTTATCATGACATATCTAATGTACTAACTGTATAATGGACAGTTTATGATACATAAAAGAAAGTATTCTTATTTACTGTACTCATTATACTCATTATTTAAGAATGCACAAATTGAGCTCCCTATTTTTTGTGAGATACCAATTTTCAAGGATACTGTGGTTAATAAAATCATGAATAAAAAAGATAAATTATGACCTGTTTCCCAATATAAAAATTAAAATAGACAGAAATATCATTCTTTGCAAATACATGTACAACAATAATTGATATCTAAGTAAATAAATTCATTAACAGTAACTCATAAATATCATGTATAGAATATCATTGGGTGAATTATTTCTATATATAGAAAGATAATCATATTTTATTGTGAACTACATAACTTTAAAGTTAAAGGTAAAATTCTCTCCAGCACTTGGAACAATTGTAAGAATTTAATGCCAAAAATATTTTTTGTGCATTCTGTTGATTTTTTTTGTGTGTGGAATATTTCTGTATATTAAATTGAATCCTTCAGTTCCATATCTTAGAATTGGCAATGCAGGGCATGGTTGATGGGTGGTTAATAAAAACCAAATGTGATGGCCTACAACTATCATTGCAAAGACTGGCTACTGGCTTCTGAATTTTTGACAACAATGATGCTATCATTACTGATTCCACTTACTTGTACCTTCGCTCAGTGGCCACCAAATTGTCTGTTTTACCCACCCACCCCACTATACTGCTTTGTGTCTCTTAACTTGGTAAAGTTCACATAATATATGTTATTATACAATATTATTTTTAAAAAAATATGGTGTTAGGATAATGTGACTGGCTGGGACATGATGCTACATGTCTGCAGCATGATGCCCAATCACTATACACTTACACGTAACAGACATAATTGTAATATGACTAAAATAGTTACAGCATTGTTTAAACTCCAAAAACACACCCACCCACCAATTCAAAATCTATGCCACTTTGTTCTTTTGAAGGACAAAAATGAAATCCAAACCTATGCCATATATTTCGTTATTTTGAATGAAAGAAAAGAACATGAAGTAATATAACTTTTGGCAGTTAAGGCATGTAATCAAAATTGGTCATGAAATGTATACAGTTGTCTGAAATAAAAATACAAAGGGTTTTCTTTTCTGAAATTGACTGTATGTACAGTAGTCCCCCTCTTATACGGCCACCCCTGCTGCACCAGAGAAGTCATGTATATGTAATGTACGTAGTATGAAAGCTACATACATGTACTTCAAAACATTAAATATCTTCGTCTAAATAAAAAATTAATCATTAAAAGGTTATTTTTGCTATAATAACAAATTTATTTCAACTGAATATATGTTACTATTTTTTCTTTCTTGGCGTAAGTGTGATATGCGAGCGGGTATTGTTTTCATGCACATTGCAAATGGATTCAAAAACGTCATTTACATCTTGGTACATACATAATTATCTTTCCATTTGCTCCATTTTCCCACTGCTGCTGAATAACCTTCTTATCGGTTACAACTTTGTTTATTCAAATTATTTCAACATAAACTTGTTTTTTTCGATTCTTTTCTACATAAAATTGTTTGACAATTCCCCCCCCCCCAATGTCGACTTTCTTTTAAAATAATGTATCCGTTAACGTGATGACATTTCAATGTTTGGTAATGATTTATTCAGTTATTGCTGACAGTATGTGATTTAATTATGCTGACAAAACTTGTGTAGAGTGTACGAAATACAGTCTTTGTAAAGGAAGCTATAATGTGTTGTCATGTGATTTTTTTTGGTCTTTGTCTGGTACCCTGTTTTTTTAAGGTTCTCTGTGTGTGCCAATGTACAAAATCTATTTTTAGCACATGTTGACCCTGTTATGATTATAACAATTACATCTGGTTATAATCATCAAAGAGAAGAACTCGACATAGGTGTTAAACCCCAAACTCTGTCATAACATTATTGAGCCCATTTCATGTAAACATAGACTTTTATAGATAATGATATACTATAAATCTTTAGCCGACACTTTTAATGGTGACTTGACACTCGGAGACGTGTATCTACGATAGTGATAATCAAAATTGCTTACCTTACGTCAAGATTTGAATTAATTATTGGTTCTGGATACATTTGAAGAAACAAAAGTGGCCGTTCATGAGGGGGACATTTAAAATTTTTTGTACTAAAATGCTGGCAGCTGGTCACGTTAGAGGGGTGGTTGCTCTTGAGGGGTACTTTTGAATACAAACTTGTTGGTGCCAATGAATTCTGGCCATAAGAAGCAGGTGGCCGTTGGTCAGGGGAACCATTCAAGAGGGGGACTACTGTATATCCAGCACCATTGTCAGGTGTAAATTTCTGCAGGCACAAAAAGAGATCTTTGCTATTACCAAGAGAGCAGAAACATGATGTTGCTGCAAAACATTATTATTTCATTTAGTTTGTAGGGATCCAAAAAGAATCTTACATCGCAAGAACTCAAATACATGTAGATTCTTACATTATAAAATCCCAAATAGATTCTTACCTTATAAGATCTCAAATAGAATCTGACATTATAAGATCCCAAATAGATCCCTACCTTATAAGATCTCAAATAGAATCTGACATTATAAGATCCCAAATAGATTCTTACATTATAAGATCTCAAATAGAATCTTACATTATAAGATCCCAAAAAGAATCTTACATTATAAGATCCCAAATAGATTCTTACATTATAAGATCTCAAATAGAATCTGACATTATAAGATCCCAAATAGATCCCTACCTTATAAGATCCCAAAAAGAATCTGACATTATAAGATCCCAAATAGAATCTTACATTATAAGATCCCAAAAAGAATCTTACATTATAAGATCCCAAATAGATTCTTACATTATAAGATCCCAAAAAGAATCTGACATTATAAGATCCCAAATAGATTCTTACATTATAAGATCTCAAATAGAATCTTACATTATAAGATCCCAAAAAGAATCTTACATTATAAGATCCCAAATAGATTCTTACATTATAAGATCCCAAACAGAATCTTACATTATAAGATCCCAAACAGAATTTTAGATTAGAAGATCCCAAATAGATTATTACATTATAAGATCCCAAATATGATCTTGCGTTATAAGGATCCCCAAAAGAATCGCACATTTGTGCTATTGCAGCTAAAATGAAATTTATGTAAGATCCAGCATTTATTGAGTTCAACAAAAAATGAATACTTGAATGATATGCACTCTTATTATGTTCATTTTTTAAATGGTGTATTAAACAATAACGTAGCTTAAATCCACTGCTATTTTCAATAACTAACCAGAGTTAAAATCTTTTCAAAATTTTTCATACTGATAGCTCATAGTGTTATCTAGCTGTACAAATAGTATGTGTGTGTGTGTGTGTGTGTGTGTGTATGTATGTGTAAACATGCATACATGTCTGTTTCTTTTACTGTGTTCTTCACTGACCTCAATGACAGTCTGGCTGTCAGATTCTGTATCGGATAAACTCTGCTGGTATTTTAGTTGCTGTGTGTGATTTGGACTTTTAATACAGCTTTAACATTATTTCAATCATATTGCTAAAATGTCTGTAATGTGACAGTTTATAGTGATGTCCAGAAATGGGGCATCATGCTGCAGATATTCAGCATCATATCCCACCCAGTCACATTATCCTGACACCAGGCCGACCAGTCCTAACACTAAATCTTAATGCTGAGCATTCAGCGAGGCAGCTGCTTGTAACATTTTTATAAGTCTGTTATGATTTGATCAGAGGGTGAATCTGTGACCTCCAACATCTCTGTGACCTCCAACATCTCTGTGACCTCCAACATCTGAGGCAGATACTTTAACCACTTAGGCCACCGAAGCACTTCTTGTTGTCTGCTCTATGTTGGGATCTTTGACGTGCTCAACTTTCTGTCATATCCTAGCTGGTTGGAAGATGTGTATTCAAATATGGCTGAGACAAAATCAGGAATCTCATTGGATCTCACTCCTGAAAAAGTGAAAATATAAACCCTGTAGTTACCTGCCATTGAAAAAATACACATGCTTTTTATTGCCTTTTTCAAACTGAATCAGACTGTAGATATTTGCCTACTTCCTTTAAACAGTGACCATGGGGATATAAGCAAAAAATCTATAAAATATTTCAACAGGTCATTCTCAATAAAAATGTTATATATCTGACTTTTGGCAATTACCTGGAATGCCAGGTGCAGGAATCATTAATGACACCCCTATTGCTGTGGTCAGCATAGGACTAACATAATTACAATGTTTCTGGAATTTCTACCCAGTGATTTAGGCAGGAGATGTTTTAATGGACATCCAGAGGCATCGCAATATTCATGATGATGATGATGCCATTCTTGTTATTTCTTTGAAAGTTTTATTGTTGCATTCCAGTGAAAACAAAATTAGCATTTAATAACACTGTCACTTAGAAATATTTTAAGATTTAGTTTTACACTTACAGGTTTCATATTTTAATTTGTTTACAGAAATTCAAAGTCCCCTGTCAATTTTATCCTACACATTTTGGATATTTTATTCAATTCAGTAAGGTACTAAAATCAACATATCAAGAAGCTGGGTAAATAAAACCTTTTTTTTTTCCATAGCAATCTCTCTCTCTCTCTCTCTCTCTCTCTCTCTCTCAATATATATATATATATATATATATATATATATATATATATATATATATACACACACACACACACACACACACACACTGACTTCATATAATAAAATGAGTAATAGATAGACAAGATGTCTTGATCATCTTTTCAGTCCAGTTTTAATATTAAATGCCTGAAATATGTAAGAGTAGTTAAACCATGATTGGTGGATAAAAATTTAGTCATGTTCACATAGATTATAATTCTATGAAGCTGCTCAATATATACAATTTAAAATTCTAGATATATTAAAATTTCGTTCGTGATCTAAAATGCTCTTACAAAACAAAACTGTGCTAAACTGATTCATGGCGCAAAGGCCAGTGTTTTGATGAGCAACATCCTTGAGGTCATGTTGACTGTACAACAAATCTGTCAAATAGGTAATAAGTTTGTGCTGCAAGGTACCTCTTATCAGAAATGGAGAGGTTCAGGCTGCTGATGGTTTTCAGGATGCTTACAAGATTCTTAATCCATGGTGTGAAGCTGAGTGACTGTCTGACCCCACTAATTTTGGTCATACCTAGTTCAAAGTTCAAATGGTGCAATTCTACAATGTTTAGTGAAAATATGTTTCCAGGAATAAAAACAAGAAAAGAAAATAAACTGAAACAGAAGATTCTTGGTCTAGGTTATTCAAGTCCACTGCAGTGTGATCTTCAAATAAATGATGGAAGACACTTGTGGCGATGTTAGAACTATCAAAATGTCAGCTTCCCAAAGTACTGGATGCCATTCTGCACTTTTATTCTGGGGACTGCAAGAAATGTCAGCATAAGTACTAACAGTTGATGGATATAACCTGCATTCCTGAGCCCTCATCACATGACTCATCTAAATTTTATGGAAAAGGAAAGGAAGTGCTAAAAATGAAAGTTTTCCATGACAGTGTACAAAGGCAGTGATTTAACATAAAAACACAGAAACTTGAGGTTATGTGCAGATCAATCAGTGTTTTATTACCTACAAATGCTAACTATTCAAGAAAGTCAATAAATGACTGAGGTCATCACTGAAAGCAAAAGTAAAACACTTGAGAAGTATAATTTCACCAATCCATACACAATCTGTATCAAACCTCAAAAACATGCAGAAACCAACAAATGTATACACTTGAGGGGTATAATTTCACCAATCTGTACACAATCTGTACCAAACCTCAAAAACTTGCAGAAACTAACAAATGTATACACTTGAGGGGTATAATTTCACCAATCCGTACCAAACCTCAAAAACATGCAGAAACCAACAAATGTATATACTTGAGGGGTATAATTTCACCAATCTGTACACAATCTGTACCAAACCTCAAAAACATGCAGAAACCAACAAATGTATACACTTGAGGGGTATAATTTCACCAATCCGTACACAATCTGTACCAAACCGCAAAAACTTGCAAAAACCAACAAATGTATACACTTGAGGGGTATAATTTCACCAATCCGTACACAATCTGTACCAAACCTCAAAAATATGCAGAAACTAACAAATGTATACTGGCAAGGTGGTGAAATATGATACAGGCTCATCCGAGGTACAGAACTCTGCCTGGCTATAGGATGTCTGACTATAACAAGTCCTAATGGACTGTCATTCCAAGGGCAATCACTCCTGCACTGCTATGAAATTTAGTATACTGTATATATTCACTTATAAGGCAAATCAAGCTGCAGACAACAAAGATCCAGATTTGACACAGAATAATGTGCCTAAAGATCAGAGTCTATGTTGTTGGTACTACTGATTACTCCTAACAATCTGTACAGATGAAGATCTGCTGGTGCATTATGCGACCTCAATTCTGGATCCATGCAGTGGCAGTTGCATTTGTCTTAAGTTAGGAGTACATTTGGTCACCCATCCTGATAAACAGTTCAACCATGTGCAAGAACAAAAGACATTTGTTTAAGGATTTATTGTAACTGTTATATGCAGCTTAAAAATATACTTATGCACACCCAAATAAACACAATGGCTTTATTGCATAACAAAGGAGCAGACTTGTACATACCGGTAAATAGATGTATATTCACTTTAAAGAAAATATTAAAATAGGGCACTTGTTTTCGAAAATAGGTTCTTTGAATGAAAACTTACTATTTTTCAGTGACAGGAAGAACAGGATCAGTTTGGTCCTCTTTTGTCATGGAAAACGGTGTCTGTATTCCTTTGTGGTTCCAACTAAAAAAAGGGTCCTGAATTTTTGGTACCTACTGCAAGACATCAAATCTGAATGAGAAAAATGAAATTGAATCAGAAATTACCACTGCTAAATACCTGCCATGGTATGCATACAAATGGTAGCAATAAATGTCCACTTTAACATTGCAATAAAGTTAATAGACTATCATAATACCACTCTCCAGACTCTAGAAAATAAAACCATAGATACTCACTCTAATAATAAGATTTTCAAGATGGTCACTGTTATGGTCACATTAGATCAGCGCCATTTCTATTTACAAAAAAAAGACATCATAGGATATGCTCTGCTAAAAAAAACACAAAGGTGGTATGCCTTTTCAGAAGACTCTTGTTGAAAACTTTGTCATTATGAATTTCTGTTTAGAAGTGGTAGTGATAACAAGATTATCAAAATGGCAACAATGGATATCAGACTGGCACCAATTTTATTTAGGACCAAGCAGACACCATAGGAAGTCTTGTAGTGAATACTACATTTAGGACCAAGCAGACACCATAGGAAGTCTTGTAGTGAATACTACATGTTGATAAGAAAATCCATTCAGGAACAGGAGGGATAACAAGATTTTCAAAATGGCCACTGCGATAACCTAATCAATATCAGACTGGCACTAATTTCATCTAGAACCAACAATTCAAAATAAGAAATCTTACTGTGATAAAGTATCAATATGACTATCCAGTCAGAAAGGGTATTTTCAAGATGCCACAAACACCATCTTAAAATTTTACTTAGTGGTCAAAATGCAAAGTTTGTCAAATCTATGATGCTTCATCCTTCTCTGATTAAAAATATCAGGTATGGTTAAATTATATTTAAGAATTTGTTATATTAAAAATTTTGTAAAAATGATCATTTACACCCTACTCACCCTCCCCACCCCCACATCTACCAAAGAACCATATGGCATAGAGACGAGAAGAATATCACTCTCAGGTGGTCACTGAAAGATCATCATAATTACCAATCTTTGTTATATCCTATCTCAGGTAGTAACCAAAAGGGTACAATAATTACCAACCTTTGTGATATCCTGTCTCAGGTGGTGACCAAAATAAATACCAATCTTTGTGATATCCTGTCTCAGGTGGTGACCAAAAGGGTACAATAATTACCAATCTTTGTGATATCCTGTCTCAGGTGGTGACCAAAATAAATACTAATCTTTGTGATATCCTGTCTCAGGTGGTGACCAAAATAAATACCAATCTTTGTGATATCCTGTCTCAGGTGGTGACCAAAAGGGTACAAAAATTACCAATCTTTGTGATATCCTGTCTCAGGTGGTGACCAAAATAAATACCAATCTTTGTGATATCCTGTCTCAGGTGGTGACCAAAAGGGTACAAAAATTACCAATCTTTGTGATATTCTGTCTCAGGTGGTGACCAAAAGGGTACAGTAGTTACCAATCTTGTGATTTAGAAAGAGATAACAGATGGATATAATCAAAATAACCCAAATGTTACCAAAACCACTTTAAGATAACACACTATACAATCTTTTCCAAAACATCTAGTAATGTGTCAAACAATATGACTGCAGCATCCATGAAGGGATCAATGCAGAGTGAAATATTCACAATGTCAGTAGGCATGACACTGACAGTAGATGTAAAAGAAATACCAAGAAGAAAGAAAAGAAGTGTAGTTTTGTTAATTATTACCTGTACTTCACTCAGCAGAGGCCTTAATGAGGTGCCAAAGGTGTGATTGCTCCAGGCCTGCAAGATAGGTGGGCCAGAAAATTTTGGAGTTTGTTTAAAACTGATTATAATTAAAGCAGATTATTTAAAAATAAATTTAATTTTGAAAATAAACCTGTATTTTCTATGAATATTTCACAAAATATCTTCAGCGATATTGAAATTAAATTCTGGGGTCCCATTGTCCTCATTTCACACTGGGCCCACACAGCTCTAAAACTAATGCTCACTCACTACGTGTACTTCAATTAAGAATATTCTGATGTAACACATTTCCTATGCTATTCCAGGTAAATAGATGGTTCTAGGACAGAGATAAATACATTTAGATATATCCATACATAGATAGTTGTTCTTTTCAGTTAGTAAACATAAACAAACTGAAGACAAAAGAACAAAGGTGTTAAAAATGTATCAATGTACTAAAACTTCTTTCTGCACTCTATATTACATGCTTACATAATAATTAATGTAAAAAAAATTTTGTAACGCATAAAACGTTGCCAGATTCTCTTGCCCAACATGATAAATTGCAAACAATTTTCTTTTCTTGTTTAAAGATAATAATTGCATATTCAAATAAAATTGCTGCAAAATTTACATGGTCTGAAAGTAACCACAGCTTATTGATTTTTCATGTTATTCAATTTTACACAAGAAAGCCATTTAAGTGCAAATGTATTATGATCATTTATTGTTATCAGTTAAATCCACCACATTGAGAGAAATATTTATAACTCAAATATAATTTTTCTTATCTATGTTATACAGGTGTAATGCAAACCTGGAGATATTCCAACAGCACATTTTGACGTGCAATGACAAATGCATGTACAAGGCCAAGGTATTTCCTGTCAGCCATTGACTATAATATTGAACCAGGTGAAGTCATGCAAGTATTATGATGATCAAAAAATATAAGAAATGTATAAAGCCTTCCAGAGATGCATAAACATTGCTCAATTAAATTGAATTAGGAATAAAAATGTTTTTTTTCTCCATTTAAACCTTTTATTTTTTTAAAAAAAACATGCAAATAGTTGAATATCTGTAATTTCTCATGCAAAAAAAATCAGCTTTCTGTGTTAGGAGATGATTAAAGATACACATGAAAATTAAATAAAATAAAATATGGTATGAACATAAAATCCAATGATCTACCCATACCTAAAAATATTCATACCAAGTTAAATTTGTCTCCCCTTGTGATGTTTTATCTGAAGTAAAATAGTTGAGATCTTGGCCTTACTCATTTGGACAGAACCTATTTCAAATAAGAAAACTTAGGATATTTTTTAATTTCTGTTGATTCACACCTCCCAAAATTTTTGAATGATAAGTTTGATACATGTACAACAATATTGCCAAAACTCAGTTGAAAAGACATTTTGTTTTTCATGCAGTCCTATCCATCCCTGCCCTTTTAGGCAAGCTCAAGTTTATTTGAAAATCATGGCTAAATTTTAGGTTAAAATGTTTTTTTCGTCCCCTAGTTCTAAAACCCTTTGATGCATATAACTCATGCATAACATGTAAAATCAGGAAGCATTGCCCTTTAATATTTGGATACATCTGCACTTCTTTAAAGCCAAGGTTAGTGTCATTTGAAAATGACTGGGGGGAGGAGGGGGTATAACTAATTTTAATTATGCAAAACTTGTTCATCACTATTAGACAACTTATTACTTTTCTGTGTCAAAAATCTCATGTTTGATGTGAATATATCCTCTCCCAGAGTGGAGAATGTTCAGTAAGACATGGCCTACTCATGCAGCTACTGCACCTGCACAGAAACAGTCATTTTTTACATAGACAGCATGCCAGGACATCAAAATGGAGTGGGAGGAGGACATTCGGTAATAGGGAAGGGAACATATTGCATAATTAAAATTAGTTTACTTGCAAAATCCACCACTCAAAATAATACATTTTAATAGCAGCAATACCTTAGCCTTCCCTATTATGCAGTTGAATTTGTCCAGGTGTGTCGGCTGATATTTTAAAGCTGGCTAAAATCAGAGAAAAATGGAAAGTGCTCACGATTTGAGGGATTGATCCACTTTACAAATTGTTCGAGTATTTCTGGGCCACATATTGTTCTGAAACTATGGGTCACAGAAAATAAATGCCTGTGATTTGCTGTGACAGGAGGTAGATGGAGAATGTAGTATGGGATCATGAAAATGCTGCCATCATGACATCATCCAAGGTAGGAAGACTTATATAGGCCAATGACACAGCAATGGCTCAAACTTGGTGGGTTTTGTGTAAAAGATAGGTCTCTGTCAGTAGGTGACTAAAAAGCTCTTTTTATTGTGGTGAAAATCCAAAATGAGATAATGGAGGCCAAAACAAACGGAGCCCTTAAGAGGAAGGAAAAGACATATCCTACCTTTTTATGCATTTTGACAGAATCGCAGATCCCTAACTGGGAATTTTTGTTGTTGTTTTTGTAGGGATAACATCATTTTTCAGCACAAGATATGCTATACATGGTGCCCAGCATAAATGGCAGAGGAAGAACCTGGGAAAACTCTGGCAAGAACCACCGACCCAAGAGAAGCTACTGGCAAGCTTTTTAATATACCCACATAAGCTCAATCTAAAATCAAACCCATGCAGACAGAGGTGAAATGGCAGTGATCTATAATGGTGAGCATTTTATTTTAGACCACTCGGCCACTCAGGGCACCTCTAAATGGGCACAAAAGCCTAGCTTAATCACCAGATTCAAAAGAGACAGAGAATATCAATAGGCAACGGAGCTACTGAAAGTAATTTCTCTTTGCCTAAATATCCCAGATGACAAAGGCGAGAAATTGATTAGAAATTTCCATTAAACCAGCATTAAACTTCAGATACTGCTGTTCAACAGAATTTGTAAACTATGTATATGACAAAACAGAATATTATCTACCTGCTGTATGTGTCATATCTTCCTAGTGGCACATTTTTATGTTATGTTTTCTTAATTTTCATTGTTTGTTTATAGTTTATTTTTAAACTTTTAATACATGATATTAAACATTGTATGTTGGATTGACCTTGTCCAAAACTGAGTTCATTGCTATTTTTTCTATTTAATTCTTTGTAAACAGCCAATACATAGCTAAATTCTTCTCTGTGTGTATGGGATTAAAAACAGTATGATTATTAATAGAAGTAAATATGTTTATTTGGGGCCAGGTCAAGGTTTTGGAATTTCCTTAGGTTATTGTTATCCTTTTTATTTTGTAAACATCAGGATCATTCTATAAGGTTTATTTCCATTAGGTAATGGGTTAATTTTAGAAATGCTATATGTGACCTCACCAGCCTATGCTTTGCAGACGACATTGATGGGTTGGCAAGCAGTGAAGATGAGCTTGCAACCTTAGTGAAGAACCTGGATGAATCATCTTACAGATTTGACATGGAGGTAAGTGCAGAGAAGACAAAGCTGATGACAAATTAGTGGCAAACAAATCTCAACCAAGATTAAAGTCAGAGGACAGGAACTGGAAACAGTGGACCAGTTCAAATATCTTCATTCCATAATCACTGAAGAGGGATCAAGAGCGGAAATTTTGTCACGAACAGCACAAATAACGGCAGCTATATCAAAGCTAAGACCCATCTGGTGAGGCAGGAATATCTGTATGAAAACTAAAATCAGACTATTGAGAGCACAAGTCATTTCAATCTTTTTGTATTCATGTTAGCATACATGCCAACCCCTGACGAAGAAAAAGTGTAATCCAAGTGGTCAAAAAGAGGAATCCAAGCAGAAAAAGAGTAATCCACATATAACATACTACAATTACAATTAACAATGATTTATTTGCTTTTCTCGTCTTTTATCATTCATTAATGGTTCAAGTGTTCATATGTAGCACATTTAGCTTTATAAAGCAACAGATTGTCATGTTGCATTTCAAAACATTTTGTACCAGCTGAGGCCATGAATGTTTTGCATACCAGTAGAGCACTCAGTACCGGGTTACTTAGCCTGGACCTGAATTCAGTTTTATTTTTGTTAAGAACACTGAACAATCTCTCACAGTCAGCATTAGAATGGTAAAGAACCAATATTCCTTTCATAACTGACAAAGAAGAGGAAATTTATTTCTTCCAGTGATAGAATCTTTTAGCTGGGAAATAAGGTGCTATTGCACATCAGCTCTATCTGCATTAAGTATATTGTCAGGTAGAATCCCAACGTGATACTTCAGGAATTTTTCTTCCAGATGATCCAAGTTAGACAAGGGTGGCAATAGAAAGGGATATCTCTTGACAAAGAATCTAACACTTTTGAAGCTTTTTGACTGTCTCTCATTTACATAAGTAACTGAAGCATTTAAAAGCAGTTCATCTCCATATGGGAATTTATGGAGCATGTAATCACAGGCTGTAGCATAATAATCTCTAACATTATCATAGAACATCTTCACAGGAAGAGTAGAATTGTGTTCTATGAATTCTCTTGCGTCTGCACCAATAGCTAGATCTTCATTATCTTTCTGGTTTGCATGGTCATCAAAGTCAATATCAGTTAAAAGTTTGGCTGATGCGATGATTTCTGGCTTAATAAACCTTATTAGCAAATCTGACAACTGGTTTGACAGAATCTTGTGCATAATATGAATGCATGGTTCTTGTTTCTGCAAGACAACATTTGCTGCATCAAACAATGGAATGGCACTCTTCATAAACAAGCAGTACAGTTTTGTAACTGGATCATTAAGCTTTTTGTAAACCATCTCAAATTTAGAGTCTTCAAAGCAGTGAACAGATTCTTTTTCTTTCTGTGTCATCTTAGTATTCACTTTGCTAGTTTTGCCCTTGGAAGTATGAGAAGATCCAGTATGCTTTTTAACAGATTTATACGCTGAAGAACCTGATCCAGACGGATGATGAAATTTTATGTCAAAAGATTTATCTTTCACAGTCATGGTCTGAGCCTGGAGGCCCTCTAGCTGGATAGATAGAGGCCTCTCAAATAAAAATTCCATGGATTTAAGTTTCTTTCTTTCTGCTACACCAATCTCTTATTTGTTAGTATGTCTGTCTATACTTTCATCTCTTGTTCTCTTCTGACTTGCAATAACAGATTCTGCTTTTGTACCACTCTTCTTCACTTTTCCACCACGTTTTCTCTGTGCAGATTCACTTTCAGTTTGAAAGAATGCTTGTAGTGCATCCCAAAGTTCAAGTAAAAGGCTAACACATTTGCCAAGGGATAACCATCTTGTACACACATGAATTATAACTTTATAGTCTTCAAGATCAAACTGATCTTGTAACAACTTTAGAGCCTGTTTCCTTTTACTACTTTTCTCCAAATAATAGTAGATATCTATTAATAAATGGCCAATATCTACTTCTAATTTATCAGCAGCCTTACCAGCAGCAAGGTGCATCAAAATGACAGGGGCAACCCGTTATGAACACTGATGGAGACATTTTCAAAATATAGGATGCAACTCCTTTATGAATTCCAGTCATCACTGATGCATTATCAACTGCAAACCCCATACAGTTCTGCCAACTTATGTCATGTTTCTTCAAAACATTGTCAAGCAAATCAAAAATGTTTTGTCCAGTGGAATCTACTGTTAATTCTGGTAAAGAAAGAAGAACACTCATGACTTTGCCTTTTTCACTGTTAGTGTATTTATCACATACTGGGTACAACTTTTTATCATCATAATCACAACTCCCGTCTGTGGCAATACTAAACGGCCCAATTTTCATTGCTTCTGCAATTTTAAGTGAAGTATCTTCTGCTAGGCACCGAACAATGTGAGATGATTTTGTTCTTTCACAAGCATATTTTTCCGCAATTTTCGAATCAGGAAACATGTGCTTGAACAAGGGACCAAAGTGGTCTGCTACTGCTAAGAGTAGTCCGTGTTCTATTAAAAACTCGGTAAATAACACCTCAGCATTTATAGTATTCAAATCTGCACTTGAGCTCTGCTGTAAATAAGACGTTACCTTAGTATTAGAGTTCGTAAGGCGAGCTAATTTGATGTTTCCTTGTTTTCATGTGTTTTTCCACATCAAATTTACCACCATGACCAATGCTAAAATCGTTTCCGCAGTCTGCAATGAGCATGATGCTGCCCTAGAATGGAACGCTGTATTATGCCATTCATATATTCATTTTTGAATCTTTGGAGGACTCGTTGTTTTGATTTTTTCTGATCCATCTGCGAAATTCTTGGGGAAAAAAAAGGTGCTCTAACATACACAAAGACTAGAATCCATCTTAACATCTGAAGCCATTTAGCGCCAACGATTAGACGTCACGTGATGATGCCCTCGTCGTGTTTGGATGATTGATTACATTTTTAACTTTTTCCAACCCATCTGTGAAATTATTTAAGAGATATTTTTTGCACTCATAAACGCATTGAGAATTTTTTAATACTTTTTAGCGCAAAAAAAACTTTTAGACTGGTTCTGCACTATACAAAATTAGAACAAAGAGTATGTGCATAATGATTTAAACAAAATAGAAACCAGTTTGTTCTCTCCTCACTAAGCCGCTATAAATAAAATATGAGGTCGAAAGTTTGAAAGTATCTTAGTAACATGATAGTTGCTATAAACAGAACATGAATATTAGGAAAGTCCACGGACAAGTATACTCGTATATCGTAGTTATGTAGAAGCGGAGTATTTTTTTAATTAAAAATAAAACAGTATGTAAAAAATAAAGTAATGCTAATAAAAACGAAAAAAAATTTTTTTTTGCAAGATGGACATATTGAAAAAGCGTAATCTATAAACGTTAACGCGTAACGTGGAATTTAGTGGGAAAAAGCGTAATGATTACGCCAAAAGCGTAATGGTTGGCATGTATGTGTTAGGCCTAGACCCAGACAGCAGAATTACAACGAAGAATCCAGGCACTTGAAATAAGATGTTACAGAACCATCCTTGATATCTCTTATGTGGACCACATCACAAATAAAAAAGTGTGGAACACCATCAGGCGCAAAGTAGGCCATTATGAAGACCTTTCTCATCATCATCAAAAAAGAGAAAGCTGAAATGGTATGGCCATGTCACTAGAGCCAATAGTCTATCCATAACAGTACTGCAGGGCAGTGTCCAGGGTGGCAGAAGGAGAGGTAGAGAGAAAAAAGTGGACCGACCACATCACAGAGTGGACCAGGAAAAGTTCTGCAGGGACACAGGCATTGGCACATGATCAAGATAAGTGGAAAGAACTGGACAGATGTTCAGCAACACAGTGCCTCAATGACCACACTAGGTCAAGAGACTGATGATGATGATGATGACATGAGGACAAGTAGAGAATTATATAACCTTGTAACTGGGAGAATTATTTTTTCAGTAGTGATTTAAGATCTAGCACTTTAAGATTATATGTTGTATCAAGTATTTCATATTTGGGCTTTATTTCTTCAAATTTTTAAATTCAAGTGATTATTTTTCTGGAAATACAAACATGCTCTGATAAAATTCATGGATGAAGACATTTATTTTTTTCAATCAAGTTATTTTTTCTCACTTTCATTTTGTTTTCTTGGGAAATAAATTATTTGTTTAAATTTGCAAAGCTTGTTACCTTTTACTCTTTTATGTTACTCATTTTAAGAGCAGAGACTCATAACATATAACTATCATTTTCCTCTGGGGCAAAGTATAATGTAGATTTTGAAACAGGTATTTTTTTAATAGGCTTTTCTGGTGATAAGATATTGTTTCATTCCAATATAATAAAAACAAACTTTTTTAAAACTGTGTATATGGTAATGAAGTCAAATTACATTTAGTCGGTAGTATGATTCTGATACAATGGACCAAAACTGATACTATTTGTAGAGCTTCTTCTGCTTTGTTTGGTAGTGGCATCCATTGACCCACTGTTTCTTTTTCGTACCACCTAGATTTACTTTAGATTTCTACATCTCTCTCCCACTTTCATCCTTGGTAAATAGTCACAAGGACTAAAATAGGACTGGGATCTAGATAAGAAGGATGCTGAATCAGTCTGAAATTATAAAAAGAAGGATTTGTATCAAAGGTCATTGCTTTAATTGAATTGTGTCTAGGTCACTGCTATAATTAAATTGTGTCAAATGTCATTTCTATAACTGAAGAAACAAATATTGTCTAATATTGAATTTGTTATAATGGCAAGAATCACACTGATTTCTAAAAACATTGTGCACAAAATTCAAATCCATGTCAACTGTGCATGACAATTTCAATGCCTGATATATCCATTGTTGAAGCTACCATGATTTTAATATACCTAAATGTGCATTCAGTAATTATAATTTTATCATGCACTGGAATATACAAGGCTGAAATTTTGTCAAGCGCAAACAAAATGCATAAAAAATGTATTGATACTGTACACCTGTTTTGGTTATTATTAGATTCACATTGTAAATGTTTTGTGATGTTTGTTTTTATATATATATATATATATATATATATATATATATATATATATATATATATATATATATATATATATTTTATTCTAATGTTAAAGTAATGCTGAAATAGTTTCACAAGTCAGACAGCTAACTCAAATAAAGTGGTCTTTATGAAATAAATATTTGTAAGGAGATATTATTGGACCAAAGTAGACATCAAAAAATACAGTGTGATCGTGATTTATGTGAGGGTTATGTTTTTGAAGCGCATGCATAATTTGAGATTCATGTAAATTGAGATAATTTTCTCCATATAAATTCAGTATGTTAAAATTAGGGGATACTTCTGCAAAGAAGATTAAAATAATAAAGTTTTATAAAAAAAACATAGGAAAATTAACTTAAAACCTAGGAAAATTAAAATAAAAACAGGAAGAAATGAATTTTAATCAATAGAACACATGAACGGGAAATAAAAAAATAAAAAGCTGCATTGAACAGTAGTGTTCATCAAGCCACATTGCCAACATCCTACATACTGGTGTAGGTATAGCAATGTTTCTGGTTCAAAAGGGAGGTTACAGCTTTCACGCATATCTATTGTTCTACGTTTTTTCACTAAGGTTCAAAGCTTTATCATGGCAGTACTCTGACCAGCTTCATAATTTTTCACTACTTCAAGTTTAACCTCTAAAGAAATAGCCATCCTTGGTCTCTTCGGACTATCACTTGCTCGTCTTTTAGATGCCATCACTAATAACGTTCCAAAATTGTAACAAACAATTCGTACATATACAGTACTGAGGCTATAATAAACAGAATGGCAGGGACATAAGAGCTGGGCATAGTGGGGCATGTTTGTCTGCGACAGTGGCACAATCTATATGTATAAGAGAGTTATGTTAATAGTAGCGATCTTTTTCGCATTTTTCCCGATCTCGTGTTATTTTGAAATCGCAAACATTGAAATCATGTAAATCGTGATCACATTGTATTAAAATATTTGACCAAAAAGAAAAAAAAGGTAAGCGAGACAAGAAGGTAATCAAGACTTCTAATTTTGTATACATTAGCTATGGAATAAAACCTTAAGAAAACCCCTCCAAAACATTAAGACTCCATTGGATTATTATATGCATGCTGTACATGTATGCATTCAGATGTGATACCCCACCCTACCAGTTTGAACAAAATTTAAGCAAACACTTAAAATTGTGTGGTATATGCCTACCTTGTGCCATGATCCAATCTGGTAACATGTGGTGCATTGAATGTTTGGTTTGTATGGGCTACCATATGTTGAAAGGTGGCATACCATTGTGTGAGGAATTAACAAAATATGAAATCATTTCTGTAAACAGAGAATATTTACTAACGAGTTCAGGCATGGGAAATGGAACATGCAACCCAATTATTTTCCTCACAGCACAAATATGTTGGACTAATTTCTTGCATGTCAATAGCTAATGGATTAAAAATTAAAAAAATATCTATATTCTTTCACCTATCATCTGTATTAAACATTATCTTCCAAGCCAATTTATTAACTCCCTAGGTAAGCTGAAAATGGGAGTAAGAAAAATGCAGCCCTGTCACTCCCAATGGGTGTAATGGGATTGGCTACTAGCAACTGGTATGCCATGGCAAGGTCTGACTGGCAATGGCCACAGGGGAATTATCTTAATTTGAAGAAAAAAATGTGAAAAAAGATATACCAGACTCAACAATGTATGGGCACTCCAACTGCAGGTGGCTTCTTTGTGGCAGATATTATAAATGGGGGGTCTTCATTTTCATTTATGAGCAAGTACTGCAAGTTTCACAAATGATGAGAAGGGACAGAATTCATAAAGTGCCATGCAATATCTGGAATTGGGACACATAAACAATCTGAAGACAAGAAAGCAAATTAGTTACCAAACTTAAAAGGAGGGCTAAAAGATCATGTTCAAGCTAGTTTCTCTTGTTTTATGGTTTAACACCATTTTTCAGCACAAGATAGGCTATAACTGGTGGTCAGTATAAATGGTGGAGGAAGAACCTGGAAAAACTCCAGAAAGAACCACCTACCCACAAAAAGCTACTGGCAAGCTTTCTTACATATCCACATTGGCCAAAACTAAGACTCGAACCGATGCAAACAGACGTGAGATGGCAATGATCCGTAACAGTGAGCACTTTAGATAAGTCTGGGCCCCTTCAAGCCAGTAACAGAAATGTTGCACCTGATAGAGCACATAGAATACCCACCAAAACTAGAATCTGACGAGATTTTCATCATGTTTGGGCTCAGTTAGAAGGCATACAACAAATATTTGGGTTTGAGGGCATAAAACATATGAGTGTCATATTAGAATCAGGTACATACAGACATACCAGTACTTGAGCTAATATTTACTGATTGATTAAACCCCTTAGGCAATGTATACTATCACTCACCTGAAGGAGTTGCTCTGCTGAGGGCAGATAACTCTAAATGAATATGAAAACATGATGAATGCACTGCATGTAGGAGGGACCCATCAGCATGCCACATAACCAGTTCCAGCCTAACAGCCAGTTTCGTCTCATTGGCAAATTGTTAAGCCCAATTTCCAGTTCAGGCTCCCAAGCTCTACAACAAAAGGGATGAAGGCATCAATAAGAAAGCAAACTGTACACATTTTGGCTAACAGACCTACTACAGCACCTCTATATTGTCAATGTAAATCAACTAGTGTCTTTACAGCCTGTGCCAGGATTGATGGTGCTAGAACTCACTTTATTTCATCTAATACATGTATGGGAGTAAAAGCATTCTGCAGCGAGTATAGTATAATTGGGCTTGCCATGCACTTTGAGTTTATCAAGGATTAAAAGTCTGGATTGAATAATGTTATGGATTTACTACTTTCTGTAATAGCTTTAATAGGTTCAAATTTGTGTTGTGGTTTGTTAGGAGGGTTTAGTACCATTTTTCAGCACATAATAGACCACACATAACAGCCCGTATATCTGGTAGAGGAAGAATACAGGAAAATCCTGGTAAGGATCACAGAGATGAGTGAGGAGGATAAAGTAAAATTTGTTTTTCACATCGACTTCATGAAAAGCAAGAAAGTCTCAACACAAGCAGCCACTGGTAATAAAGGGGAATATCAGATTGTAGCATTAGGCTTGACATGGTGATGATTATGCCAACTCCAGTTGGAATATCTTTGTCTCATTCACATACCAGGTGACTAACTCAGTTGCTCTGAAACAGCTAGCCTGGGAGAAGACCTGCCTGACATCTGGTAGAATGGTAGTAGTACAGGATGGCACTCATGGATTTAAAAAAAAGCACTCTTGGGACAATTCCATGTTAAACGTTTATTAGTTTAACTCTGGATGATACTCAGGGGACATGGGAAATTTAATATTAATCTAGAGTATGATTGATTAAAAGGTGTAGGAATAGTAATTTCAAAAACATTTCAAAAGGTTTAACATTAATAAAATGACAATCGTGGTCAATCGTGATAATAAAACTACACTTTCTAACCGACATATGGAAGAAACAAAGGTGAAACTCTTACAAACAAAACTAAGTCTTTCTACTATCTCTGTAACTTTACTATCAATCCCTTGCAAACAAAATTAAATCCCCTACCAGTCTTTAAACCCCTATACTGTACCTTTATAAGTAAAGAGAATGGAAATACAAGCATAAGAATGCACACACAAACATACTGGTATACAAACAAACAAACAAGGGAAGGAGTACTCACACATAGACAAAATAACTAGTTGTAAAACACATACAAAAAATAGATTTTTGTCAATGACTCAGTAACATGTTTTTTCTGAGAGAACTGTTGTCCTGGATACAGCATGGCTTTACAACAAGATCACATCCGGTCTAATAAGTCCATCTTGCTGACAGAGACTGGCAGTCTAAAATTAGTCCCAGAAGCCTCCATTTCCCAATCTTCTTTTGAGGGGACTATAAACTTCTCCCTCTGTTCTTGCCATCTGCTGTTACTGTCTCAACCATTACTGTTGAGAGAGATATTGTTTCCTCTTAATCCTTTCCCACTCCCATATCTCCTCTATCCAAGTCAACTTATTGTTTCCTCCTCCATCTCCTCTCTAATGATACCCTTCACTGTCCTGGAGTCTACCATTTCCCTCTTGAGGTCCCATATATACTTATCAATAAGTCAAGCTAAATTGCAAATAACAAACGATCTTATTTGTCATAGCATAATGTACCAGCAAATTAATGTCTTTGTTGTTTGTTCCACTGAATACTCTAAACAAACTGCAGAGACCCAGATCTGAAAGCATATTTCGCGCTAGCAGATCTGGGTCTGTGCAGTTTGTAGTTAATCTTGTCTTATAAATGAGTATATACAGTAATAACAATCAAAATTAGGTTATCTCAGAAGCACACATAGCTTTGACTTGACAGCACACACTGACACTTTTCACATTTGAATTGAATATGGCATGCAGCATATATAATGATTACATTGAAACTGAATTCAGAATTAAATTAAAAGTTTACTTTACAAGACTTCCTTATTTGGCATACTGTGTCCAACAGTTGGCATTTGTTAACATTTCTCACTGTTCCTAAATTTGCTATAATTGTGTGTTTGTGTGTGTGTGCTAAACCAGGAATCAGTATATGTGTATGGAATATCCAATCATGATAAAAAGCATATCCTTACAGGAAGATTAACAGGCTGCCACAGACAATAAAAACAAATGCAATGATTCTACAAACAGTTCAAAATATATAGTAACTAAGACAGAATGCTTTTAAAAAATGCTTTTAACATACTTAAAATCATGGTCATATGCTTTTAAACTGTTTAAGTTTGACAATGTATGGAGGCAAAAAATTAGTTACACTTTTTTCATGGCTTGTTTATAATTTAAAGTCAATTAATTCAAAAATAAAATTTCATAATGAACATTTTGATAATAGATGCAATAAGGTGCATTATCCCTTCAATAATAAACAATGCTTGAAAGAAAAATAAATGGATTGTATAATCAGTACACATTAAATGTATAGTTGCATGCTAATCAAATAGGACTAAAAACAATAAATTGTGAGGTTATTTGAAGAAAAAATGTTATTTTCTCTCATGTGTGCAAGGCAAGGTATGAAAAACAATAGAGGCAATAAATAAATTGAAGTACAATGTTATGTTTAATATGTAACACCTGGTGTATGAGTCAATGAGTCAAACCTGGTGTATTTTTGTCAATTTTTTTTCATTACCGGTAGTTACAATTCTATTGATTATCTACAGCTGGATTTTGTATGTGTATAGTGTCTATTTTAAGATATATAAAAAAATTAAAATTGCACTGGATCTATTAATAGATGCTTCCATACATCTTGCACAGTAACTAATACTATAATTATTAGTAAATATGCTAACGTGATTGGTATCTAAGAAGTATTAAGATAATTTCTTTTGAAGGAGTTAGATAAACGTAATTAGTATTTTGAAATATTAGACAGAGTAGTAAGATCTGTCAAATGGGGGTATATTGTGGCAAAGTCATATTAGGCTCTTGAACATGTATAAAAGGAGAAGACAAATCAGATTTATTCAGCTTTGTAGTCCTTCTAATTTCTTGTGTTCCTGCTGTAATATCAAGTCTGCAGAATGTTTTATATTTGAGAGGAAAAACATTACTCAATATTGTTGTTTAAAATAGAAAGTGCTCATTGGACTATATTTTAGAAATATCATAAATTATTCAAAATGAGTTCTGGACAAAACCATTCAAACAAAGTAAATTCTTTGCAGACCAGTACATTTTTGGCTGAAATTTATACAGAACTTTTCATAACAATTTGATTTCTTGAGACAGACATCACCTTGAGCAGTACGAGTTGTGGAGATGAAGAACACTTGCCTTTCATGCAAGTGAAAGACCAGTGATTGAATATAATTTGGAAAAATTATACCCTTAGAGTCTGTTATCATTTGTATTTTTCTGTGATAAAATTATAATTGTCGGTGTGTGGGTTGTGTACTCTGTATTGTATTTGTGTCTGCTATATTCTGTATAGCTATATTCTGTATTGTATTCTTAGTACCGGTATGCTCTTTGTATTGTTTTAGGTTTGTTTCATACCAGTTCATCTCACATCAAATCCCACAATCAACAAGTGAGTGTTATCATTTCAACCCTAAATGAGACAGAGTTCATACATGCATACATATGTCTCAGAATAGAAATACCATATATGCTTGCTTGCAAGTCAAATCCATCTGCAAGTGCCATACACACAGCTCTGCCATCACATGATTCACTAGTAGATCTGGGTCTGTGTAGAATGCTGGGAGAAATTAACTGAACAAACAAGTGAGAACCTGACTGGTTGGTACATTATGTGACCACCAATCATTGCCTATATTGTTTGCAGATATCCAACTTAAAAGTGAGTATACAGATTAACATTATACACTATTTAATAACTATATTATCATAAAGATGAAGTATGACTAGTTTTTTCTATGTAACACCTTCCCAACAATGAATGGACATTGTCACTCTATTGAAGATGCTTGGGTACATTGAGGTAAATATATTGTATTATGTTCATGTTATCACACCTGGGTGTAATGATATAGATAATTAAGTCAACTCAGTCAAAGCTCCAGAAACTAATAAATCATGATCTAGATCTATCATGCAGTGTGTCAGGTTTAATTCATCAAATTGTCACGTGCTTGACACCCTTTTTCACAGTGCACTATGATATAGCCCTCAGATACACTTATCTCAAGTTTACAGACTGGACGCAAACACACAGACAGACAATGTTACAGCTATGCTCCCAAAGTTGTAATGTCTTTAGTTTCAATTTTGTTAACTATAGCAAAGATTATGAGAAGGGGAATGTGGAAGGTTACTGTCTTTGCCAAAGTCCTATGTCTAACACCGGCTACAAGTTGCAATATTAAAAAACACACAAAAGATCACTGTTATCATGACCAGATTTTGAATTGGTGAGATCAAGTATTCTAGTACAGTGACTAGTGACCCATGCACATAAACATATAATGTCTACACTCACTTAAACACGCGTTAAACTGCAGACAACAAAGATCCTGATCTGCCATAGCATAATGTGCCTGTACATCAGAGTCAGTGTTGTATATTCTACTGATCATTCTTAACAAGCTGCAGACCCAAATTTGCCTGTGCATTATGTGATGGCAGATCTGGGGTCTATGCAGTTTACAGCTGTACTCATCTCATAAGTTAGTACATGTACATACTGTACTGTATAACAAGGACCTTTCTCCATTATGGGTGTTTTTAATTTTCACTGACCTTCTCAAAGGTTCTTGGTCAGCCAGTGGCCCACATCCGAGTACATGTATATAGACCCAAAGACCCAGTGTTATCTTTGACCAATATAACCTGACTCAGGCCAAAAATAACTCACCTTGTACCTATACCAAGTCAATAGGATATCACCCAGTTCATATCACAAGAGCAAAGGATTTCTATCTTGTTATAAGATTGGTATTCTACTAATCAAATCATTTAACATTTCTCATGAATCCTACACAAATGACACTACACATCATTAAATGGTATTAATTTTCTATGCCTTCCAATACTGCAATAAGTGATTTAAAATGCTAATGCATGTAGGCTTTCTTTTTTGTCATTGCATCTAAGTTAGCTTTTCTGCCATGATGGTGATGGCCATTAATAAAGAACAAGGTGAATAAAACAAAAATCCCTCTGCTACACTATCACAAATAGCATAAGTTACCACACAATTATTCAAAAGAAAACAAACTGGATGTCAAAGGCTGGAAGACTCCTCTATCCTCAACTTTTTGCTGCTTTAGGGATTTTGATTTTTCCATAAACGATGGTGCATGCAATAATTTCAAAAGGCATATCACAGGACTAGTAAATGATAGTTTCCAGGTTTGAGAAATGTTAGAAAACAGTACAAACAATGCTTTTCTCTTCATTCTTATGAAACAAGCCTTTTTAAACATTTAAATGTCAGTAAATATAATGCAATAATAATACCAATCTAGAATTAACTGATAAGTGCAACATTACAACCTCAGTCAAGCTATAATGTCATTACTGCAACATTGAAATCTTCGCCAATATAAGGATCATACATCACTTCACAACATAATTTACTATAATGCTGAACAGCATTTGTTCTAGAGATCAGACATACAGTGTATATGTAATCATTGTCCATAATCACTACCTTATGATTACTACCTTAATGGTGGATACATGCAATGGCACATAGTGGTCCTGAAGATATATAAATGAAAGACCATATATATGTATTGTGTCACAGGTTGTTATGCCACCACTGTGGTAGGTGTGTTATTATGGTTGGGGTGTGGTGCTCCCAATATATTATTTAAATTTCTATAGAAATCACACACAGGCAGATAATTGCTTCAGAATTACTACAAGTAACTGAAACCTATTATGCATGCAAATATCTAAATATGAATAAACAAGTTGAAAAACCATAAAATTTCAAAATACACAGGATGGAAAATATTTCAAAACTGTTCACTAATACTTCCTAACAATTAATACTTTAGTGCATAAAGATAATATTTATATCTAATTCAGATCCCAGATGATGATGTCCACTGTAGTGTGTTGGGTTGTTATGATATTGTGGTAGGTGTGTTATTATGGTTGGGGTGTGGTGTTCCAAATATATAATTTAAATTACTATAGAAGTCCCACACAGGCTCAATTTTGTATGAAATGAAATTAGTGACAGAGAGAGGTAAAGCTCCAAGTCCCCAATCACCAATCACAGTTAAATTATTGAGTACACAAGAAAGTGAAATTCAAATAAATAACAATACAATTTAATAGTCAAATGATAATAATTCTCCAATCAGTCATCTTCCTCTGGACCAAGTGATAGCTTTGCCACCTGTCCTTATTTTCTGTATCTTTCCTATCCCCCAATTCCTTCTCTCCTTCCGACTTCCCTCCTAATCCAATTTCTCCTCCTTGATTCCTTTTCCGACTAGCCTTTGATTCACAATTGACTTCTCTGCTGGTCTTTTTCTGTCTCCCTCATAGACACTCTGGACTAAACTATATCAGAAGTCTGTCCCCTAAAAGCTTCATGTGAAAACACAAGGATGTTAGCACATGTCCTTAGCCATGCCATCTCACACCAACCAATAATCAGGTATCAGCTAAAGGCTATTACATTTGTTGGTCATGCATTCATGCACATCAAAATACCCATACGTTCATAAATGGTAAACAGCATCATAATAAAACCACGGTATCAACTACTTATCATACAGACATCAATAAATTGCATCAGATCAGTATATATATATATATATATATATATATATATATATATATATATATGCATGTAAAAAAATTATCTCAAATACGCATGTAAATTAAACACTACAAAGAGAATTCTACATACTAACAATTCTAGTAATGAAGTATACATTCTGCACATAATTACAATTACAATGCTGTAATATTCTGCAACAATCGAGCAAATAACTTACTGACCTTAACAAATCTTTGTGTCTTTTAGAATCTCCTAAGTTTTCCTGCCAAATTACGAGTGGTCTCCCCAGAGTATTGCTTTATAACTTTCCAGCACAATGTTTGGCCAATTACCAAGTTCCATGCTTGAAAAACTAAATTAAATTCAGATTGAAACGGTGACCACGCCATCTCTCAATTTTGTTTGGATGTCAGTTCTACAATATTTTATACAACATTGCAGACAATGCCCAGGGCTGTCAGTCAATGTGGTGAGATTTATGACACCTATAAGGGTCCTTTGTTCTTGAGCAAAGCATTCAACATTCACGTGCAACTTTTCACACCCACCAAAGCTGGGTTCTCATACCTTTACGAAGAGGACCAACTATAGCTGCAGTGTTTAACATAAATAATGGCTTTTAACCATTTCTTTGTTCCTAGTACTTATGCAATCATGGGCAGGGCAATGTGACATAATGAGATATTTCAAAGACAAAAACATCACTTAACCCCAGATATTCTTGAAGCTGTAGTAGCTTTTTGGTCCCCAGCTCTCCATCAAAATTAAACTTTTCATTGGGTCCCATGATCCTTTTTTCTTGAAGGGATTCACTGTATAATTAAAACTGATTATCATTAAGTAAAATTAAACAAAAGAAATTTGTATCCAACGTTTTACAATCTAGCTACTATTATATATTCTATTTTTGTTTAATGTTTTCCTTTGTATGTTGTACAGAAATAAATTTCTACTTGCGGAAGATACTTTTTTCAACAAATATATGCAGAAATTGTGAACTTTTCACACCCAATATATTCAAACAAATATTCAATATTTAGGATCATAAATATCAATAATGAATGATTTATTTGACCATCACATATGTCCATGTAACTGTTCAATAATTAGTTGTCATAGTTAATTAGTTGCAAGAAACGTTAACTGGATGCCATAATCCTTTAAGTCCTAACAAGATCTGTGTTTGTAAAACATGAATTAATGTAGTAACACACAGTGGCAGAACTGTTTACTATTAATACATATAAATAATAGAAACATGCCTACTAAACTGCAGTTTTGCTTAAGGAAGTAGATATCGAACAGTGGACAGATGCAATGAGGTATGGTCAGACTTGACCAAATATTTTTTTAAAAAAAGAGACTGCTGAGGCCAAATGATCATCTATTATCAAAGTAGTTGGTACAAGTCAACAATTGTGGGCTAAGGTTAAAACTGAATCCAAAGCACTGATTAAGTGTTCTGCATGATAGACCACTAATAGTGGGTGGACAAATACAGAATACAAAGGTCAAATACAGGTAAACAACCTGTTACCCATATAACTGGGTCACTGTATGCAAGCTGGTAAAATACAAGGAGACACTGAACTAGCCAGCTACAGTAATAATGAATGAACTCTTAAAGAAACTTCCCATGACAATTAATGTAGAATTAGAAATAAATATCTAAATGTTTATTTTTCTACAAAATCTAAAGTCAGGAAGAAATAGTAATAAATTTGGAACTAGATTGATAATTATGGGCCCTTAGCAAATTATTAAAACGGTAATGCTGCCTTAAAGCTTGATAGAGAAAATGCATATCCACATAATTCAGGGGGGTAATTAGAACAAGCATGTTAAAGGGCTAGTTACTGACAGTCCAAGGCAAGTATTAGAAGATCGGAACTGCACCAGACTTGCTTACAGAGATCTCTATCCTTGGCATCAGAAAATGATATGATTCCCTGTCAACACTGCCTGACTTATTATCTGGTTTAGTTCCTACACCCCCCCCCCCCTGCCAGATTAAGGAGGTAGAATGTTCCCCAATGCACCCTCCTGTTTGTTGTAGGTGGTGGAATGTTTAATGGTCCCTGATAAACTGTACTGTATGCTGCAAGAGGCAACTGGTAGAAGAAGGTGGTTTGTTTAGCATATCAGATTTGGGACTGAAAGAATATGGGTTAGTATCCTAAATACTGGATCAGCCCAGGTTCGCTACTGTGGCACATCCTTGTGCAAAGCAATTTACTACAGTTGCCTTGGCACTATGGCACTAAATAACCTAATTGTGCTACAGTGCTATAAAACACTAAACCCACCCAACATTCATCATAAGCAGGCACGGACATAGAGATCCAGGGCCCCATGGCAATTAACAGAGTCGGAGCCCCCTTTTTGGTAAATTAGCACACAAAAAAACACTTGTGTCCTCAATGTGTACCATTTTGGACCCTGACTGGGGCCCCCTCCGAGGTTGGGGCCTTAGGCAGCTGCCTAGTTTTCCTAGGCAGAAGTTTGCCACTGATCATAACTGTAGTTCATGATGCTAATTATTTATGTTTGTTTGTTTGGTTGATTAGGATTTTTAACGTAGCTTTAACAATTTTTCAGTCATATCGCTACGATGTCTGCTGTGAGGCAGTTTATAGTGATCTCTAGCACTGAGGCATCATGCCACAGACATGTAGCATGATGTCCCACCCAGTCACATTATCCTGACACCAGGCCGACCAGTCCTAACACTAACCTCTTAATGCTGAGCTTCAAGCGAGGCAGCTGTAAATACCATTTTTGTAAGTCTTTGGTATGACTCGGCCGGGGATCGAACCCGCGACCTCCCGCTTCCGCGGCGAACGCTAATTATTTATGTGATAACTTCTTGAACATGTACATGAAAATACAAGAAAAAGATCTGAAGGATTTCAAAATCATTATTAACAGAGGTTAAACTACATAGTGGATGGATAGATGTAAGGACAGACAGATATTCCAAAGGACGCCAATATATTGCACCTCCAGAAAAGCTGACTTTACAAATACAACAAATGCTGAACAATTTGCATTATATTAGTTGTACAACATCCATGCTTCAAATGACTGTCAGTACTTGTGATTCAAAAAGTATTATACATATAGTACAATGTTTAGCTTTGGATGGCGAGTTTGGCCTATCCAAGTATGTGAGAAAGTTGCCAGTAGCTGCTCATAGATCGGTAGTTCTTTCCGGGTTCTTCCTCCACCATTCATACTAGCTGCCATATATAGCCTATCTTGTGCTGAAAAATGGCATTAAACCCTACAAGTTTTAGAAGGTATGTATTATAAAGTGTACTCAGTTGTAAGGTATGTATTAAAAAGTGTACTCATTTGAAAGGTATGTATTATAAAGTGTACTCAGTTGTAAATATATGTTTTATAAAGCATAATAGCCTCCAGGATTTTTGCAGAGGGGTGGGGTGGTCAGTTTGTCACAACCAGGAGAGTTAGTACAATAAGCAGTCTGAATCTAAAGCTAAAATTTACTAAGCATATATTTTGTTTTTGCAGTATGATTTCCAAACTTATGTTGTGGGTGCCTATGTTGCAAAGTGTACTCAGTTGTAAGGTATGTATTATAAAGTGTACTCAGTTGTAAGGTATGCATTATAAAGTGTACTCATTTGTAAGGTATGCATTATAAAGTGTACTCATTTGTAAGGTAGCATTATAAAGTGTACTCAGTTGTAAAGTATGATTATAAAGTATACTCAGTTATGAGATAGGTATTATAAACTTTACTCAGTTGTAAGGTAGATATGTATTACAAAGTGTACAGTTATAAGGTATGATTATAAAGTGTACTCAATTGTAAGGTATGTATTATAAAGTGTACTCAGTTGTAAGGTATGTATTATAAAGTGTACTCAGTTTGTAAGGTATGTATTATAAAGTGTACTCAGTAGTAAGGTATGCATTATAGTGTACTCAGTTGTAAGGTATGCATTATAAAGTGTACTCAGTTGTAAGATATGTATTATAAAGTGTACTCAGTTGTAAGGTATGTATTATAAAGTGTACTCAGTTGTAAGGTATGTATTATAAAGTGTACTAATTTATAAGGTATGTATAATGAAATGTACTCAGTTTTATGTAGACAGTTTATCTTGAATTTTTAATCCTTGCATCTATTTTGCTAACTAAAAGCAACTTTCCACTTCTTTCTTAGGACCACAACTATCATTTTGTTTTAATTTTAAAAAACAAGAAAACGAAACAAAAGTTACTACCAAGATTTTCATTGCTATTTTCAGTTGTAGATCTGTATTCTAGTACAAAGATTTAATACATGTACAATACACATCAAATTATTTTTTGTAAAATATAGCAACATAACTTGTGTTTGAAATAACTAAAGGCATGTGCTATGCAATGCTGAATGTCCTTTCAGTTTACATCTTGTTCAAGTTGAATTGCAGTACTAAGTAGCCCCAGATCTTGTGCAATATTCACAAGGTTACAATATCCTGTCTCTACTTAATTTCAGTTTTCATCAGAAAATTAATCTTAACTTATAATATTGTTTAAGAACTATGCTCACTTTTCTAAACTGGTATATATATATATATATATATATATATATATATATATATATATATATATATATATGTAGTTTAAACAAATTGATTGCATACAAAACAAATACCTTGTTCTGACCTTCATATAAAGTAAATGCATATTAATCATAAAAGACTTGTTATCACTGCTGTTTGTTGTGGAGTGTTTTAGGCTTCTTTACAATATAAGTAGTATAGAAAAAATGTATAAAAAGCACAAAATAACTAAAATACATCATAAAACATATTTTTACATTGAAATAGGTCTGCTGACAATTTCTACCGCTATTTAAAACATTATATGTGAAGATGTTTATTGATATGCCAACGACCATCTGCAGCAGCTGTAGTGATGTTATAAGTATGTTGACCTGTTTTGGAATGTTGAATTTCATAGCTCGAAGGGTGTAGTACGCGTACATCAGCGAATGAACAATGAAATTCATTGTCATGTACCAGCGGCCAGAAGCGATCTTCTCAGGGTAGCTGTACCAAACGTACAAGAGGACGGTGATGTGGTGGTACCAATGCAGGAAAATGAGCTCCTGTTTCCTCAGAACGATGAACACCGTGTCTCCCAACTCTATTACTTTGGATAATGTGAAGATAAAGGCCCAGAAACCCGCTACCGGATCGTCAAAGTAGGACCCTGAACACATAGAGTATTCCATACTATGGTCCCTCACCGAATGAATCAGTTCGGGTAACACACGAAACGATCCCACGATGCTAAATATTGCCAAAATACCGCTCCAAAGTGCCAGCGCAGGCCTTAGATCGAATCGTTTTCTCTTTTGCATGTACAACTGACCTCCGAAGATAACTATCAAATACACTGCAGAATAAATAAAACTATCTGCCCAATGTTCTTTCAAGTACTTCTGACACGAAGGATAACCCCAATGTTTCTCAAAAAAAAGTATGTATGTCTCATTCAATGCCATTTTTGTAAAACCAGAAGTCGCTAATTGGTGTCACTGTACCAAACATCTAGTAAAAGTTGGGTAACCGGTTTCGATACAACGAACCGCGCAAACCAAAAGTTGTTTTATAACAGGTATAGCCTCGTACCAATATGCAACTGGATGATATTAATGGACCAATCAAATACTTTGTTACAACAAACACCCAGTTGCGATTTGTTGCATTGGTCCGTTGTACTCCTACGAACATTGATCGCTGTAGAAGTGGGTGCAGATCTGGCAAGCTGGATCATAGTACAGTTCCGTAAATAGGACATGACCTATTCACCCTTAAATCATTCGTAGGAAAAAAGCGCGTGTGTGTGTGTGTGTGATTTAGATTTTTAACGTAGCAATTGTTCAGTTATATCGCTACGATGTCTCAATGTGGCTGTTTTCAGTGATGTATATCACGGGAGCACCATGCCGCACCCAGTCACATTATCCTGACACCAGGCCGACCAGACCTAACACTAACATTTTAATGCTGAACGCCATGCAAAGGAGCCGTTAGTACCATTTTTAAAAGTCTGTGGTATGACTCGGCCGGAGTACTTAAGGGTTTTGCCGTCTTCTTTTGTGTGGGACACCACGAAATCTTTCCTCTGTACAAGCCACCTGCAGTTCGTCTATTTCATCCTCTCTTTGTCTCAACATCATAAGCAGGTTTACAAGTTATCAGGTGTGCTGAAACGAGGGAGCGGTGTATGTGTACGATATACAATTATCATGAATTATGGTACCAAGGCATGGATATGTTGATAGGTTAAACGGCTTTAATAGATAGTAAGCACAAATGCAACGATTCTAACATTCATCAATGTCAGAGCCTCATTACTATTTATTTTATGCAAAGCAGTGAATTACTAGATTTTCTAATTAAAATAATATTGATATTTCACTTTCGTGAACAAATAACAATATTTTTTTCACTACAGGAACTACTTTTTGTGGTCAGAACATACCTCTCTTTCATTTTCTATTAGTGAACTACTTTTTTTGTTATGTACATATCTGTTATCATTGAAACTTGTAGTTTGTTATTCTGGAAATATCAATTAATTTTTATCCAATCTGATGTGGAACTAAGTTGGGCGCAGGTACACTTAGCACAGCAGACAGCTGATATTACCGTAAAAAATCTGCTAATTCACTGTCACAAACTTTATGTAGCCAACGTATGTGAACATAAAAAAAAAATATTTGCTTGAAAGAGTAAATAACGAACACATTTTATCTCGTGTGTGAAAATCTCTAGTATTTTCATCCATTCGATGAAATGTTTCCGTTATTCAGTCGTTTCAAGCAAATATATTTTATATAATTAGAACAAACTTTAAAATAAATGGATTTCAGTATACATAAATTAAATGTTTTTGAATTGTATAAGTTTAACCAGGTTTTGAAAAAACAAATAACAGAGATTGCCAGAAAATGGTATGTACAATTGTTTCAACGCCAACGTCTACAACAAAATATGACTAAAACAAAATTAGTAAATAAATCAGCTACATGTAATTTACAAGCTATACCATAATATAGTAGTCTGTCGATCAAATCTTGAATAATAAGGTAGTCATCAAAAATTGCTTGAGACCTAAATCTTAATAACATCATAGTATTAGGAATAGCTTGCATCATCTGCTAACTCCTGGAGGTTTTTGTTGTTTTCGCATGAAATGCGAGTAGGAAACACATTTTGGGGACTATTTCTGAATACATCCTAATACATCGATTTCCAAGCAATATACCGTTAGACAAATGTTAGTCGTGCTAAAGAAAAGGTTTTTCATTGGTTAGTTTGCTGACGCATGAGCAGAAGGTAAAAAAATGGATTTTTTTTTTTTGGGGGGGGGGCTGCTTAACGGACCTATAAATTTCGTATGGAGAAGACTCTTTATTTAAAATGTCCACCTGATTCTACTTTTGCACAGGTTCACCTGTCTGTGTACGCTTCAGACCGGTCTGCCGTAGATCTGAGGCCATACAGTCTAAAATCTGGACACAAATTCGGAATCCGACCATGGGCGATTTTTGGGCGAAAAAAAGGGCCGAAAGCTTCGGTTTTTCCCTCTGTATTTTGTAGTGCAACTAAAATGTCCAGATTATTTGCTATCATTGTAGAGCTACATCTGTCTACCTTTCTATAATACCACCCACTTTAGTTTTATCATGTATAACGTTGACGCTACCGACCATGGAAGTAGGCTACTACCTCATGCCCCGTAAAGTCGTCGCTAGGGGTTAATGTGTTAACAAGCCGGGTTTGGTCCCATTGGACCAATTTGGCCGAATCGGGCCCCCGCGCGTTAGTAATTCTTCAAAATATATTTATAGAGACAAATTAATTTGAAAGCGATGAAAGAAAATTTTAAAGTTCAATTTATATAAATTTTGTTTAAAAGTTTATTTCCAAATGCCGTACGCACAGAGGGCCACGCGCGTAAATCCAGGGGTCTCCGCCAAGATGATTTAAATCGGGCCCCGCGTTTGCTAAAGCCGTTCCTGAATACTGATGCATATCCTCTGAAATATTGAAGCACACCCTCTGAAATACTGATACCCACAACATGTCTCAGAAATATCGTTCGTACTTGTATTTAAGTCATATCCAACTGCAATTTCTATAAATACAGATATACCGTCGCATAATGCACTAGCATACGATGGTCTGTGCAATTTTTCCTAGTAATCAATAGAGAAGAAAAAAAAAACATAGACTATGATCTGTCTGCGCTATTCGACCTCATATTAGTGTCTACATTATTTGCAATTATGGTACATTTAATAACTAAAACCGTTATCCGAACGGCAAGCAAGAATAACTAGTTAGGAATGTGTAATACCGTACCTACCCAAATCTGAATGGCACAGTATAACCTGTTTGAAGTTGCTTGGGTGCTTGTTTGTTTGTTGTTTGATTAGGCTTTTTAACTTAGCTTGGTGCATAGAGGCAAATATATAGTATCAAGTTCGTATTATCAGACCAGATTGTAATTATAAAGATTATCAAGTCAACTCACTCAGAGCTCCAGTATCTTCTAAATCATAGTCTACATAAAGCAGGCATGTCTATCATGCAGCGCATCATGTTTAAATCATGAAATTGGCACGTGCTTTACGCCAACCGTTTTCACAGTGCACACTTATGCAGTTATCAGTTGCACATATCTAAAGTTCACAAATTGTATGTATACACCGAGACAGACATTATTAGAGCTATGTTGCCAAAATGTTTAAATTTCCCAGGATCCGTTTTGTTAACTTTGGCGACGTTTATGAGCAGGCGAAAGTATGAGATACTGTCAACATGAATTCTTGAATCTAGCACTGGGTACTTGTTTTAATAGCAAGAAAATGTTATCTTGACCAGAATTTGAAATGGCGCGATGAAATGTTTTGATCTAGTGGCGATGATTTAGAAATGAATATTAAAAGTGACTTCTTTTTAAAATTCAGTTTTAACTTTGATTTTTAAAGCCCGCTTTCTTTTCTCTACATCTGGAGTTATATATATTTTAAAGAATAGTCAGGAAAGAAAAAGGAAAAAAGTTATGCTATCTGGACGTTTCCTTTTTCATTGCATACCTTTGTAAGCAGTTTTACACAATTCTAGAGGAAGTTGTCGCAAGCTTTATACCCAATGTTACCAACAACCATAAATGTTCTTAAATACCCAGGGCCGAACAAGAACTAAAAGAGGCCCAGGTGCTGTTTACCCAAGGGCCTGTGATCGCTCTCTACGGATCTATATTTACCATACACTAAGAGGCAGCTTAAAAGCAAGAAGATACTGGCATATAGTTTATAGGATCACCTGTGAAGGCACAAGTATGGAAAGGAGCTGAGACATTGAGAATTTCAGGCTCCAGAAAGTATTTCGGACTAATTAGTAATGCCTTCACTTCTTCAAAGTGCAGCGAAGTCACCACTGATGGCAATTACACTAAACGGCGACTACTATAGTATTTAGCCGCGTTGTTGTCTAGCTGAAAACAACAAATACCTGAATCTACTGTTGCATAATTCGTCAGCCAGGTCAGAGTCTGCTTGTTCTACTAATTATGTATAACGAACTGAACAGATCCAGTTATGCTGGCACACGTGCAAAGTAGATGTGGATCTATGAATTTAGCAGTTAGACCTTAATTCTATGTGAATACTGAGATTGATTTGACACTGCCTTTCGATTAAGCATATGTATTAGTTTGCTAATTTCCATATTATCTGTGCTGTTGATCCATCAAGATTTCATAATTATCAATTAAATACATTATATTTTGGACTGAAGCACACTTTATGCTTGAACATATTCTTTTGTACCATAATTTCATTATTTGTCATATTATGCGTTATAGTTGAAGGCAGGATTTTAATATGGAAGTCCTGGACCTCAAAGTCTTAACTGGTTGTGATTTTGTGGGTTTGACGCTATTTTTCAGCACATGATGCGTCGTGGCCAGAATCCAGACCCCCCCCCCCCCCCCCGCCAGAGTAACCACCGATCCCCGGGAAGCGACTGGTAACCTCTTCTCATATATTCAGGTTGGCTGAATCGAGACTCGAATCCACTCGAAGAGAGGCGAGGTACGATGCCAGTGACAACGAGTACAAAATACAGAATAAAGGGACTGGCGAATTTTAATTATAACATAAAATCAAAGTCGTCGGTACAAGGTAACAAATATGTAAGTGCCCCGAATGACATCACTGATAGAAGGTGGATGTATGATACTAAGATGAAGGCATTGAATACAGAGAAACAACCTGTTACCCAGATAACGGGGTCAATATACAACAGCTAGTAAATAAAAGATACTGAACTAACTAGCGCTCATTTTGAAATAACTCTTTGAAAATCTCTATGTAAAGAGAGCGAGTGTGTGTAAAATTTAGTCAAATCAACATCTGAAATCAAGATGAAACAAACGATCACGTTACTGAGAAGAAACCAGAAGAATATACCGACAGATGACTACACCTTTCGGTGTCGCCTCATACCCTAATTGAAATGTTAACGCATGCATTTGTCAGTGATTTGAAAGATAACATTAATGACTTTAAACCACCGCCTTGCATCTCCTCTGATACAAAACCAAGAGTATAAATACATCCAAAAGGTCCAGTAGCACATAGAGAATATTTTCACATTCGAGAGGCACAGATGTGCTTATTAACCAATGTCATCATCTAGGGCGAACGTATGTCCAGAAAAATAAAACCGCAGAATAGAAAATACCATTGGGTGCATACGAAAATCTGACAAAGGAAAACAATACCAGAAGCAAAACTTCTTCAACAGCATGCAGACATTTGGAATGAGACACTGTTTCGCATTCCTGAAATACAAAACCTCGAGAGGTGTTGGCCTCATGTTATACGTTAAAAGTGTACTCTCCAGTCGTTCCTTGAGCTGTCGTGTTTGGAGGACCCAATTTTCCAAATGGAAAATGCATTCATGTGTATCATCCTTAAAAGCAGCTCGATTCTGTTTACTAGTATCAATGGATTCTCTGATGTGGAATTTATTGCGAGAAATGTGACCTAGGATTTTACAGTAGGACCAAACACATCGATTGTGAAGAGAGAGAGAGAGAGAGAGAGAGAGAGAGAGAGAGAGAGAGAGAGAGAGAGAGAGAGATGTCGTCGGTGTTTAGCGTTCCAAACATCCATTCCGGAAGGAAAAGTTTGGTTTTGATGCTTGGCTTGCAAGCGAACCTTTGTCGATCCCAGTTGTTACGATCAACATGGCATGTAGCAAGTTCAAGAACTAAAAAGTGCTTGCTTGTTGTTGAGACTGTGGTCCACTTGTGGAAATTTTATTCGAACCAGCAAGACAAAGGGACACATTTGTCCAGGAAATACAATATGCAGTATTTGTAACCAAATCGTGGAGTATGAGGATCAGTGTAACTTTCTAAAATATGAAAATAAACTGGAGAAAGACTTCAAGGAAAACAAGCAAAAGGATAAAAACAAACAAGTGGATCTTTCTTTCCCTTCAAAGTACGCAAGAGACTGACAAGAGACGTGCACTTAAGAACCTTTATTTTTCTCTGATCCATTTGTAGTATAATTAAAGGAGGATGTGACAAAATCTTTTGGAGACCCCACACTTTCTCTGAATTTGCGAAGTAAATCTTAGACGTTACCGATGCCACTTAGAGAAAGACGACATCCAGCGTTACGTGGTCTGCTATCGATGTGCTAAAGCCATGGCTCGCAATTTCTTGGGATACCAAGGACAATTTCTTTTGGAATATTACTCAGAACGAGTTATGTGTGTCCCACAGTCACCAAGAAAGGCGCGCCAAACCTATCTATATTAGAGTGGGACATGTACAGTTTAAAGACTCAGTGTGTTTTCTCGTCATTTAGCTCTGCCTTTAACTAAAATGATTTAAACATTTGGAATGTCAGAAATAGCCAAAGGCAATTTTCTATCCCTTTTCAATGCAGAAGCTAATCAACACGGTGTGCTGCCGAATTCGCCTGACGTTCGCTATTAGAAACATGACAGTAAGCACACATACGCTTGGTACCAAATTCGCTCTTCGAACGCGTATGACTTTCACACAAAAAATATTAAGATACTGCCGATCCCCTGTATATATGTTTTGCGATGTTGCTGAGAAACATTTCGACTATTATTTTTTAATCACGGAAATATCGAACCCGATTCCCAACGCTTGTGAATTAGTGTATCGAACGAAAATCATGTCTGAGAAAAAAACCTAGCAATCATACCCCATCAGTGCTGTTATTCGGTTATCGGTCGATACTCAGCTGTTTGCTCTAGCTCCAGTGATTGCAAGAAAGTGAAGACAAATGGACAACCTGCTAAAACTGGGGGAGAAAGAGAAATTCAAGTCTTATGTGAATGATTTGAATTTCGAAAACCCACATATCGTCTGCAAATTCCAGGGATATTTATTTCAAGAGTGTAATTAAATATTCTGCGTAAAGAAACTTGAAACGCACGAGGCAACATCTCAACAACGCATGAAGCTATAAAGTTAAGGATACCATGAAGTAGAAATGTGGGAGCCCGATTACGATCTACGATTTAAACCGATCCAGAATCTAGACGCATTACGTTAAGTTCCAAAGTGATGCATATCGAACTTTTGAATCCACCTGACAATTTTTGGGGAGGATGGACGGACCAATGCATCACATTTGCTGTAAGGCATAGAAGAATCTCAAGGAGAAGAAATCAAATACTAATATGTGTGTTGGTTGTATCCTTGTGTGTGCAGATATGCTGTTTCCTACGGGGCACCTGCAAGTTTACAGAACATATAAACATGGAGCATATTCGTTGATTAGAAGGGTTGATTAAATGCACTTATATATCATCCTGTCTTACCACATCATTGCCAAGGAAAACTGATGTTTACGTGTGCCGAGAAATGTAATCAAGACCATCCATGTTGCTACAAGCATGAATAACGCGCTTTGAGAGGAACATGTGTGAGTGTTGAATTGTTTCATGCCGAAATCGTGGTTGCCAACTGTTAAATTATACATAACTTGGCAATATCATGCCACAGAAAAATATCGAAAGCACGACGATTCGAGTCCTTGGATTTTCTCCGGCCACTTTAACGATATTCTACAACTGAAAGAAGAGGCTAGTTGCTATCGATCTTCATAACACAAAAGCAAATTCAAAGTACGGTATCGTATCTTAAAAGGCATCATTTTAGAAAACGTGATAAAGAGCAAAGAAAGATTATTGTTTGCCAAAGTCATCTCATATTGCTTGTGTGAAACATTAGCGCAGGGTTAGTTATCATCGAAGAAAGAATACTTGGCAGATCCAAGCCGCCACATTCAACTGTGGACGACAAAGTATGTGATGTAACACGTGGAGATCGTCTGTGAAGATTTGATCTTAGAGACTTTACGACGAAGCGACTTAGTTTAAATCCCCCACATGGAACGCTTGGAAATGACCTTATTGTTGAGTAACTGACAGCCAATCCCGTTTAAATTTGTATACTTAGAACATTTAGGACCTCGAGTCCATTACTTTGGCACTGACGGCTGTGTTTACATCCAACGACCTCGTATCGAAGGGGACCGTTTAGACACGTGGATGGTGTAACATCAAGAAGACACCATTGTCAGCTTTGCTAGCAGCGCCCTAAGAATTACAGAGAGAAATTCATGCTTAGTGCAAAGGCAAAGTGCTGACACTGAAATGTCTATGACGTCAAGTGGTTAACTTTGATGCCTTGAAATAAATTTTAAAGTCCTGACAAGATCAAAACAATGAAACATTGGATTCACAGTTTTTTCATCTCCACAAAACCAACAAAAGCGTCCGTAAAAGTTTGGAAAAAGTAAGTCAAATTGTGTTCCAGCAAAGAGTGCGATTTCCATACCACAACAAGTTACCGTATGGATACAATGAGATCCATTATATACAAGGGGCAAGTAACATGACCATGACTTCATTATGCCAGCCGATCAAGATGATGAATAATTTGAAACAGCAATTGAGTATGGGATCAATTATGACTAAGTTCAATTTTGATGCGAGAACAATTTCTTAAATTCTGAAGAACTCGATACAGCAACCAAGAGAGAAACGCCAAACTCGATAATGAACTCGAGTGCGATGTTATGCCTTGCTCCAGAGAGATGCCGTATTCCGTGACATCAGCGAAGTAGCACGACTTTACCGCTCTGATAATCTATAATACCATGGAACGAGATTCCATTCGTGTGCCGGACAGCTCTACTAGTGAAAGCGATGCAGTACGACCACTTTGCTTTTCTAAATTGATGCCGTGCATGTAATTATGTACGAATCTTATCCATGTAGACGCAAACCACTTTTGATACCACTGGCTCATCGGGATGTACAAATCAAAGACAAAATACGCGATTTCTATGGCTTAACTTAACCTTTGTGACGTTGAAGGACCACGTATTAGTGTTGGCCTCCATATGCCGCCCACGATGATGATGATGATGATGATGATACAAGAATCCCAGAGGATATAATGTCCTACTGTGTCGTCTGTGACTTTCATCCTCTATGCAAGTTTAGATCAAAGGATAAATCGATCTGAATAACATCTACTTGCATCCAAAACTCAAAGTTTTTAAAGCAATCCAGAACCACTACCAAAATAGGTCCCGAGAGCAATTTCATTCATTCATTGTTCAAGGAAGTGCATATTCACTTCAACAAACGTATCGACAGCAGCATTGATACTTAACCATTACCGAGCGTACCTGAACAGTTTTTTTTACACACATTTGGATCCTTCCATTGTAAGGAATCCTGACACGACAGGGTGAACTGCAGATGATGATTTTGACCATGATGTTGGATTTTATGACCGTGGAAACAAAATCCCATAAGGAAACAGTTTAGAACGGATGTGTCGTTTGCGTTTAAACATGTCGTTGAATGACAAGTATAATGACATGATTAGACTAAATCAAAGTAATATCGTGTTCCATCTGATGACCAATACTAACGAATACAACGATATCATCGCTGAAAAAGTCAGAGTTTACCTCTGCCGCGTGGAAATTTTGCTTTAAGTGTGAAGAGACACCAGTTCTCGTATCCGATACAATAGATGGAATTGAGAGTCTTCACCATAGCTTCCGGGCTCCTATCCAAAATCGAAGATACTGTTTTTCAAGGACATTGTAGCGTTTGCAAAGGTTGGGGTGGGGTACTTCTAATATATTAATTAAAATATTATGGAAGTTCCACCTGGCTCGTGAATTTATAAAGTTAAATTAATGACGAAATAAATGTACAGCTCTGAGCCCACAGTCAGCACTGCCGACGGTTAGACTATATAGAACACGAAGATGAAATTCAAACAATAACAATTTAATAAAGTCTATAATTTTAAATGATAACTCAGTCACTCGTCCTCCAAGTGATAGCTTACTTCATCTCGTGATTTCAGTGTGAGTTCGATTCCCCCCCCCCCCCGGTCTTTGGTTCTACTCATCTCTTTATTCCGTTCCTCTCACTCCTCTTGGATTTCCCCTCTCCCGACTTATCTCCTTCCTTCTCCTTATCCCGTCTCTCAATCTGAGACTATTGGGACCACTTTCACTGGTCTGTCCCTCGAAGCTCCCTCTCCCGACTCCTCTCCTTCCTTCTCTTTCTTCCGTCTCTATCGGAGACACTGGGACCACTATCACCAGTCTGTCCCTCGAAGCTTCCTGTGAAAAACCACAAGGCGTTAACATCTGGTTTATCGAATCTCACCTCACACTAAATCATCAATTAACCATCAGATAAGGCTATTACTTTTTAGGTCACGCATACATACACATCGAAATTCCCACACACTCTTACAGGGAAAACAATGATGTAATAACACGGTATCATACATACATCAATACATTGTATCACATCAGTATATCCAAATATATATTTAATCTCATTGTACTTACAAGATTACAACAACGGACGCATGTCTGCACACTACATTCCCACAAGCGTACACAATTATTCAAATATTCATATTACTAATTTCTCACAGTGCAACCATTTCAAAGATACAATTCAATTCAGCAAAGGCAAAATCTATTTGCATGGACAAAGGTGCTAGTCGACTCAAAAAATAACCACATAGCGAATTATAATAATATTAACTCCTACGACGGCTAACAAGCAATATGATTCTTTACAAATATGAACTCATTCTTCAAAATAAACAAACATATTAACACCACAAAATAATTATTCCTACTACGATTCTAGTAATAATAATAAGTATATCTACGATCTACAATTAAATGCAGTTGCATTCAGAAAAGCTCGAACAACTAGCTCACTGACCTTTTAGAAGCTACACTTAGAATCTTATCGAAAGGTTTTTCCGCCAATAACGCATGGCTGATCGGAGTTGCTATTTTCTTCTGTCAATCTTTCTAAAGAACTATAGCGCACTAAAGCTTGCTGGCAGGTCTAAGGATATCATACTTAGCCCAAATCAGGGTCCCGCCCCTATCTCGATTCCGATTGGGTAGCGCTGGGGCCCTGTCCAATCGATTAATTCAACCTGGCTGTCAGTCCGCGTATCAAGAAGTTAAGGCACGTCCACTCCTTCTGGCAACTTCTTTGATCTACACAAGCTTCTTCCAGACCCAAGGTGATAATTGCACTTCCGACGGTCTTGGTCGGGCTTCCCATCCTAGCCAGGTAAACTTACGTAAGGGATAGTGTTAGCCTGTGGTCATGTTTAACAATAAACAGTGGCTTTTCCGAATTACTCTGATTATGCATGTCTCTAACTTAATTTTGGGTCGGGCAAAACGCCACAGACATCTACCCAGACGTTTACTCACTGGCATCGTCAGCAATGCAGCCCTCAACAGAGTCATCGATCAAAATTATTTCAAGTTGCGCAAGTTAATGTTAGCGATGATACGTTATCTAGTCATTTACTACATCAGGAAAATTATTACTATCTTGTAATAACCATGTAAATGAATTCATCATCGCCATATTTTACGTCATGTTTTTGTAACCATGAGATGGAAAGTCTGAGCTCGTTCCAATGGATGGCAGCTAAAATAGACAAAGTCACAATTGAAACACAGTCGGTCTTTTCTGTTGCAGCATCTTGTGCTGCATTCCGCAAGAGGCGAGAATCCAAACATGCATCATTCACATATATTTTTGCTACTACATCCAAGGTTATTTCCTTGTCTACAATTGTTTTGCTTTTAATGTTGTTGCTGTCGTGTTGTTGTTGAGTTTTGTAGGTTTTTTTCTCCAAAGAATATATATATTGAAGCCAAGTCATTTGCTGATACAGCGAATACAAATAGGTTTATAAGTCGAAGTATTGTTAACTTATCGGATGAAACGAAATTAGATACAATTGTGGGTTATGTTGAATATGAGTCACGGCAGTTTACTCATTTAATAGCTTCAATGCTCGCGTATGTTTCGTTAAATCTATTATTGATGATAAATATAGTTTTCAGGTGTGCTGTCAGAGTCGCTACAGATTCGTTTTATATCAATAAAAAGTATTCCGGATTGCTAGAACAACAACATATCGGCACTAATGCATCATGGGGTGAAGAAAATATACGTAGTTTTCTGATTCCGCCGACGTCGAAACGATGGATATATATTTCAGAAAATATCAAACATTGAAGCTATCGTCTGCACCGTCAGTGTATGATCCAGTAGCAGACATAAAACAATTTTTCTTAATGGACCTGGATGTTCTGGAAGAACAACTCGTGTCATTGAACTATTTTGAAATTTTGACATGGCCGTTTTAACCCCGACACACAGACTCGCAAGAGAAATGAGAGAAAAAAATATTAAATCATGCACTTATCATAAATTTGTCCGATGGGAGATCAAGGGACTTATGAACGAATGAGTGACAAATATATTTCAAGGATTATCGTTTGGGATGAAATATGCCCAGTGTCGTTAGAAACATACAAAATATTTCTTGATTGGTTTTTGACAAAAATACTGCTGTAATAATATGTGGCAAGCATGTTCAACAACCACCTTTTATTATATTGCATCCGCACAAATGGTCGAAAACATGTGTAGATTATTATGATGAAATAACCGGTAATCATAGAGCTCTTGATCAAAAATTACGAGAGCTTAAGAAATTAATCAGACTAAAACTGAATAAAATTCAGTGTAAAATAATGTGTGAAGTAATTTCAGTAACAAATATAAACGATTATTGGAATTTGTAGAGAGCAGATGATTTGATAGTTACAAGTAGAAAGATAGCTCGTTATACAGTTCAGTATAAATTAGTTTCGTTACATAAGGACAACAATCCAAATATACTCGTACAATTACAGCTACGGACAAAACTCCATGGACGTTAGGACACACGATGACAATCCGTTCATCTCAAGGATTAGCTATTACTGATACAGTTTTCTGGATCGTCGATGGTCGTATCTAATGATAAAATTTACTTTACATCTCAGTGTCTTGAGTCAGAAACTACTGGCACCAATAACGATGTTGTTAGCGATGATATAGTAGGGGAAAATAATTAGTTATAAATAATGTAACAAAAAAAAAAAATAATCGCGAGTTTGATCTTGATGTTAAATTTATCATGATATAAAAACAACGAAATAATAATTATGGTATGAGATGTAACACAGTAATGTTGCGTCAGAATTCAAATAATTATCCAAAACAATTTACCGTAGATAGAATTGATAGTAGTCTTGGTCACACGCGCGAAAATATAATGCTGACTTATTTCGAGTGTAATCGACGTCGAGGTTCTTGTTAAGTTAAAACGGTGGTAATTTGTGTATTTTCAGTAGTTATTTGTAATTGTTCACGTACAAATCTTCGTTGAGGAGCAGTTGAATCTATATTGCAAGTCTACCCGTGGATCTTACTACGCTGGAAATTGTATGTGTAGGAACACTCCAAATAGGATCAATTGCTCTTTTTCTTACCAACTTCAAGTTCACCGGGTTCATATAAATATCTGAGTCACATTACGTGATACTGATTGTTTTGAAAAGTCGAGTCGTTGAATTGATATATGTTTTTTTGTGCTTTGTGTTTGCATTAATGGGTTTCATGACAGTTGCACGAGTAACCTCAGTATTTATGGCAGCTATTACACTTGTTAATCTTGCAACCCATTCACGAGATCTCATATCTTTTCGAACTATTTCCTTCGCATATTGATATCCAAATAACCACTCAGTAAGTGTTCGCTTAAATCGTTCAACGATTGCCTGATCACGATAAATTGCGGTATGTCCTCGTCTGATTTTGACGTCACGTTTTTGCATCAGAGATGATACTGCACCAAGCAGTTTGTTGCCAGGATCTACTTGTAGTAGTTGTGGCCATTGCAAGGGTCCTCTTTGATAAATTCGTTTAAAAGCTAATACAACTTCAGCAGCCGTTTTAGTTCACAAAGGCTCTGCTTCTTTACATCTACTCGTAACGTCAACGACAGTTACCGCGTATTTGCATGCATATTGGCGTCTTCCAATTTTGATAGTAGCATGTGGTAAAAATAAATATATCAAAAATAAAAATAGGAACACTGACGTGAAAATGCGCGTACAGAATTTGTTTAGGTGATGTTAGATATATTCCCATATTGCCTATCGTGCTGACCATTTCTCCGCAACAGAAAATGTAGCATTTGCTGCATCAACGAGTTTACTAATCGCTACTCTACCTCTCCAATATCTTCTTGGACTATAATAAATGATTCATTTTGAAAAAAATTATTATCGGTTTATTAATTACCAGCTCCGAATAATAATTTACATTTCATCCCACATCTTATCAACCAACTAGCTAATGATTCTCTAAAATAATTTTTAAAATGGAATTTAACGGGTGAATTAATTTCACATCTGCATTATGTAGTTGTTCTGGATCGTTACCTTCATTAGCTACATCATGAATATGACACGCTTTATCAATTTCATTTATCGGATTTTCACCAGGTCTTGGTTGATTTTGTTTATCGAGTCGGATATCAGGTCTGGTTAAAGGACCACAAAACTATATCCTTGAAGATGTTTATCTCCTGGGTATTTAGCCCATGGAGTTCCTGGAAATTTCGACATTAATGTAGCAATATCACCACCATCCTTATGTTGAATTTTAGGTAAAAAGAAAGAAGAAAAAAATCTGTTACATATTGCACATTTTTCACCACCATACTATTTTTTAAAATCTATTTTATTGTTGTAACTGTGGTTAAAAATCAATGGATGGAGTTTTAACTCGACAACTTAAACAATATAGATTCATATATTAATAATATGGACGTAATTGTTTTCTCAGCGACACGAAAACAAGAACTATTCAAATTGTATCAGAATGATAATAATTGGGCCGTCTGGAAGTGGAATGACACAGTTATTACTTAATTTGATAATGATGTGGCTCAAGTGGGATAAATTATGGTTAGTGGCACCATCTGTAGATGATCAGAGATGCAACGATCTTCTTAAAGATTTTAATGATAACGCAAAATGATTAAATAAAGAAGGTGATGATATTGTTAATTTTATAACCGATATTGATGAAGTGCCGAGTGTTGTTGAAATTGATGGATTTATTAATAATTTTGTAGTATATCATGATGTAATGCTGGACAATTAAATCCAGCAAGAATATTTTCTCGAGGCATACATAAAAATACAGATATAATAATTTTGTTGCACAGAGATATACACAAATTCCTAAAGTGATCAGATATAACTGTAATATTGTATCTGTGTTTAATGGAATTGATACACACACACTTATAAATATTCATCGGACTTGGTGTTTAAGGGGATATGGATATAGTTAAGTTTAAAAACTTCTTTTCACGCACGCAAGCTAACCCACACGGATTTATAACGATACATTTATATGGTCGCGATATCGCGTAGGCCTTAATAAAATATTTGGTTTAGAGACTGAAATAATAAATTACAGCAGCAGAGAGGGTGCGACCAAAATGAAACGACATATGGGTAAACAAAACGCGCGTACAAATTTAGAAAAAAAAAATTAAAAAAATAAAGTAATGAAAAATTAAATTAGAGAAACTCTCAGTAAGCTAGATACTTCAGTTTGGCGTTATTGACCTTGTATTTTTTCATTAATTGTTTTTAGCAAATGACGTTTCCGCAAAAGGTCGATTTACCCTCATCTGCATATTTACGTTCTCTTGCCAAGGGGAGAGAAAAAGCACGAAGGTAGTTGTCTCGCAGTGCAAATAACACTATTACTCACTATCGCCTTGCTCGGACTGACGGTGTAAAGAAGGAAATGAAGTTGACGAAAATCTCTTGCCAATATCGAAACTATTCATATGGTAGATAACAAAAGCATAAAGCGTAGCATATTTTAAAACATCAATATGATTTTAAATATTGGCATCACAAGCTTAAACATGACGTACAGGTGTCGAGGGTTCTGTTATGACATTACTCCGTAATTTAAGGTGATAGAGTCATTAAAATCCATTCAAAAAATTGTCCACGATGGTTGGATGAATATTTTGTAAGTTTGCAAAACCTTAGCTACACCAGACTTAATGATAACAAAAGGTGAGAGAAGTGAAAAATAAAAAAGGCATCATCTTTAACTTAAGTTGTGATATACCACACGAGTTTGCGTCTTGTCCGTACAAAATAATGAAATGGTTTGTTAAGTTTTAGGTTTTTTTTAATGCTTTTTTTATATTGTTGGTATGTATACAGCTATTATTTTTTTTTAAAAATGCTGAAGCTTTTTGTCAGTTTTTATTAATGAAACGTCAGTTTATATTTCTGTTATATGTACTGGTAGTTTTGTTTTAACTTTTTTTGTAAAAATTGTTTTTGATGAAGCATAAAAAAATTAGTGTATAATAACTAGGATAATTTATCAGTAAAACATGTTGAGGATATTCACAGTGCAAACTACTCTCCTTCACCCACTATTTACTGATTGGATCATACATCTATCATTGAAGTAGCCAGGTGTAATTCATGACCGAGCAGGGGTGCCTGCAACTTACTGAGAAAAGATAGTAAAATCAAAATAAAAACATTTTCATTTGTGATTGTGTACATAAAAAACATTTTAATTTGCGATTGTGTACATGTATGTACGTTAAACATATATTTTTTTGCATAACTTGCAAGTCGATTTTGTCGGGTTTGGATTGACTTTATTTGCTAGACCATCTTCCTTTTTATGGAACCCAAAGTAGGCCCACACTTTTGATCATGTAATCTTTCCAGGAAAGCCAGAATGTTCAGTTTAATCTTTGCGTTCTATTTTTAAAGCAGGTCACTTATATCATGGATAAAATTATATTTCAGACATGGATAAAAAGCACAAATTAAAAAAAATATTCATCTTATTGTTATTAATTTAGCATAATATCTGTTATCAGTTCTGTAATTTTATTATTAGATTGATGTATGTTTGGGTACTCAAACTCAGTAGTAACAATAGTTTAAGAAATGTATCTGTACCATAAGCCTTAAGAAAACTCGATCATGAAATGTCGTACTCAATTAAAGAATCCAACCAGTGATCAAATACCTCAGTTAATTTGAACAGCACTAGAACAAACATGTAGTAGTCAGCTATTAAGTTTTACTTATTTATGCCAAAATTGTTTAGAGGTGAAATTGGCATCCCTCATTTTAGTGTTTTTCCCCTACTTTCACTCCTCTTCATAACAATGCACACACACTATTACAGACTGAAGTCGTCTTAGTTTGTTCCAAGTAATACTAATAGCAAGTTCTTACCCAAAATTGCTCTTGAGTGTCCTCTAAAAGCATAATGGGCTACCATTTTAAATATAGCATTCAGGGGAGAAATTATGGTATTAATGATATGAAGAATGGGAACCAGTCTGGAAATGTCTGAATATAAAATAAGATAAATATGGGTTTGGATGGCCTGGGCTGGTTGATAAGGAAAGTACAATTTTAGTGAAAAGAATCTTGAGAGTTTTTCTGGAAGTTGAGAGAATGTTTTATTGATGGAATTTCAGTCCATTTACAGTCTTAAGTTGGGAAAAATTACTAAAAATTAGCACTGTGCTCTTTGATGCAGAATTCAAACCATGCAATTCAAATACATGTAAATCAAAAATGCTCTGATTGGTGTGATTTTCTCTACACGAAAGCTTATTGCATGGATATTTCTATACTGACAAATATAGGTTTGGTAGCATTCAAAAGATTCAAATACATTTTTTTTTATAACGCATAATGGAAACTCTCATTCTGCTGATGTCAAAACTTTTTACATTTCTCAAAATTAAACTGAACAACACTACCACACTGCCATTGATTAACTACATTCAGTTTGTCTGCTGCTATATAATTCATAGTAATGCTTCTGACGGCTGATGAGAATGGCTGTCACAAAGTAGTTTTTATACCAGTTATTGTTTAATCCGTCTTTGTAATTATTTGTACAACACGATATGAAAGAGGGAGATAAAGTGGGAATAATGAGTATATGATTGTCAGAAGAGGAGCGTATGGAGCTTGTCATTGAAATGTAGCACAGAGAACAAATTTTTTGTTTGATTCTGGGTCGAATGGATAGCCAGTGTAGGGTACAGAACAGTGGAGAGGTGTGCTCTGAACGTGGTACTCTAATAATGATCTGAGCAGCTGTCTTTTGAACTTTGTGAAGTTTCTGGAGTAGATATTGAGACAAACCAGACAGAATTGAGTTACAATAATCCAGTCTTGAAAGTACTAATGAACACACAAGCGTGTTAGTGGCCTCAACTGAAAAAGGTTAATACAATGTATAACTTAGTAATCAGTGCATTGAGAATATGTACCGGTACTCTCATGGCAATATCACAAGACAAGTTTTAAATCTAGTGTAATTCTATATGGAATTTGTTTTAATTCATTTACACATGTTTTATTGTAAATTATTCATGTATATAGTTCTTTGTCAATTCAGGACTGCTAGCTGGCCATGTTCTCCATAATTGTTTGTTTATGTTGCTTGGGAGTGGGGATCAACATGACACTTTTTAGATCCAAAATTTGCACTGACATCAATTTTCAAGTCCTTTTACTGACCTGAGTAACTTAATAGAGACACAAGTTGCTAGTGGTGACAAGTTTCAGTGATGCCAAACTTTAATAAAATTGTTTTTTTGTTGCAGAGGAATTGAATTTTATCTCTAAAGAATTTTCTGTTAAATTTGAATTTATTCTTTTTAGGTCTCCTGTTTACTTGTCTCTTGAGCATGGCAGTTTGTCAAGGTGATCTCAGTTCCACAGAAAACGAGTTCCTTCGTGATTCCATGTCGGGTCCGAAAGATAGAGTGGCTTTAGATTCAACTTCCGATGAACAGACAGTTGGACAGGAAACTATTCTTCCCAGTTTCTTTGTAGTAGAGGAGACAGTTTCACAGAAATCAGTGAATTTAGAATCTACTACTATAACATATGAACAAATTACATATTCAGTTCCACAGGACAACAAACAGCAACATTATAGTTTTGATGGTGGCACTGATGCCAGCTCAAAGATAGTTGCCATGGGTGGCCAGACAAAAACTACACTGCAAAATGAACAAGCTGGTGATGGAAGACATATCATGCAAGAAAGTGAGCAAATGAGAACAGAAATAACTGATGAAAACCAGGGCCAAAAGCAAACAATAGAATCCAGCAGTGATTCCAGAGATGCTAATATTTCCAATTCAACAGATGACAAGTATTGGTTAAATTGGATAAGAAATATCTTTGATCCTGTGATTGACGAATTTAAAGATGATTCCACATTATTACAAAATGGCACAGTTTTAAATGAGACAACTGTAAATAGCTCTATACCACTCAACATCTCATCAAAAGTAGAACTCAACAGTACAGATTCGGAAGATCCAAACAATTCAACGGACTGGGGGAAAAAGAAGTTTCACTGTAAGGGAAGGAACCTTAACAGCAGTTCTACTGCACATGAAGTGAAAATTGTGAATAATACTGTTTTATTGCAGATGCTGAACTTTGAGAGAAATGAAACAGACAGTGAGAACAATACTTCAGACTGCATTCTGGTATTATTTTTTGCCCCCTGGTGTCATTTTTGTGCCAAGACAGCACCCTACTACAATGCACTGGCCAGAGCCTTTCCACAGCTGGATGTATTGGCAGTGGATGCAGCTCACTTTAGCAAGTAGGTGTTCTTTCATAGCAGAAATTTCATTGGAGATTCTTATGGGAGTTTTGAATGGCAAGTTATCTCTGCACCCATTTTCATTAGGTTAGTTCCAACAGCAAGGAAACACATCTCAGACCTTACCTCAATATATTTCAAACTGATATGCTGCACAAAATTTTGGCTTAAATACATGACTGTATTGCTTACGGTTTCATCCAATCAAAGTTCATGAAATTCTTGACTGCTGAAATATATATTGTTGTGATAACTCACACACAAAACTAATAATATATATGAAGTACCCAAATGTTTAATTATGTATTTGGAGTTCCAAACTTTATCTCTTTATGGTGAAGGCAGGAAAACATTGATATTGGACAATTTAACATGTAACAGTGATGTTAAAAATTGATTTTGTCTCCCAATGTTTGTTTGTTGCCTTCACCTATTTTTGGTCTAGGTTCTTGTAAAGGTTTATGTGCTAACCTTTTTGTGGTGGGGTGCTTCCAGTTTATTTAAATTAATATAGAATACAAACCCTGGCTTGTTTTTGTCAGAAATTGCAGTAGTGATAGATAGATGCAAAGCTCTAAGCCCCCAGTCAGCTGTGCCGTCGGTTATATTAATGAATATACAAATTGAAATTTTAAATAACAACAATTTAATATAATTCAGACAGTAATCTCACAAATACAATTAAGCTAATATCATATCACTCCACCAAGTTATGTCCTAGTTCATCCTTTGAATTAGTGTGTAATTTTCCCTTCTGTCCTGAATCGTACTCATCTGTACGTTATTCTCTTCCTTTGTCTCGGAGAGACTCGGACCACATCTGGGGTAATTCCCTCTGGTCCCTCAACTTACTTCTAACTGCTTTTCTTTAGCCTCTCTGAGACTCAGACCACTGCATTGAGTACTTCCCTCTGGTCACTAAAACGTCTTCCCTTTGTCTCCCAGAGACTTGGACCTCATCACAGAGTATTTCCCTCTGGTCCCTTTGCTACGTATCACACACTAACATTAGTATCATCAGATATGCCATTACTGTTTTCTGGTGACGCATTCGTGCCCATCGAAATACACATTTTCCCTGCTAAGTGTACATGGTATATATATAAATTCTCAACCTTATTATATACAAAACAATATTATATAATCAGATTAATTTCTGTACATTGCACTTCAACAAGTGTACACAGATATGCACATTCATGTTCTGATATATCCATACACATGATCCTCCTACAAGTATACACAAATAGGCAAATTCCTATACTAATGTTGCACACCGTAACATTATACAAAGTTTATAATTCAATGCAACATTTGCAAATCTATAATCAAATGAATACATAATAATAATAATAATAATAATAATAATAATAATAATAATAATAATAATAATAATAATAATGAGGACTTTGTATAGCGCCTAATCTTCTGAAGCTCTAAGCGCTTTACACCATCAATAATGATATGACTACACTACAGAACAACAAATGACAAAAACAATGAACTTGGAAAACATAAAAACATGCTGAAAACATATAAGATACAAAACATGATTAGGTCGCTAGGTTTGTCCCTGCAGTCGAAACAGGTGAATCTTAAGAGCACTCTTAAAAGGGACCACTGTGTCTTTGTATCTAATTTTAACGGGCAATTCGTTCCACATCGCCAGGCCCTTGTGTTCAAATGAACGTTGTCCATATGACTTTGTTTTCACCTTGGGAACAATGAGTATACGATTATCAGAAGAAGAGCGAAAGGATCTAGCTGGTGTATACACATGGGTGAGGCTGGATAGGTATGTTGTACTGGAGTCTGTCATTGAAACATAGCACAGAGAACAAATTTTGTGTTTGATTGTGTATTGAATTGATAGCCAATGTAGGGTACAGAGCAGTGGTGAGGTGTGCTCTGATCGAGCATGTACTATTAAATGGAACAAGATGACCAGAAATGAAAAGGAATGAAGAATTCCAATTTTTTCCATTGAACAAATCTTGTAGATCATGAACTTTATCGTTCTTGTGTTGATTTGGTTGTCTATGGTTGGTAGCTAGGAACGAAGCGGGTCGTTTTGGCGCTGGCCATTTTGGCCCAACTGGTTTGGCATGGGATGGTTTGGAGCTGGACACTTTGGTGCCAACCAATTGTTATTCCTGTTGAGTGAAATATAAAGTGAAAAATAAAAACTAACTAAAACTATAAGGGAAACATAAAAGTGAAAAGTTCTTGATTTGTAAATTTTATTTAAACAACAACATAGTTAAAAGGTCTGAAAGCTGATGCCTTTTTTCTTCATATCATTCACAATCTTGTCCACTTCTGATTTTGCAACATCACTCCCATGATTATGTTCATTCATGAGTGGAATGAATTGGCCGTCATCTGCAGCTGTGTGAAGGTGGGCTTTACATTCATTTTTCAACTCACATCGCCAAAATTTATAAGCTTATCGGTAATGTATTTATCAAAAACATATTGATATCCATCGAGCACGTACTTTTCTTGACCATGCTTCAATTTCATAATGCTTATTTCTGAAAAAAATGTTTATGTTAATACATTTGACAGCACACTTATATAAACAAACAACTATAAAGAAGTGGGTTTAAGCCTGAATGGCTAAATCGTTAATCCTTTGCATGGAATTCTTTTACCTTATGATTTATCATTGCTTTTGTTTTCAAATATGAATAACACATTAGACGTCAAAAGGTTAAATTGTTAATCCTTAAGTGGACATGACTCACAGGACAATATACAAATAGAGTCAATTGTTACGTATATTTGATTTAAATCATTTATTTTTAAATGTCAGATCCAAATTTGTCATTTTGGGTTTAAAATTCATTAATTGGGAGATATTTATTCTGGAAAATTCAGGCTGACCTAGACTATTTGTAAACAACAGGGTTGACCTCATTTCTGACCCTGCTTCAGAGAGTGTCAGCAAGCTTCTAAAACGATTGGCTAAATGATTTTAAATCCAAGGACATCTTTTTATTTTTAGTTCTTGGGGGTGGGAGGTGGATGATTTTTCATCTGGATCTTTCTTTGCGTACGCGTTTTAAATGATCGTATGTTTGTTCTATGACCTTCCAGAAAATCACGTGATCCTTTGTTTACGTAAAAAAAAATACATGCATGAGGTTACTATGAATTAACCCAATAACGAATTACAATATTAATTCTACACATCATGTTGCTCATATCTCTGAATACGCATGTATATCAAACACTACGAATGAATCAAACTACATGAGTGACTTTATATATACTCAAATATATAGATATACTGCAATAATTCAAGTACACTTACTTTGCAGTAATATTTTACAACAATCGAGTAAATAATAACTGACCTGTTTCGAAAATTTCTTATTATTTCGTCTAATAAATCCACCATTACGAATGGTCACGGAGTAGGTTATTATTTGCCTTGTCCTGCCAAATATTTGAAACACTACTAACATTTTGAGTCTCAAGTTGATATATTTAAACTTAAGATTCTAATTTCTGGCATACCTACCGGTAACTGAATTCCGATTGGAGGTTGGTTCCTAATGATCCAACATCGCCCCTCCCAACCGTCTGTCAAAGATGTTTGACCCTAAGACATTTTGCCAGCGAGAAATTATACCGTCAGGGTTTAATACACCCATGCTAACATCTGGCCTCACCATACAGTGACACTTAATTCCTTCCATTCTAATAACCTTTGCATTTCTTTAAATGAAGAGATTCATTGTCTTTTGGCATTATTGTGTGTTACTCAACAGTACTCTTATGAAAAGGAAAAGATTTGTCCAAAAAGACTTGATAAATGAAATAAATCTTTTTTTTTTCATAGGAAGAATGCATTTATTCATAGTAGGTCAGAGCTGCAAACCAGATTTGAAATAATGAATATTTATCAATAATTGTTAGATCAATCCCTTGGTGCAATATGGTTCCTGGGGTTCCATCAATATTTGGTGCATACAAGGTGAGATATCATCACATGGGGGTACATTGCACACTGCTATGGCATAATGAAATTTGTTATACATACAAGACAGTCATTAATGGACTATTTTACACACAATGATGTGTCCTAAAGGGGTATGTTGCACCCTATGCCATTGTAATCAAGTGTGTTACAAGGTTCTGTCATATGAGGTATGTTACACAAAAGGCAGTGTCATAATGAGGTACATGTATGTTAGACCCAATAATGAAATATGTTACAAGGCTCTATAAAGATTAAGGATATGGCACACTAGGCTGTGTATTAATTTACACAAAATGCAGTGTCGTAAGAGGCATCTTAGACCCAAAGCTGTCATAATGAGGTATGCTGTACACAAGGCTGTGTTATAATAAGGTATATTATACATGAGGCTGAGACCGCTCCAGTGGCCTAGTGGTTAGAGTGTCTGCCTCAGAAGAGGGAGGTCAATGGTTCTAGCCCCAGCCGAGTCATACTAAAGATTTACAAAAATGGTAGTAACAGCTACCTCGTTTGGCATTCAGCATTAAGAGGTTAGTGTTAGGACTAGGGATGTTTATATCGTTTTTTTTTTTCAAAACCGATTATCGTTTGTAGAAATCCGATTTTAAACCGATTATCGGTTTTTATTGGCCTTCATAAAAATATAATCTTATAATGCAAGTTACTGTATGCATTAACGTATATACTGTAAGCGCAAGTTGACGCAAAAGTGTCAACGCCGATTAATATATTTTCTACTTAGAGATTTAAATAAACATAATTTATACTGTATGTTTATAAAAAAATTTTTTATTAACTATTAAACAGCACAATTAAAACATAAATTTACGAGTTGCGATCCTGCTGGCAATGAAAAACAGGAAACATAAATAAAGTCAGTAAACAAACCATAGATAAAAATTGTCCACAGATTAAAAAAAGTAAGTCAAACTAGTAAATCCAAATTAGTTTACATATCGAACAAGTCCTGGATCTTATTAAAAAATACTAACGACTCTGCATGTTCTGGAAGAAGCCGATTACGTTGATCGCTTATCAAACGTCCAGTGGCTGAAAATAATCTCTGATTGTACCGACGTCGCCGGAATACACAAGAATTTCCTGGCAAGACTGGCTGTTTTCGGAAACAGTTTCTCATTATGTTTCCACCACTCCAGTGCTGTTTCCGTTGAAGTCGTCGTCCATGGCGACTTGATATAATGTTCAAAGTCACAGTCATTCAATGCCTGCTGTGATGCACTATCACCCAGCAGAAACATAACCGACGCATGATTTGGTCGAGATCGTTTTGTTGGCGGTTCAGAGCTGGTTGCATCACCACTAGTCGAAGGCTGTTCAAGGTCAGTTGGCATCTGTCTGAGTAGATGGCGGACATTATCATACGCCAGTTTCTTGAAGTTGTCATCAAATCCGGGAAGATGTTTGTACATTGGATTGAGGATTGATGCAACGACGCATTCATTTGTTGCTGTTTCGTCGCGTTCCATGCCAAACCGTTGTGAAATATTCTTAGCAATGTCAGTCTTGAATTCTCCCAAAGTCTTAGAATCTTCTTCTTTATGGATTATATGATTCTTCATGAGACCCCATAACATCGGAAAAACACAAGAGGCTGAAGGTTGGCTTTCAGCTGACAAGACGGAGGTCATGATCTGCAACGCCTTCAAGACCGGGAATAGTTCGCTAATCAGTTGCCATTGTTCCTCCTTCATATCCAGTGTTTTGGCATCGTTCATTTTTGTCACGCTTCTGTCACTAAGAACCGCCACAACAGGCCATCTGAGTTGTGAGAGCCTTTCAAACATGTCAAAGACGCTGTTCCAGCGGGTCTTGCAGTACTGAATCAGTTTGAGTGGTGTCTTGTCCTTGTCCATGGACACCTGTTGTTTCATAAGCTCACCCTCCGCCATTGGGCTATGTGAGAAATGTCCAACTAAACGTGATGCAGCGGATACACACTTGGAAATTTGATGATTCTTGACGGCATGGGTGCCCATTGCATGATTAATGCAAAGTTGCAATTTATGTGCCGCACAATGAACATCCAACCATCCATTCACGCTACCGACATCTTTAACATTGGAAGCACCATCATGGACACATGCAACAACTTTACCTTTTATAGCCCATTCTTCAGCCACAGTTCCCAGATGTTCAGCGATAATGGCTTGCGTGTGGCGGTCATTCATTGGAATTGTTGCAAGAATGGGTGTCTTCATAGTCCAGTCTGGATCCATGTAGCTGGCAGTGAAGCTCAGGTATGCTTCGTTGGTTACACTGGTCCATATGTCGGTGGTAACGGCAATATCCTTGACATTTTCTTCTAGATGTGTCTGCATTTTCGCCATTAGCGTCTTCTTCATTGTAGTCATTCGTGACATCATCGTCTGACGATATGGAGGACGATATTGTGGCTCCACCAAAGCCATCAAATCACGGAAGGAATTGGATTCAACAATCGAAATTGGTAGCATGTTTTCAGCGACAAACTTAGCTACAGCAGCAGTAACTTTTTCTTGATGACTATCAGGACAGTTTCTTTGTGTTCCAATAAATTTTGTTATTCGCGGCTGAACATTTGAAGGAGCCGCAAATCCGGGATGTTTGCTATGCAAATGTGCATGCAATCCAGTAGTAGTACCACCGCTCCGACTTATTTGTTGTGAACATAGTTTACAGCGAGCCATGCTTGATGAAATTTTTTCAAAGTTTTCCCATACATCAGATTTATTTATACGACCAGCCATATTTGTAAACTTGAAAAGACACAACCAGCAGAGACCAGTCCTCAACGACAGAAGCTGTAGCTATTAACAGTCTGTTGTTGTCAATTTCGGACATCAAAGAACTTAGCGACCGGTCGGTCGACTAACTATTGACATCCTTCAACAATAAATGTATTCATTTACAAAGATGCTGCATGGAGCGCTTACAAATTTTAAACACACCTTCTTATCTGCTGGCCATATTGTATTAAAATGTAAACACTAAACAAACGCATGAATGAATATTTTTATGGCATTTTTTTAAATTTTCACTACAAAAATGGTTAAAAAAATATTGAATTCGATTATCGTTTTGTAAAAACAAAAACCGATAATCGTTTTCAAAACCGATAATCGGATTTCCGATTTTCGTTTAACAGCCCTAGTTAGGACTAGTTGGCCTGGTGTCAGGATAATGTGACTCGATGGGACATCATGCTACATGTCTAAGGCATGATGTTCATAGCGCTAGACATCACTTAAAACTGCCACACAGCAGACATTGTAGCGATATTTTTTTTAAAGCTATGTTAAAAATCCTAATAACACACAGACAGACACACACACAAACACACACACACACACACACACACTTGAAGCTGTGTCCTTTATGAGATATATTAATTTTTAGACCCAGAGCTGTCATAATTATGTTAGATCTAAGGCTCTGTCATAACGAGGTATGTTACACACAAGGCATTTTAATAAAGAGATGTCAAACAAATCTGTCACAGTGAGGTATGTTACACATGTGGCTGTGAGATACTTAAGTGTTCCAAACAATGCTGTGGCATTTGGCCTAACATGTGTCTTCAGTGTGGTGTGTTATATCATAGGTGCATTAGTGATTTCATAGGATTCTTATCATATTGAACATTTATTACAAAATATGTCAGTGAAAGCAGTTTCCAGTTTACAACAAGAATATGCTGTGCCAAGGTTAAGTTTAATAACACGTGCTAGTAATGTCACATACTTGGCAGGCGTCTGTTGTCAGCTGTGTATTGATAGAACCCTACACAATTCTAATTACATTAGTGTAATAACCAGTATATTATCATGGCTCGTTTTTATAAGTTTTAAATTTTAATACTGGCTTACTTTATGAAGATGGCTGGCACATAAAAGTGATTTTGTAAACATTTCACTGATTGGTTTGCTATTGGAGCATTTCCATGACCACATGAACTATTATCTACAGTCATGCACATAAGAGCTAGCACAGTTGCTATGTACAAGATGTGATACATATAAAATGTTGCTGTATGCATCATATCCTACATTGAATATATATGTAAAAGTGAACTTTAATGGTTGGATACTATATTTATAAGAACATATAATTTCAAAATTGGCTTCTGTATTCATTTTCCATTCTGAAAACCAAGAGAATGATTGAATAAATCAGCATATGTGAAACTCACAGTCATGCAGGCATGTACTTGTAGACAATACAATACACACACCAACACAAACACTCACCATAGATTTGTAATGTGACCTGTTATTCTTTTTAATTCAAAGATAATTGCAAATGAATACTTTTGGAATTGCATAATGATAAATATTGTAATATTAAAGGTTAATTCTAAGAGGAAGTTATGTGCAATAATTGTACTAAAGAAGGAATGTTTGCACTGGTCACAAATATTTCCTCCAAAGCAAAGTGGAAGGTAATTCATGAATAGTTTTAAATAAGCTGTAGTGTATATCTACAGACGTTATAGACAAGAATAATTTAGGCAATGGCTTGTTGTTCATCTTGCATCTGTCTATTCACTGGCCATCTGTTAGCTCAGGTAAATTATTGCTATTCTTCTGATCATCTGAGTGGAATGGCATGAATCTTTACATAAACATTCATCCCAGACTCTAGTTGGTCCTAAATGAAATGATGCTAAATCAGGCATCCAATATGGCCATTACTAGAGCCATCTTGAAAGTTTTGGTGCTGCTTCTCAATGGATCGTCATATCAAAATCAGTTTTCACTACAAACATCTTATCTTGTGGGTACTACATGAAATTGGTGCCAATCTAACATCTTTGAACAAAAATACTCTTGTCACTCCTCCTCCTGAAATTGCTAAATGATGGGAATTGGTCAGAAATTCATTATCAATAATAGGTTCCCCTTAACCAACTTATCATTGATTATAATCGGTTACTAAGAGCAAATTTTATTTTTGTTAAACAGTTTCATCTTAGATCAAGAGTTCAATATGTTTATAAATGTATAGGAGTAATCTCTTTTAAATTAATGACATGTATACTTTAACCTGACAATAATATTACATTGTGTGTTATTTTTGTTCTACAACTTTGTTAAATGAACGCAACTTTTTATGGCTGATCAGTCAGATTTAACTGAAATACTGCTACAATCCCCCAAACTTCTTTCGTTCATATGTGATGTGTCTATAATATAAAGTATAGAAGGACATGTCTTTCTTGTTTGTCGTTGTTTATAAATACTACAAAAGATGTTTCCATTTAACTGAAATAAATCAACAAAATATGTGTTTAAATTTATTAACTCAACAATTTAACAACTTGACCATGTAATAATGACTATATGTTCCTAATTATGAATCATAAGGTGTCATATTTGTAGTTGTGAAGGGAATTACCAGTAATAAATTTCATGTCAACTTTATTGGCTGGGATTTTTACTAACATTTGTGCTTTGCATACATCTAAAAAGTAGTCTCCCTTTACACACAACCGATTATGGAGTTCACAATCGATTATCTTATTGGTTTGCTCAACCAAATGATGATCGATTATAATTTATAATCAGAAGAACACTAAGTATATTTACATGGGGTTTTCACTTGAAGGCTTGCTAATATGTCTAGTTGGTCATAGGAAACTGGTGACAGTCTTGCAACCAATATTGCCATCAGCATCAATGTGGCCATATAAAAATAGTTATTTCTAGCTCTCCTGAATGGATGGACATATGGACAATGATTTTTCACTGAAAGATTTCTTATGATCAAACCTATGAATCCCCCAGATAACAATGTGTATGTGTGGCAGGGATGAGGTGAGACTCATAAAGTGTGTTTTAAGATTACATAGTGGTGAGGGGCATTGAGCACAACCTCAAAGAGCGTCCTCATACAATTGAGAACAAGTTTAATGACACATACAGGCCTATAGAACATAACTGTAAATTCAAATTGAAATAAAATAAATAAAGCATCTTTTTCTGAAAATACTTAATAGACATTGGGACTAACCCTTTAATTTTTGGGTGATTTTCTTTCTTTTAAATATAGATAATGTATTTCATTTGGGTAATTAATTATAATGGCTTTAATTACTTATACTTTTCTGCAAAAAAAGAATATTTTCCTGAATCAAATTGAAGTTCAGAATCCCTACCCCCCTTAAAAACAGTCACCTCTTTGCCTGTCAATAAATTTAATGGCCTGCCCCTCAGTATTATCCAGTTAATATAATCATCAGCATACACACATACACACAAAGTGTGAGGGGGTGGGGTGGGGTTGAAGGTGATGAAATATTATTAGAATTCATCTTTACACAAGCAATGTACTGTTCAAACTTTCACAAAGCTCTTGCTGAATTTTTCACAGCAGATAAAAGAGTGTAGTTTCAATTTTTCATAGCAGTGACCCTCATTGAAGGTAGATTGGCATAAGATGTACAGACTTTAGAGCACTACAGTATATACCAGGAAGCTTTATCTCAAATTTTGATCAGATTTTTTTGGCAGCTTTTGATAGATTATGTTAAGTGGCTCCAGCCATATTTGATTGCAGAATGACATAATTTGTATATATTTCAAAGTCTTTCAAATGTCTTTTCTGCCATGTATGTACATTTACACTGTAAATAGTGTGGTAGTACAACGTAGTTTGAAATCAGTCACAATTATCAATGTTAACATTTATCTTCATTCTTAAAAATTATTATTGTGGCATTTGTCTTTTAGATAGGAAGCATTTTTCTTTGAAAATTTGAAAGTAGAACCCTTTAGTAATAATAATGAAATGAAGTTAATATTTAGTCTGTGTGTTTTAAATAATTGAATTTGAGATGATGTGTTTGCAGTTTTAGATCTTTTTGGATTTCCCTAATGCATAAGAATAACATGGAGTATCTTTTGATTTATCCTTTACAGTTAAGAATACATTCTTTTCTTTCAAGCTGTCATTGTTTCAAAACAGTACAAAACATCTCAGTGATTCATAAAAAATATTCATATTATGTAAATTATTTTTATATGAAGTCATCTATATGCATCAGTATTTCAGTAGAACAATCCAGCTCACTGCAAGCAGCCTACAGCCCACTCCCACATACTGTGATACATTCATAAAGGTGTTGCATTCCTGTTGGGGATTTCTTTTAAAATTTATCTTATTATCTTTAAGAAGACTTTTTAAATTAAACCTGTATGGTTTGTAAGATGCATTAAGCCACAATGATTTTGAAAATAAAATTCTGCCTTGTATATCCATGGTATCAGATTCAGGATCAAAGTCCATAGCCAAAAAAAATAAATCCTGTCTTGTGTATAATCCATGGTATCAGATTCAGGATCAAAGTCCATAGCCCAAAAAAATAAATCCTGTCTTGTGTATAATCCATGGTATCAGATTCAGGATCAAAGTCCGTAGCCAAAAAAAATAAATCCTGTCTTGTGTATAATCCATGGTATCAGATTCAGGATCAAAGTCCATAGCCAAAAAAAATAAATCCTGTCTTGTGCAGTGTATCCCATCGGGGTGCGAGGCTGAGAGTCAAAAAATCTCCTTGGTGTCAAAAATTAGGGTCAGACTGAGTAAAAAAAAAACTTTGGTAACAAAACTGGGAGTCAAATTAAAAATCTGGGGTCTCTGAAGCGCAAATGAGGGTAAAAGGAAACACGACTTGTGTATCCATGGTTACAGATTCAGGGTAAAAATGCCATAGCACAAAAATTAAATCCTGCCTTGTGTATCCATGGTTACAGATTCAGGGTAAAAGTTCATGACAAATAATTTTTTCAGCACTCTCATTATGTTGCTAATGTGTTAACATCCAATACAATATTTTTGTTGTGCTGGAGATTCTGAGGAATATCACAGATGGTTCAGTAACCCCCCCCCCCCCCCCGATAAAAAATAAAATTTCATAACAAACAGACTTATCATGGATTTTTTTGACATTTAGTTTGGCTAATAATCCAGCAGCCCCTTTGAAGGACTTTTGTTACATAAGATCAGAAAATTATGTAAACCATGTGTGTATAAAATCAATATTTTCTTGCCTCTTTTCAGCTTGAATGCTAGATTTGGAACTGTGTCAGTACCTAATATTCTGCTGTTTCATCAGTCTAGAGCAGTCATCAGATTCAACCAAACTGACCGGAATTTGGACACTTTAGTCAATTTTATCAAAAATGCAACAGGTAAGGGAAATGCTTGTTACATTAAAAGGATGAGGTTCAGGATTATTTACACTGGTAAATTATAATTTTAGTTAATCTATATAACATGTGTCCTTGCCCATAGATCTTCTTTGTATTGAAGTTACTTGAAAAAATTAAATATATAGTTTTGCTTTCCTCACGACGTTTTGAAAATATTTGTAATGTTGGTTGTTTTCCAAGCTGATTGCAGAAATTAATTCCCCTTACAAAGAGAAGTTAGTTTCTTTTATGTACTTATATTTTATGAAAAGGGGAAGCTTTGAGATATCATGGGGGGAAATGCTGGCTGTATGAATCACTTGTCCATTTTATGCAGTGAATATTGTCCTTTGTATGTGGTCTTGAAAGAAGAGAAATGACACCAGCATTACAGACAGTGTAGCGGCTATGTGCACATAGCATTGCTGTCAACTTTGTGGCATCAATATGCATGTGAAATCTTATAGGTCAGCTTTTTGTCAAAATAATAAATAATTTCTGAAGTAGTGGATTGGAATAATATAATATTGTTGACTGAAATTTCATAGTTGAGTTTTCAAAAACAAAATATCACTTTTATAAATAATAAGTTTAGTAGAAAACTTATATAAGGTGTGTGTGATTAGGAATTTTAATGTGGCTTTAACAATTTTTCAGTCATGTCGCTACGATGTCTGCAGTGTGGCAGTTTAAGAACAGCAACTAATCTGCAGCCAAAAATGACACTTTTATAGTACATTTAATAATTAAGTATATCTGACACATTATACTACATTTAATAATGAAGTATATCTTTATTTCTTTTTTGTTGCAGTATTTTATACCTCGCCGGAATGTTTAGATAAGTCAATAATATCTGACAGGTTAATTTTCAGGAAAATATTTCAGACAAGTACCTCTAAATTTAAAAATCCATGCTAAGTTATTTGAGGAAAGCAAGACAAGTAGGATGTGGTTAAGACTGTTTAGAATCATTTGTTTTGGGTTATGCAGAGTTCTTGCCCTTTATCAAGGTTCACATTATATAACATAAAAGAGTAACCATAAACAAGTCCCTAACTCAAAGGTTACAGTCATTAGTAGTGAAAATATCACAAAACAGGTTTATTATAAGCCATTGATAGTACCCTATTTTATATTTATATGTATTTTATCTGAAAAAATATTGCATTTATCTTGAGCAATAACTGAAATCATCTTTTTGACCTTTGACAATATCTATATTCAGTCCAGTTTAAAGGCAGGGTTAGTGACAACAGTTTTGAAAATATATAGTTTGTACCAGTCCTCACCCGTTCCAGTTTTTGTCACAAGCCATTATCATATGAATCTCATTTTTAGAAACCCAAGTATTTAAAAGACTCCAGAATGAATTAGGCCCCAATAACACTTATTCTTGACATGACTCCAAAATAAACAATACCTCAGGCAGATACATTCTTGAGCTGACTAGGAATAGACAAAACCTCAGTCACATTCTTGTGTGTGTGTGTGTGATTTGGATTTTTAACGTAGAATTAATTTTTGTATAGTCATATTGCTACAATGTATGCAGTGCAGCAGTAATAGTAATGTCTAGCACTGTGGCATCATGTCCAAGACATGTAGCATGATGTCCCACCCAGTCACATTATCCTGACAACAGGCCAACCAGTCCTAACACTTACCTCTTAATGCTGAATGGCAAGCAAGGCAGCTGTTAGTACCATTTTTTAAAAAGTCTTTGGTATGACTTGGCTGGGAATCTATCCGACAACTTCTTGCATCCAAGGCTAATGCTTAAACCACTAGGCCACCAGAGTGGTGTCACATTCTTTAGATGACTCAAGAAAAAAATAAGGCCTCTGTCACACATTCTTGACATGACTCCAGAATCAGTGAGGCCTCAGTCACACATTCTTGACATGACTCCAGAATCAGTGAGGCCTCAGTCACACATATTATTTCATTGCTCAGATTACTCACTATTAAAAATTTTGTTGACATCTATTTTGTGTGATTTTTTTTCAGGACTTGAGCCCAACACAACTGTCAATGTGACAGAAGCAGACTACCTAGGCCCCCTGTCCAGTGTTCCTGCAGAGGAGTCTGATTACTTGTTATGGTTTGCCTGGGTCTTTGTCATCTTCTTCACCTCCTACATGGTCATCCAATCCACCAGGGGGCAGCACTGGATAAACAGGGTCCGCATTCTCTGGCAGGAGCACCAGCATATTGATTGACAGGTGTTGTCTATTCTGACTAGGGACATGGTCAATCACCTACATCAGAGTTAGTTGAATTAAAGTTGATCTTTTCTCAGTACCATTGAGAGTGCTTGTTATAGGTTGATGGAACATGTGTCCTTGATGTTAAATAAATAAAGTTTAAGTTACAATGGACTAGTTGGAGAAAGTGCTAGAAAAGGAATATATAATCCCAGACATTTAGGCAGGAAACAAGCTAATGTCAATTCATTTATAGAGTGCCAAATGAGAAATCTGAAGTCTGTAGTTCAAGGTTGATAATGATATTAGTTACTGTATAATAGAATGGGTGGTGAGTTTCCATCATACAGACATGATAAGAAGACTTGTTAAGAAGTTAAAACTGAACAATCTTGGATTACCAAAAGATTGATCAGTTTGCTTACATGGCATTTCTTGTTGCAAGAGATTGACTACACATATTAATGGGTCATCTTCTGTAATATATTTTGGAGCATATTCTTTTTATTTTACATTTTAGTACTATAAAAATGTTGGAATAATTCAGACTTCATCGAAATTATAAAAGGTTCATAACATGTTTTCTGTCTGGAAGATTGTTTAATTTTGTTTATGAGAAGATCAGTAAAGTTGTGAATTGATTTCATTATGATATCCATTTAAAACTTGATACAATGTGTCATGCCAAAGAATTTGATAAAAGTTGGGAATTATAACTGATTTCATTATGATATGCATTTAAAAATTGATACAGTGTGTCATGCCATTGAATTAACAAAGTATGATGGACTTTTTCACTTTATCAGCACTATTTATTGTTCTGTTAACACATTGGTGAAAATGTTATAAAAATCTAAATTTATACGTTTTATAGTGGATAAAGACAGTGTAAGAAATTATGTGTTCATTTTAATTTATCACAATATAGATTGAAGTACACGTTTTTCATTTGTCGGTCATTATATGTTTTTTTTGTAAAATTATTCTGATTATTTCTTCGAACAAGTTATATTATAAACAGACCAAATCAGCAGTCAATAATGTCTGCATCATGCATTAAACCTGAAAACCCTTTAAACAACTGAGCCATTTAGAACAGTTTGCTTTGAATCAGTTGGTGGATAGTCCGTTTAAATGAATGGGGGAAGAATGCAGACGAAGAATTGACTCAACTGAAGAAATCATTTAGTATTATAATTTACATAGTTTTAACATACCAAAGGAAAAGTCATTTTTATTCATCCACCATCAGCCAGAGTGTAATATGTTGTGATGTTGTCTGTCTGTCTATCTGTTGAAAATTTGGTTTTTGCACAACTTAAACCCACCATCCACAGTTACCAAACTCATCATCAATGGCATTCACTTGGGGTAGGGATAAACTCGATAAATTATGGACTCATAATCATTGACTGAATGAATAAAGGCATTTTCTATACAATAAAATGTTTTCTATATACATATCTAGACTTTGTGTATAGCTTGCAGAAGGAAAAACCCTATTTAATTTTGAATTTATTAAGTCAAGGTCACTATGACAGCAAGAAAAATGGCGTCTGCACCATGATTTAAGTTTTCATCCATCTACAGTTATCATACTTTGTGGATAGCTTGCACTTTGAGAAAGGATGGGCCCTATTAATTTCATACTCAAATGTCGAAAGTCAAGATAACTGAAAGCAGAAAAATAGATTCAGCAGAATAACTTAAATGATCTTCATCTGCTGTTAAAAACTTTGCAGATGGTTTGCACTTGGTGTAAGAAAGGCCTCTCTTGATTTTTAAGGCAGATGGTCAAGTTCACTGAAATAATAATAAAATAATTTCAGCGCAATGTCATTTCTACATGACATACCTCAAGAAAACTTTGTGGATAACCTGCACTTGGGGTCAGTGAGGAGGCTATCATTTTGGGGAGTCAAAAACTCAAATTCACTGATTGAAAGAAGAAACAGTTTCGCATGATAACACGTTACATCATGGCCCTGACCCAAAATTTGTAAATGGCTTATACTTGGATAAGGAAGAAGTCTACCATTTTCATGCCCAACAAATTAAGGTGACTTTGTCTGAAAGAAGAAAAATGGTTTTCAGGCAGACATTTCATTTATCCACATAGACATCTATTAAATATATTACAGATATAATGTGCTGTTTTAAAAGAATAGAAACCTTGCAAGATAGTGACCTGGCCAATATTTTTAGAATCATCAAGGGGCTAAATGACTCCAGTTATCTTAATACTGTATATTGTTATAGTATTTAATCTTTTGGAAGGGCTTTATCTTCTGTTTGCCTCCACAGATTTTCATTAAGCTATGCACAGTGTTCACAAAGAGACGGAACACAGCTTGAAGAGATTACAATAGATGAATGATTAAAGGACAGAGCTCAGTTCAATATAACGCTCTAAACTCTTAAGACTGGTATATGGTTTTCACAATTGAGATTGTGGGTTCCTTTCTATAATACCACATTATGTTTCATTACCTGTCATGACTGCTTATATCTTTACATTTTCACTGACCTTAGATTATCTAATAATATGCTTAAAAATTGCTTCTATACAGAGGGGTAATAAAAGTATGCAAGTGCATTAAGTGTCAATACAGATCAATACAGATCAAGAGTACTATAATACAGATCAAGAGTACAATGAATACAGATCAAGAGTACTACAATACAGATCAAGAGTACAATGAATACAGATCAAGAGTACAATGAATACAGATCAAGAGTACTATAATACAGATCAAGAGTACTATAATACAGATCAAGAGTACTATAATACAGATCAAGAGTACAATGAATACAGATCAAGAGTACTATAATACAGATCAAGAGTACAATGAATACAGATCAAGAGTACTACAATACAGATCAAGAGTACAATGAATACAGATCAAGAGTACAATGAATACAGATCAAGAGTACTATAATACAGATCAAGAGTACTATAATACAGATCAAGAGTACAATGAATACAGATCAAGAGTACAATGAATACAGATCAAGAGTACAATGAATACAGATCAAGAGTACTACAATACAGATCAAGAGTACAATGAATACAGATCAAGAGTACTATAATACAGATCAAGAATACAATTAATACAGATCAAGAGTACTATAATACAGATCAAGAGTACCATAATACAGATCAAGAGTACAATGAATACAGATCAAGAGTATTATAATACAGATCAAGAGTACTTTGAATACAGATCAAGAGTACTATAATACAGACCAAGAGTACTGTCAGTACAGATAAAGAACAATGCCAGTACAGAGCAAGAGAATTGCCAGTACAGTAGCTTTGAAGGCTGAATCATAGTTTCATCAGTTTAGATTGTAGTTCCATTCTATAATATGAAGTGATACTTACTGATCTGTCATATAGATTTATCGTATCTTACATTACAATCATGATGGACTATATTAAAAATATATGCTAAGAAAGATATATTGATAGAGAGAAAGTATGTTTAAAGTAATGACAGAAAATTATAAGTTCAATATTATACAAAACCGGTTTGAAAGTTTATTACCAAATGCCGTGCCCACAGGGTGCCCTGCCAACATGATCCAAATCAAGCCCCATGTTTGCTAAGGCCATTACTGTATGATTGCTAGTATAACTGGCAGAGGAGGATCCCAAGAAAACTCCAATTAGAACCACCAATGCAAGGGAAGGTTCTGTCAAGCTTTTTTTTATACTCACCTGTATTGGCTGTCCCCAAGACTCTTAACACATGCAGACACATGTAAGATGCATGTGATCGGTAAAGGCGAGTGCTTTAGATCATTTGGCCACCCCAAGAGCCTAAAACGACAATATCCAGACATTCAGTGTGGCTGTTACAGCAGCCATCTTTAAAATCATGTTTTTGATGTGCCTCCTGAATGGATGGTTTATCAAAATGGGGTTTCCACTTAAAGATTTCTTGTCAAGTCTTTGTAGTCCAAGATGGAAATGGAGACGATCTGACATCCCATGGAATCAGAATGAAAATCTTTTCTTTACTACTCCTGAATGAAAAGGCATATGACATTGGGTTTTCACAGATACTTCTGAGATTTAGTTGGTTCTAAATTGTCTAGCTGAGACTTCCAATTTTAATCTTTTTTTTTTATTTAGCCACTCCTCCACCTGATGATATCAACTTGGAGTTTTCACTAAAATATTTTTATATCTAGTTGATCCTAAATCCTGAAATATAAAGAAAAAACAATTTATACAACAAATTTTAATAATGTTTTAAGAATTTTACATGTTTCATTTATCTAGTGTTTTGCTCTACTCCAAATGGATAGTCACATCAACATTGGATTTTTCACTAAAATACCTCTTATTATGTCTTAGTTGGTCCTAAATGAAAATTGTGCCAATCTCATGCCCAGTATAGCTGCAACAAACTTGTTTTCACTACTGCTCCCGAAAAAACTAATAGTGCCATAGTATTTTCGCCAGAATTCTGAAGTTGTGTGGTTGGTCCAAAATGAAAATGGTGCTGCTCTGATGTACAATATGGCCACAATAGCATGCATCTTGAAAAATTTGATTATTACTCCTCTTCAAGGTATGGTCGTATCAGCATGAGGTTTTTGTGATTGACAAAACACTGATAAACGGTTTCAAAGTGCCCATGCGTAAACTTAGAGTTGTGCAAAAGTTGTAAGTTCTTGAGTTGCGAGTAAAAAATATGGCATTAACGTGTGCTGTGAAGGACTGCTCGAACAGTACTTACTGGTTGATTAAATTGAAAAAGCAGTTGTGTGACCCCTGTGGATGCTTGCACAAAAGAGAAAGTCTGTAAATAAGACACATTACCCGGTAATGAGGTAGGACTTGTTTAATATGTTTTGTCTGGATCATTTCAGTGTGAGAGTGTAAGTGTGTGTGTGTGCGGTACAACTTAAAAGATGCATGTAAACACTAAAGAGGTTCTGATGTTGCCCCTAAAACTCAGTGTTTTTAATTTACAGATTTTCATATAAAGGACTTACCTAAACAAACTCAGTTCAACCAAGAATGCTTCAAATTTTAGTGTGCCTGGTAAAAAGCTTCAAGAAAGTTTTATCTGACACCGCTAGCATATAAAGGAAAATAGAGAGAAAATAAATTTAGTGAGCAAGAAAATCTTTTTGAGATTTATCAGTGTCATATTTTTCACTATTTGCTGCATGATTTTATTCATTATACCAACCAGTATATTGTTGATGAAAGCAGGTAGAAAAAAAAATGATGTAAACTCTTCTTTACTTCCATCACAGATACTATACACATTACAGAATAGAGGATAGTCATAAAATCATATGGTAGCTGACTTCGTTTAGCAGTATTGATGCACGGTTTTGCATAGATGAAACACAACTATATTTTTAAGCTCTTCACTTTCCCCATTTCCAAAAAAAAGATCCAGAGAGGAGAGCCAGATGGAAGCAATTAATTGGCAGAAAAGATGGCAACAAGCTATAGTCACCATCAAAGGATTCAAGGGTATACATTTTGTCAAGGGTGAACCAAACGCTGCATAATTCGCTACCACTACCTTCAAGCTTGAATACTAGGGATTTGAAGAAGGAAAAAAATTAATTTCATCAATACCAGACCTGTTCATCTAGTAGCTTCAAGATGCCAACTTGAAAACCAGGAAAGAAGAGGAAACAGCTGAAGATCCTCCCATATACGTTATGGAGAGAAACATGCACTGAACTGCCATGGTATATGTAGTTTATTTGTTTATTGTTGTGTTTGCTGAAAGTGCTAACTGAATACCAAAAGAAAATTAGTGACTTGACAGGGGTGATAGAAACATTTAAAGCATAAGTACAGAAGTTTAAGACAAAGAAGAATGTAGACCAGCTCTTGATCACAGATGAGGATGTAAATGTTTACACTTTGCTAAAGTCAAAACTCATTTGAAAGCTGCATGGCATTGCATACATTTCTCCTTTAGTGAACAGAAGATGGTCTGGTATACATTCAATGGCAAAGAAAATTCATAACTGATCAAAGGCTTTAAACAGGTTTGGCCCTGAATGGAAACTTACTTCATGGGACAAATTTCTGTAGACTTTAATGAAATTAAGAATAGGATTATTGAACAAAGACCTAGTGTGACACTTTGACATCTCTGCAACATTGTGCTCAGGAATTGTTTTTGCTTAGTTAAAAGCATGTGGGTCATCACTACAGTCTTGTCTACATTCCTGATGAAGAAACTGTGACTGCATCAAAACTGGAGAGGTTCAGACACATGCCGGATCTTCACTCTATCATAGACTGCACTGAAATGTTAACAGAAGCACCAAGAGATGTATACCATCAGCCTGGAGTGACTATAAACACCACAATAATGCAAAAATCTTGTTTGCCTATTCACCAAACAGTTCCATAATATATGTCTCACCTGCATAAACAGGTCACATTTGTGACAAAGCATTAACAGCAGATTGTGGATTTTAAGATTCCCTTCATATTTGATGATTATTGCAGACAAAGGTTTCATGATAGCTGATGAATGTGAAGCAAGGAATATTTCACCACATGTACCACCAGGAAAATGGGCATTCACAGATGATTTGCTGCTGTGAAGAACAAAAAGAATTGCAAACAATCACATTCTTATCAAGCAAGTGAATCGAAATCTGAAAACATTCAGAATTATATGGAATGAAATTCCTATTTCATTGATTGGGCACATTAATGACATTGTTAAAGTTTGCAATACACTTTGTATATTAGACAGACAACCTTTTTAAGTGCTCTGTATAGATACATGCTTGCTGACCAATATTGTGCAATTTTATGCATATCAGTTAATTTCACAAATGTTGAAATGTGCATATATTTTAATCTTGTCTTGTGTTTCCTACGTAATTTATAAATACATTTATCATTATATCCATAGATAGAGAACAGGTCCAAGAACAGACCCCTGTGGAACACCACAACATAGATCAACTGGCCTGGAGTGTATTCCATTTACAGATACAATTTGTATCCTGTTGACTAAGTATGACTTGAACTACAGTAAGGCTGTATGAATACCAAATACATGCTGGAGATGGTGAAGTAATATATTATGGTCTATTGTCAAATGCTGCAGACAAGATGGTGAAGACTAATCTTTTCGCTATCCAAAGTAGATTGAATGTCATTAACCACTTCTATAAGAGTAGTTTCAGTACTGTGGCATGGGCAATATGCACACTGTACATTGATAAAAAGACTGTTTCAATTCAGATGAGATATAAGTTGGGTTAGAACAGCTTTTTCTAAGATTGTTTTTATATGAACGGAAGATTAGAAACTGGGTGGTAGTTCTTTAAATTGTTATGCTGAAGTGATAGTTTCTTCAGCAGAGGCTTTACGATGGCAGTCTTGAAAAATGATGGGAATCCCCAGATGAGAGGGACAGTGGGGCATTAATAACATCAGTTAGTGAAGGCAACGTTGGATCTAAGCACTCAAGCGGCAGTGATGCTGGAATTGGATAAGTTTACATAACTTCGGTGCACTCTTCATCACGATTGCCTGAACAAAATCCATAGAGACAGGTTCAAATGCTGCTAACAGTTGTCGCTGAAATTCTGTATCATAACTGTATGGTGATGACGAGTCACATGAAATTGTGTTCTGAAGCTTATCTCCAATGGTTTGTACCTTGTCACTGAAGAAATCTGCAAACAGGTCCAGAAGGTCGTTAGAAGTGGTGTACATTTGTTCCTTGCCATTAGTTTCTTAGTTATCTCGTCTCAAAGAGCTCTTTTCAGTAGGATAACTTGGCTAAATGGACTATGTTTGTGATGTTCTTTTTAGTGGCTTCATAGATTTGTTTATAAATAAAGTGTCTGGTGGAAAGCCAAAGCCTCTCCGCTTTGCGGCAGTTTCTTTTAGTAGTGTGAAGTTGGTCCCTAACACTGCTATACCACGGAGATCATTTTTGAATTCATACTCTGCACTTGGTGGCTGGGGCATGTTTTTCAATGCAGGCAGTTATCGAGTTGTTCTGCTGTAGGAGGTAAGCAATTTGTTAGGTTTGCTTGGATGTCGTGTATTAGTTTGGTTCTATTTATCGTACGGAGGTTTCTCTTAGTAGCAAATAAAGTGGAGGGTTAGGGACTGATGCGTCCAGATGGCATATAATGCAGAGGTGATCTGATGTAAGTTCGTGGGATACAAGGGTGGACCATAGAATATTATCATCAAGAATATGAAGAATCTAGTCTGAAATGTGCATCTTCACATTAATTACTGGTATGACGGAAACTGCTTGAATTTTAAGTACATTAATTAATACATATACATCTTGAGGAAAAGATGCTATCTCAGCAATTTTTTCTGTGCTAATGTTACAAGTTACAAAATAGATATAGGAAAAGTTCTTAACTCTGCTGTCATATTGAATGAGCCTCTTACCCCAACATATTTGGAGGGAAATACGTTTTAAAACAAGCTCGTAGTTTTCTGTAGTATCTGGAAAACGGATCTTGTAATTTGTTTTATCTTCGAAGGGTATGGGCGACTCCATTGCTTCTGCATGTGGACTTTTGTAAACCGACGTTGCATTAATCGCTTCAGAGAATCACACATGTATTATGATTTGATTTTTCAGTAAGCTTGTTAGGATGAAAATCGTCTCTAAATTGTATTACAAAAATTCTTTACATTATATTGAAAGTAATTTTCCACTAAATTATATAGAAATTAATTTTATTTATTTCCGTACTACAGCGGTGTACTATTTAAATAAAGATTGTGGTTCCTAAAACAAATAAGCTCATGCAGCAGATTGTTTTTCTCATGACATACACAGGCACGGAAATATCAACGAGGAAGACGGAAGCCTCGTTCTGATTCGAAATGAACACAAAAGTAGCTAGACGAATATCCATATTTGATCTGGAAGTTACGTCCGAAATTGCGTATAAATTGAGAATATGCTTGCGCTAAATCACTTCATTCATCGAGAATCAGACACCTCTGTCTTCTTTACATTTAAGAAACGTCTGTGTTCGTTGACATCTTTAAGGTATAGGGACATTTTAATATTTGAGATTTTATCGGTAAAAATTCGGTCTAGTCTCGATACTTTTGTAACATTTTTGTGAGTTCTTTTCTTTATTTAATTATAATATATTTGCAATGTTTAATTGTTTAAAGAATGTATATTCATTTGTATATATATATATAGTATTAATTATTGTATTAAATAAAAGCGAGTTCACTAACAACTTCATGTACAGTAAAATTTATTTTGGAAATAAAATGTATTCTTTAATTAATAAAGAATAATGTTTTTATATCGTATTCCATATTAGTATTATATTTTAAATTCAGTAAAATACAGTTCTTCAAAATGAGTGTTGCGTTATTCAAAAATGTTGAATTTATACTTTTTGGCTATCGTGAGTTTAGTTGATGTTTAATTTAATTATTCGTATTCTATTCTAAAAGGCAGAACTTATTAAGTTAAATTATATATAAATTATTGTTTTGAAAAAAGATCATTCATCGTGAATCAGAAACCTGTCTTTCTTTCAGCGAAACCATCGAACAACCATTACCCAAGAATGTTGACGTATCTTCATAGTTATGAGCGACACATCTTATTAAGAGAGCCTGAATTCGTTTTTTTTTTCCCTCTCCCTCTATCTCTCTTTAACCAATGACAAAGATATTTCTTAATTTATAAGCATATCCTTCTCATAGTACGAAGCGATCAGAAGGTTATGAGAAAAATCTCACCATAATGCATGTATACGGTCCTCAGAGTTGGAGCAAAGCTTTACATTCGACTTCATTGCAGAGTTTTTCCGTTTCCTTTACGGTTAAGAGAAAATAGCTTAATGCATTTAAAAGTTGTTATTTTTCAAACGTCTAAAGACATTATTGTTATAATTCAATTCTTTTAAAGACTTCCCTTTACCAGTTCAATGTAATAATTTGACCAGTTAAATACAGTGTGAAACTGATTAAATTCTCTTTAGAAGTATTATATATTTTTTATATTATTTAATATTAATCATGAAATATTTTATCTAATTGAGTGTTTAAACTTTATTAAGACTTTATATTTATTTGTAGTCGTAGTTATGGCTATATAAAAATTATTTCTCTACCAACTTCATGCTCAGCTTCATAAAAATTAATTTATAAATAAAATACCTTTAAAGTTACGGAACGTAATAGTTTGGTATTTTATTGCAAACATTCCATAATTTGCTTTTACTTGTATAGTCATCTTTACAGGTGGAGTTTCAACCTTTCATGTATGATTGAATTTAATACGAATTTTCCGCATTCATAATTTCCAGGGACTTCACTGATTACTAACTCAAGAATACGTTTGACTACCCTCCTCCTAATATGTATCGGTGCCAGCTTGTCTACCCAGGAAGGATACGCACGTTTCCCACCATTTTCACGTTACGTTCTTAGCCCATGGGTAAACAAGTACATTTCAATAATTAGCATTAAATGAATCTAACAACCAAATACATATTAAATCATTAGGGCTGCTATTACGGAACCGTCTAGTTCTATCCTGTTACGATCATAGGTGCTCGACGCGAGCTTGATGTGAAATAAAAAACAATAATCTAAAGGGAACAAATCATGAAGAGTGAGAAAAATACCTTAGATTACTCCCATGACCCATTCAGACATAGGACCCTCTCCATTATACTATTATATATATATATATATATATATATATATATATATATATATATATATATATATATATATATATATATATATATATATATATATATATATATATAGTAGGATAGAGAGGGGTCCTATGTCTGAATGGGTCATGGGGGTAATCTAAGGTAGTTTTATCACTGTGTGATTTTTTTCCCTTTAGATTATTTTTTTTTCTTTTTATTTCACATCAAGCTCGCATCGAGCACCTGCGGTTACGATGATATTCGTTTAACAGGCCCGTATCGAAAACTCTACTGGAGCGCTATGGTATCGCGGGTCTTAAAGTTAGCAACCGGCGAATAAGTAAATAAAGACACTGACCTTCAAGATATGTATTGATTTAATAATATTTAAAAATAATATTTTATAAAAGCCGCTTCCAAATCTTCATATTTTAGGGCTTTATGCGTTTTTCTAACAGTAGGATTCTGGTACCTCCTCGTGTCAAAGCGATGTAACCATCGCAGTTGCTAGGAGTGACGCCGCTATAAGAGAGGCCATTCAACTTTTTATCTTCATCTTTCGATTTGACAACTATTCCACCAGTAAAATAGGGCATGATGAAAAGAACTGATATAAATAATCTTTACAAACTAATGTGCTGGAATTTGTGAAAATTCTTTACATGATCATTCGATGATTTTTTCATTACGTCATACTCACACCACTGGAATGTAATAGAGTATCGCCTTTCTGAGAGAACAGATAGCTATCAGAATGTATTCCTATTATGAAGTCATTGCTATTTGCTGTGTTCCTGTTGTAAAATACAGTCGTCTGCATACATGTTTTATGTTGTACTTTGAGATTATTTCAGAGGACAATCATTTGTTTGGACTGTTCAGTGGAAAAGATTTGAAAATCTTGTTACAGCCGAAGAATACATGAAATGGTTTCAAATCTCGACAGTTAAAAGGAAGAAATGGTCTCAGTTATAATTCCTGAAAATTCTTTTCTCTTCGATGTACTTTAAGAAATATTCCTACAAAGTGGGATCAAAACTGGCTCGGTTTTTCTGGAGAAGAAGTTGAAAACGTATTATATGTGACTGGTGATAGAGAGTAACTCTTTACAATATATTAATAGAGTCAGTCCTGTCAAACATTCCTGCCAAGTTTGGTTGAAATTGGTTCAAGTAGTCTAGGGAACATGTTGAAAAAGGGTCATGTATTAACCTAAATATATGGACCCTCCAATTGTCTTGACATTATACTTTATGATTTTTAAAATAATTTTCAATACTGTTACATAAAGCTACACTTCTGCGGCAGGAACGTGGTCTTATAAGAGGGCAATCTTTTATGGAGGATCACACATATGTGAGTAATCATTATACAAAGTATGAATATCGTACATATTTTACCCAATGTTTCATACTTTCATTTAAAATTCACAGGCATGGTAAAAAAATCAATGGGATAAGCATTATAGTAACGTTAATTAAAGAAATTTATAAATAATGGTAAACTGAGGTGCAGAACCACCTTGTCCAGGGTTATAAATATCTGGTTGTAACTATCATTACCCATTTATTATAAATGCTTTAAAATGTATAGCTGATATTGTTTATTGTAATCTTAATTACACCAAATTGTTCAGCAGTGATCAAAATACACTCCATGTTATTTTACTCGAATTGTTTTTACGTATTTTTACAAAGTTGAAATACAGTGGATCAGACAACAATTTACACCTTTTGCGGTTATTTTCTTTGTTTTCCCATTTTATTATCTTGCTACATGTCTGCGGCATAATGTCCCAGTGCAAGACATCACTATAAACTGCCTCGCTGCAGACGTCGTATCGATATGTTAAAGCTTCGTTAAAAATCCTAATCAAACAAACAAACAAATTCCCGTTTCCATTAAGTTACTTCGGTTGACTTTATTTTGTGGCAAAGTTGACGATATCTCTGACATGTGAATCTTATGCTCCAACCCAACATACTAAGATTTTCAAGCTGATTCTCTAATCCACCACACGTGGATACCGAGTCTAACGTTCCAACCAAACACACTTTGAAATTCAGCCTGACGCTCCAACCCACCACACTTGGAAATTCAGGCTCTCTCCAACACGTCACCCATGGATACTGAGTCTAACGCTGCAACTGAGCTACAGCGGCTCCCAAGGGTGAGAAAGAGAAGATATCGTGTGTTATGTTTCCTTAGATTAACAGTATCTAAGATTTCTAAAACGCATTTACACAGATTTAATTTCTAACAAGCACATTGCCCTCATGTTGCAGTTTTCATCAAAGTGGCAGAAACAAGACTTATGCAGTGGCTAATATTTATTTTACCTTTCAACTGATATAGGTTTATCTACAACAATTTTCTCCATAATGTTTAATATGTAGGAAATCTGCGATAACATTTAATGGTAAACTGCATTTTATACAATATACTGCAAGATACAAGTATCATTACAACAGCAATGAATTTAACGATGAATATTAATCTTATTATTCAGCTGAGATTCTAGAGATAAGGAACATTATACAAATACTTGAAAAGTTGGGAGGGGAAGTCTGTGGTGTGCCTGGTTGTTATGCCGCCACTGTGGTAGGTGTGTTATGTTTGGGGTGTTGTGCTCCCAATATTTGAATCTAGTGGGCTGTAAACTGTCTTCTATTAGCCAATATCTTGTCATTTTTGAATGGGGCAGTCTTCCTCTGTTGAATGCATTTAGACCGTCCCAGACAGAATTAATTCCGTTTCTTACGTCATATTGGAGCGGATGTCGCTTTTATTGATTACATACGTTTTTGATTTGGAGTTTCTTAAACGATATAGATCTAAACATTAATGTCGCAATTCAAACAATACACACGATCACATGAGTAAACTCACCCCAATTTGCTAAACAATACACACGATCACATGAGTAAACTCACCCCAATTTACTAAGGCAAAACGAAATCTACAAATTCTGGAGGTAAATCATACTATGATAGAAGTTTTCTCCAGAAAACGAGGTGCATGCAACTGCTTGTGTTTTTGTATATAACAAATTTCAACTGAGGTCCAAGGCGCAATCGAAGTTAATATTACAGCAAGGAATCGATACCGCTAATCCCAAATGGACAGTGTCAGATGCTTTATCTGCTCGGGAAATGGACGTACCCGCCCATACACGAGACTCGTGCTTCCTTGCATATCGGCTTTGGTTAGCCGAAGGCTAAGGGAGTAAAGCCTAAAAGAAAATCCGGAGTGGAGACCATAAGGCAGTTGGACGATGTACTTACACACCCTTCTGGCAACTCCTTGATCTGGAGAGGGATGGGCTCCGCCAGACAACTTTTGCCCAAGACACACAAATAATCCTGGACAAATCTGAAGTTACCATACCGGATCGGTCGTCGCCCGGGTCAACAATGAATGCGCCTGCCGTTGTCCACCAAGGCGGAGGTGATAAGTGTGTTACTGGTACTTTACATAAAATCAGAACGAGAGACAGCATCGCCATCGCCACCTGGAATATTAGAACTCTGGCGCAATTTGGAAGTCTCTAAGAGTTGACGCATGACCTGGAACACTACACATGGCACATTCTGGAAAGCCCTAGGAGAACACCAAACTGAAGATAGGCATATATTCTACTATAGTGGAGAGTTAGAAAAGTTCATAAATGGAGTAGGCTTCCTTGTAAACAAAGCCATCAAGGGATCTGTGCTTGAATGCCGCTCCATATCTAGCAGGCTCATCTCAATTCGTCTGAAAGCATCTTCCTTTAACATCACAATTATCCAAGTCTATGCTCCAACTACCGATCATGATGATGAAGAAATAAAGGAGTTTTACAATAAAATCCATGGTATTCTAAACATGGTCAGTAAAACATCATCCAAGGAGACTGGAAAGCCAAAGTTGACAAAGATGCTCTAAATGACTGGGATGATCATTGTGGACCTTCTTGCAATAAGCTTACCAATGAAAGAGGGATACGGCTGCTCGAGTTCGCAAGCTACAACAACTTGGTGCTAGCCAACACCCTGGGCCAACATAAAGCTTCAAGATGCTGGATATGGCACGCACCAATTGGAACATATCATAGCTAGATCGCCAACATACTTATTCAAAATCGTTACCGATCTAGCATCAACAGAGCAGAAACGAGAACATTCCCAGGTGTTGATGTTGGGAGTGATCACGACCTCGTGATTATGAACTTCCTAGTGCGGCTGAAGAAAATTAGCAAGCTAAAGAACATCAGGCTCAAATTCAACCTTGAACAAACTGAAGGTGCGTAACATCTACAAATCGAGGAAAATTTGCTCCACTCCTGTTCAGTTCAAGTCTGTAACACATAGTATTATTAATACCTCTATTCAGTGTTATTAATGCTCACTGACCATTACACCTCACAGTATGTCGTTAAAGATAATTATGTTAGGTCACACATGACACTGCCTACGCAACTTACTGGATTCTATGTGCAGCTAAAGTGGACGTCAAAGACAGCAAAAACACGTGCGACATGTGTGAATGTGGCATTTAATGAAAACACACTATACTAGTTTTAGGCGGTTATGTAATTGAAATGTTTCAGCCATTAGTCCTAAAATAGAAATCGGTTAACTATTTTATTAAAGAAAATTTTGAAAAAATTAACACTTAATTGGAGTCTCTTAAATAAAGACAGAACTACAATCATAAATATATTGTTCCATAGCTATGCATCTCTATTTTATTAGTTGATAACATAGATTAGTATATACCGTTCACAAGAGCCAACATATATATTTGGTTTTGTTATACATGTTTTACTCCCCAAAAGGCCACACCTGTATACAGAGCAAATGGATTGGACATAAGTTTTTCAACTTAGAAAGATTTACTCCGCTAAAATCATATTTAATGAATACACATGCACAGGTCTCGAAAACAGTCAAGACAGTTGGCATACATACACATAATTAAATGAGAGGGATGAAAGAATGATAAAGTCAGAGGGGTAGTGATTCATGTAGTCTGGAATGTAACATTTTAAATAACAATCGTAACGGAACAAACAGTAAATATGTTTCTGAATCTTTTACTGTTAATAATAAATTTATGCATGTAAACTTATAGAACTAGTTTCATTAATGTACTCCATTCCTGTAGTTTCTCTCACATTACAGTGGTTTATTTTACATTACTGTCTGTTACTGCCCATTACTATCTAATACAGCCCATTAATGTCCCATACCGTGTTTAGGGAGACCGTTGCTATCTGAGCACCTTGAATTAGTGGTGGGAACATTAATAGAGGAACAACAAATATGTCAGCCACCATCAAAAGTTGAGCAATCCAGAAATCATAATAACTGACGTTATAAATGTCAGATGTAGTATGTCTCCATTTGATATTTTTTCAGTTTGACAATGTTATAAAACGCAGATCTGAATAAACTGGTATAGGCTGCATATGTATATACTAAGTCTATATGATGAACATACGTTTTCATTTTCAGACAAGATTGGTCTTCCGATCTGGTCCGATAATAATAATACTGTTGAGGACTTTGTATAGCGCCTAATATGTTGACGCCTAATATGTTGAAGCTCTAAGCGCATTAAAACATGTATAATAATATGACTACGAAAAGCAAAGCAAACACCATGAACTTAGAAAACAAAACCAATGCTAAAAATATTTAAGGTGGGAAACAATATTATTAGGTCTTTAAGTTTGTTCACAGGAGTCTGAAGTTTTATCAATAAAGTACGGCGAAGACATTTCGCCGTACTTTATTGATAAAACTTCAGACTCCTGTGGTTTGTTCTTGCAGTCGAAAAAGGTGAGTTTTAAGAGCACTCTTTCAAAAGGATCACTGTGTCTTTGTGTCTAATTTCAATGGGCAATTTGTTCCTCGTTGCTTGGCCCTGGTATGCAAAATAACGTCCATATGACTTCGTTTTCATAGGGGACGTCCAATAATTATGTCAACAATTTTTAGGCCATTTTTTGTAACCCCCTCCCCCTTGTCAACAACTGTCAAACTTTCAGTGACCCCTCTAATAAAATTATGTCAAATTTTTTTTAACCCCCCCCCCCCATACTAACAATATTTTATACAGTTGGCTTTTATGCTAAAGATAGAATTTTGGAAAATAAAAGGTCTACAAATAAATTGTAATACTTTTTTTTTAATACTTGTTTAACAGATTTCAAATTGACTGTAACATTTTGAATTCACGAAAAAATTGAGACTTTATATTGTAGCTTCTATCACCTTCCAAATGTTCCTCAACTGTTATAATGGGCATAGTGGCAGATTCATTAATTTATATTGGAACCAATACACCCAACAAGTCAACATCATCTTCATCTTAAATTTCCTTTTTTTTTGATTTATTAAATTTAGTGTAAAAAAATAACTTTGTTGACGTAAATTTATCTTGAACTCGCCCCTCTCCCATTTCAACAATTGTCAAACTTCTTCAAACCCCCTCCACCCTATTTTGTTGACATAATTAATGGATGACCCCATAGTGGGAATAATGAGTATACAATTGTCAGAAGAGGAGCATAAGTATCTTGCTGGCGTGGGTTAAGCCAAACAGGTATGTTGGACTGGAGTCCATCAGTGAATTGTAGCACAGAGAACAATTTTTTTATTGATATATTCTGGATCGAATGGATAGCCGGTGTAGGGTACAGAGCAGTGGGTAGGTGTGCTCTGATCATGGTACTCTAAGAATGATCCGAGTTGCTGTGTTTTTAACTTTTTGAAGTTTCTGGAATAGATATTGAGATGAACCAGACAAAGTTGAGTTGCAATAGTCCAGTCTTGAAAGTACTAATGAAAGCACAAGTGTTTTAGTGGAATCAGCTGAAAGATATTTGTGAATTGAGCTAATGCATCTTCATGACATATTGGTGCAATGTGAGAGCACTGTCCAGAGTAAAACCTAGGTTTTGTACTGACTGTGTGAATTTAATGTTGGTACAACGTAAAAGACGGATCATTTAATGTTTTTGTTTTGGTAGTCCAAAACATAAATAAGACGTGATAATGTCTTACATTGTAGGACTTACTTGTCTGGGTACAGTATGGTATTCGCACATCCTTCCCTTGATTTGTAACCCATCCTCCATTTTAAAAACCAAAGGCATCAAGGATTAAAAGAATGCACAAAACTTAGTATTTACAGTCAACAATTTATAATTTTCTAACCTGATTGTCGCCAGGGGGTCCCAAACACTGTCAAGTTATTGTCGTTTCTAATCATACAGGAGTTTTTATAGTAACATGGTTGCTATACTTGCATGGGCATGTCTGTGTTTTTGCAGTAAACAGATGTAATCCAGTTCACTATCATCGATAATCTCAATAATTTTGTAAATTTTGTAGTTATGTCTCTTTGAACACATATATACAAGAGTTCTTCTCCCCTTGTATATCTTAATGGCAATGTTCTTATCTATGTCAACACTTATACGTATTTGGGTCATATTTTGAAATCCGATTGGTCGGATAATGAAGATATGATGAGACATTACCGATCTCTGTGTACTCGAACAAACATGTTTCTGCGTAAATTCAAGAATTGTTCATTGAATATCAAAATTAGATTATTCAACTCTTATTGCTGCACCATGTATTGCGCGACTCTGTGAACAAACTTTAGTGAATGTATGAAAAGAAAACTAGTTATTGGTCATAATAATAGTCTTCGTTTTCTATTAGGTCTTCCAAGGTGGAACAGTGCCTCCAACATGTTTGTTAACTATAATGTATTCAGTTTTGATGAAATGATGAGAAAGTATGTATTCTCAATGATGACAAGAATATCTAATAGTAAGAGCTATATTTTGAAATCTCTTTTTAACTATGACATTCATGTAAATTCTCATATTATTAGTAGATGGAACAAATTACTCTTTCAATGGGTCATTTAATTTTTATTATTAATAATGCATGACACAGTTAATAGTTGTAGATGTTGCTGTATGTATGTATATATATATATATATATATATATATATATTTATATATATATATATATATATATATATATATATATATATATATGTATGTATATACTTTTGTGTTTAATTTTTAATTTAAAGGTATGGACTTTGTAGTCTGAAATAAAGAATTCTTATCTTATGTTATCTTATATATGTTTTTTAAAATAGAAATATTATAACTTGACATATCAAATATCGGATGCAGAGAATAGTTTTTACTGAAATAACTGTTCAGCAAGCAAGAAAAGGATGAGTAGTAGTCTTGTCTTTTCATTGTGAGTTTGGTTTTGAAATGCCAATAATTCAACAGTGTTAGGCACCCACTGGTGACAGGTTAAAAATTATGAATTGATAAATGAATCATAAAATTTTAGGCATTTTGTTTTCATCCTTGATGCTTTTCTTTTTTAAATTAGTAGGGGGTACAAAGGAATGCAAGGTTATGCAAATACTATAAATATGTCCTAAAGTAAAGACCAAAGTCATGCTGGTCACGTAGACCTACAACACCGCTTATCCATTATTCCATACACTATATTGTCAGAGTCTAATTTTCATTTTTTGTCAGTGACTAGGTCAGTTTTAAATTTTCTTGTGCAGACATGATAATGTTAATATTTACTATTTAAAGCAAACTATGGCATATAAGTCATACATATTTATATTTTAACTTGTCAGTTATATTTTAATTGCAATATCTGTATATATCCAGGATTCAGTGAATTTCAAGGCCTATCCTTACCTCAGGAAGTTTTTGAGCTTGGTGACTCGAAACTGGCTTGCCAAAGTTTGTTTTGATGCTTCTCACTGATTTCAAGGTGACTATGTGGTAGTTGTTAATAATAAATCACATTAAATTTCTTTCACTCCAGGATTTCATTAAAATTGTGATCAGTGAACTCAACTCAGAAATAGTGTTTTTTATGCTTGTTTACATGATATATAAAGAAGAAACTGCTGCTTGAATACTTGATACAACAACAAAAAAATAACTGTTCAACAAAAGTATACATTTTGATGTTAAGTAAAATAGGCAAAGATAAATATAAATGGTCCTGGGTTTATTTAACTTCTGCATGAGAGAAAATGTATCGCTGCAAGTCATATTAGCATTTATTCCTTATTTTTAGGTGTACCCGGTACTGGTTATATGCTGGAAGAACTTATGTCATTTTATTGTCTGCCCATTGTCTGTATGTTAGCACAAGTTTGTTATCACTTATTCCCCTTGGAGGAATTTTCAGAAATTTTACACCCATTGAAATCTTATTATTGTTTTTCTTCATGAAGGATGGTCAGATCTTTCACCAAAAGGACTTGTGTGTCTAATGATGTCTTGTTGACCCTAAATGAAAATGGTGCTGATCGAACCTCCAGTATGGCTGTGACAGCAGTTATCGGGAAAATTTTGTTATCACTACATCTCCTGATTGGAAACTCATATTTGATACATGGTTTTCACCAGCAGAATAAAACTTGTGCCAATTTGACCTCAGTATGGCTGCCATTGTGAGGATTTTGAAAATCTTGTCACAGCTGTTCCTAACCAGAAAGTCATTTTGACATGGTGTTTTATGTTGTTTAATTTGATCCTAAGTTAGTTAAAACAGTTCTGATCAGTTCTCAAATATGACCACATTAAGGCCATCTTGAAAACCTTATTATTACTACTTCTTCGAAATAGGTCACATTGAAATAGAATTTTCACCAAAACACTCCAAATGAAAATATGGCCAATCTTAGTATAGCTGCCACGATATCTTGAAAATATTGGAATCAAAATTCCTGAATGTACAGTAATATAGACTGGGGGTTTTCATGATGTCTGTTTGGTTCTAAATTGAAATGGTTCCAATTTGGACATCTGATATGTTCACTAAAGCAGCCAATACTCTAGAATGTCAGAGACGGTTTCAACACTACCGGTAAGTAGTTTTAAAAAAAAAACAGTTTTATCTATGGACTTAATGAAAATTCATTTTTGACATTAGAACATCAATCTTTTTGAGGGACTATCAACAGCTTGAATAAAAAAACAAATATATCTTTTAGCATATTATTTATATGTATTTCTTTCAGTCCATCATTTTGGCAGTCCATAATGCAGAGAGGTGGTTGGATGACTGTCTGGCATCAGTTGTGGAGCAGAATTTTTCTGGAAAGTTGGAGTTATCAATCTATCTAGATGCATGCACTGTAAGTGCATGTACTGCTTATTTCCAATACCATCCATAGTTATCTCCCCTTGGTTACCCAATACAGTGCCAAGGGATGTATACTGTAGTGGTACCACTATTAGACTCTAGTCGTACCTTGTAACTAAATTGAAAAACTTTAATTAAAGGAGTACCTTGCATAAAAAACAAATACATGCAAAATACCTTTGAGCTTTCGACTCTTTTAAGACTAGGCAAGGATAAAAAACATTTTGAAGTAGCATGTGTGAATTATAATTTGTAAGTATTTTTATATTTTGATTTTTATTATACTTAACTCAGTAACTGTTGGAAATATTTTTTGCTCTCTTGATTATAGACCAGGAGAGCTTTTAGGATGGTCTGTCATCTTGTCTAATATCCATTATCCATCCATCCATTAGCACACATTTCTTATTGCTACTACTCCTAAACTACTTGGAGATTTGCCATGAAACTTTATGCACTCTTTCATTGCATTGTCTAGATTGCCCAGAATGAAAATATTTCAACTTGCACATCCAGTATGACTGCCAGAGTGGCCATCTTGAAAATCTTTTTATGGCTATGTTACATATATTTGATTTAAGTCATTTATTTTTATTTTAATTGTTTGTTTGTCAGATTCAAATTTGACATTTTAAGTTTAAGATTCATTCATTGGGAGATATCTTTTTTAAAAAGTGGGATGACCTGTACTCTACAAATAAACACCAGATGTTGACCTCATTTCTGACCTAGCTTCAGAGTTGTAAACAAGCTTTTAAAATGATTGGTTGATTCTAAGGACATTATGGAGCTTTGTTATAAACATCTTTCTATTTTTAGTTCTTGAGAGTAAAAATAACTGATTCTCATCTGGGTCATATGGTGTGCAAGAGATTTTTTGAACGTAAATTTGTTGTAAAGATTCTAGAAGATCATGTGACCCCTTCCTTGTTTACGTAAAAACAGGTATATAAATTATGTTTTGGAGCGAACTATTTAGTAGAAGTTGGGCTGTTAGAATATTAAGTTGTGTTGTTTTGAGTTATTTTAAATTACCTTGTACTGGAAATTATTTCAATTCGTTTGGATCAAGAGGATTTATTTTGTTATCTATCTAAAAAACAATTGTGCTCATTGAATTTCATAAGACCAGAACTGACTTCATCACGTGACATCGTCTTCCATCGTGGATGCTTCACTAAGATTCGAACTGGGAATTATTAGGACATTTTATTACCAGGACTTTTGCAATTTCACAAGTAGATTATATTTTGAATTATTTTTGGATTAATTTTGGAAATGATTCTTAAAACCGTAAGTTTATTTTTCTTTTCTGGAAAATATTTGTGCTCAATAAATTGTTTATTAAGTTTTTACAAGCCTATTATTTTCACTCTTTCTATGTTACTGTTTATTCGAGCCTAAGCACATAACATCTACTACACTTGAATGGATGGTCACATCTACAACTTTTCACAAAACAGCATCTGATGATGTCTAATTGATCCTAAATGAAAATCATGCTGATATGATGTCCAATATGGTTCCACACTCAACATCTTGAAAATCGTATTGCTTCTCCTGAATGAAAATTGATATTGTTATGGAGTTTTCACTGGAAGACTTCTTATGATGTTTGATGGGTCCCAAATAAACATGGTATTATTTGGACATTCATTAGGACTGCCAGTGACAGCAGCCATATTGAAAATTGTTTCATCTCTGCCCCTTCTGAACAGAAAGTCATCTGATGTTAAGTTGGTCAATAATACTCCTGAATGAAAAGTTATATTGAAAAGAGGAGTTTTTTTTCCCTCACTTATTCTTCTCTTGAATATATGGTCATATCAATTCTGGGTTTTCACTCAAAGACTTCTTATGATGTCTAGTTGGTCTAAATGAAACTGGTGTCAATGTAACGTTCAATATGGCCATCACAATGGTCATTCTTGATGATATTTGATCATATCAACAGAAATCTTTTAGAAAATATTTTATGATGTCTGATTCGTCTTGACTGGAAATGGTACTCACTCCTGAATGAAAAGTCATATTTGTAGTAACTGACTCTTAAAAGTTCTTTCTAAATGAAGAGTGTGAGACAGTAAGTCCTGGTTCTTTAATATTGATCTGTTGAAAGATCCTCCACAATAATGTCAAAATTTCTTCCAGACATATAATTTATTCCAAACAATTGATAAATTGACAAGGAGAACTGAATATAGTGCTACACTTGTTGACCATATCTACATTAATAGATGAGAAAATGTTAGTTCAGTGCATATAACCAGACACTATCCACATCTCTCTGTTGGTCATCACACAGAAATAAAGTAGAGTGCCATGAAACATTCCAACAAAAATATAATTCCTTTATGACTTGATTTAAATGTTTTTCTATGTGATTGAAAACAATTTAGACATTAACATTGCTCTAGACATGTGGTATGGATGTTTTAACAACATTCTAAACAAGCATGCATGAACAATGTGTAAAAATATCAATATCAGCCTATATTAATAATGACTGAAATAAAGGAATATATTCATAAAAATAAAGAGTTGAAAAGCTATAGAAAATGGCAAAATAAAGTAAAGTTTTTAATAAATGAATTGTAGAAAGATTAGTAAGCAACTTGTGTTAAGGTAAACAAACATTTTGGCTCCTTGTGGTAGTATCTGAATGAACTGTATCTAAAAAGCATTCCATTCAAACTCAGTTTAGTTACAAAGCTTAGTTATTGTGTCTTCAGTGCAGGATATATCTGAAATGTTTAATTAGTTCTTGACCAATATTGAATGGATATGTTCTGATAGTGAACAAAATGTTTGTATCCCGGACTTAAACCCCATTATAAATTTTGTTTAGGCTAGAGTTCCTGATCACCTTCAATTTGCCCAAGATATTGCAAGTGAAATTGACATTCTCTACATTCTTAGCAAAATCACCACAGAAACGTAGTGTGGTACAAATCAGGTGGGACCAAAAGTCCTACAGTTATCAGTTACCTACTTGATTAACCGTAGTATTACTGCAGGTGTCTTCCCAGAAAAACTAAAGTGTGCTAACTGCTATTTGTAAATAAGAATGTTGAAGTATCTTTAAAAAATTAAAGATCCATTTCTGTACTATCAGTGTAATATAAAATGTTTGAAAAACATGTAGACGAACAGGTTTATAACTATGTTACATGTAATACCTTTTCCCTTTTCCTCAAGGAACTATCAGGCTTTCACACTGATGTCAAACAATGTGTCACAAAATCAACTGATTGATGGCTGGAAGAAATAAATAATGGAAACCTAACTGGCATAATATTTCTAGTTTTTAAGAAAGTCTTTGATCTTGGTTTTTGTGATATTCTTCTCTAAGTATTAAGTTATATTGTTATAGATTTCATTCATGGTTTAATTCATATTGATGTAATAGGAAACAAGTCTGTTGGGAATGGCCACTCTATATGCTGTTGTATAAGGCATGATTTTCCACAACTTTCTGTACTGGGTTCCCTCCTCTTTCATTTATTTATTAATGACTTTCCAATCTGTACTTAATGAACTGCTTGTTTACAGATGATGCAATGCTTCCTTTATCAAATAGCAATGTCTACACTCCAGAATGCACACTAAGTTCAGATCTTTCATTAGTTCAGGAGTGGTCAAAATAAAAAAAGATGGGAATAAGTGAATCTAGGACAAAATGCATTCTTATAGAAACATTTTTAAAACTTGAAGAAGAAAGACATATCACTTCATTAATAATAATAAAGTTGAAAATGTAAATGATGCAAAACTATTTGACAGAAGTCTTAATTGGGAAAACATGTAAACAATGTATGTAGGTCACTCACATCTAAATTTTCATTGCTAGTACAATAAAAAATATCTGACAAAGGATTCCAGAATTCTTTTACTCTAATGCTTATGTATACTTCCAATGACTGACTACTGTTCAACAATATGGGGAAATAGTCCTAGTTCCCGACTCGTTAAAATTCACATCTTCACAAATGAACAGATTGGCTAATTTTTGATTTCCCAATGGATGCATCATTATCAAACATGTTCACATTAAAATGGTTAAGATTAGATGAAAGAATAAATTTTCTGAAAGCAGTTCTGGTTTTTAAATAAATCAAAGGAGATATTCCAGAGTACATGACTAAGTTATTCCATAAACGTCTTATCCCTTATAGTCTAAGATTAAATTTTAACAACAATTTAGAATTACCAAAACCTTGCATTGAGCAATTCAAAGGAACTCTTAAGTATGATATGGAATTCAACTTCCTGCTAACATTTGATCTGCTGATTCAGTTCAATCCTTTAAACCGTACATGCTGCATTTCAAACCTACATATTAGACAAAAAGATATAAATAAGTTTAAGACTAAGTTCTGGGATTTATTACAATGTTACTCTTCAAAATTATCTCTTGCTTGTTTGGCATTATTTTTACTAGTATTAGTTGATGTTGTAAACCTAGATACTAGTATTAATTGGTGTTGTAAAGCTAAATACTAGTATTAATTGGTGCTGTAAACCCAGATACTAGTATTCATTGATGATCAAGCCTAAATACTAGTATTAGTTGATGATGTAAAGCAAAATACTAGTATTAATTGATGTTGTAAAGCTAACTATTAGTATTAATTGATGTTGTAAAGCTATATACTATTATTAATTGATGATGTAAACTAAAATACTAATATTAATTGATGTTGTAAATCTAAATACTAGTATTAATTGATGCTGTAAATACTATTATTAATTGATGATGTAAACCAAAATACTGGTATTAATAGATGTAAATCTAAATACTAGTATTAATTGATGCTGTAAATCTAAATACTAGTACTAATTGATGTTGTAAATCTAAATGCTAGTATTAGTTGATGTACAGCTAAATACTAGTATTAATTGATGCTGTAAAGCTAAATAATAGTATTAATTGATGCTGTAAAGCTAAATACTAGTATTAATTAATGCTGTAAATCTAAATACTAGTATTAATTGATGTTGTAAAGCTAAATACTAGTATTAATTGATGTTGTAAAGTTAAATACTAGTATTAATTGATGCTGTAAACCCAAATACTAGTATTTGTTGATGATGTAAACCTAAATAATTGCAGTCATTGATTTAAACCTAGATATTTGTATTCATTGATGATGTAAGCCTAAATACTTGTATTAATTGACAATGAAACCTAAATACTAATATTAATTTATGCTGTAAACCTAGACACAAGTATTCAGTGATGATTCAATGATGCATAAAAGTTAGATACATGTACTAGTAAGCCTAGATACTAATATTTATTCATTTCAGGATTCCTCAGAGAGTATCATTCAGTGTTGGAAAGACAAGCTGGCAGAAAAGGACATAACAGTTATAATTAGTGGTCATCAGGACAGTTGCCCAAGAGGAGGTAATTTCTTACACAGTTGCATATTGGAAATGTTGGAGTTATACTGGATAAATATGTCAGCTTAGGCAGGGCAAGTCAGATTTCATTTCCATGCAGTCAAGGAATTTAATAGTTAAAAATATGAAGAAAAAAAACAGAAAGATGCCAAATCTGATCAGTTACTACTAGGGTAAGTAGCTCCGCATGGCCGAGTGGTCTAAAGTGCTCACTGTTACGGATCACTGCCATCTCACATCTATCTGCGTGGGTTCAAGTCTTGGACTCAGCCAATGTGAGCATGTGAGAAAGCTTGCTGGTAGTTTCTCATGGGTCGGTGGTTCTTTCCGGGGATTTCCTGGGTTCTTCCTCCACCAGTAATACTGGCCACCTCGTATAGCCTATCTTGTGCTTAAAAATGGCGTTAAACTCTAAATCAACAACAACCTCTGATGAAAAAAGTGTACGCTTATCCAGGACTTCAACTTTGGGGAAGACTTATGAAGGAGTGCTTGCATTATGATGTGTATTACCAACAAATGAATGGATTTTGCCAAATTTAGCATGTGGATACATCTTGATAATATAAGAGACAATGTCAATGGTCTTTTCTCAGTAATATTATGTTCAAGGTCAAAGGCCATCACAAACATTTTTATTGCACATATTTTGTCAACATGGAAGGTGACAGTGAAGTTTAAAATGGATTTATTGATAACAGGCATAAGTCTGCAAAACAAAGAATGTTTGGTCGAAAAAGGGCAAATTGTTATAATACGTGAAACAAGCGTGTATTTGAAAGGGGAGGCAACTCAGGGCAGATTAACAATCTCTTGATTTTTATGAGGAAAACAAATTTGATTAAAAAGCATATTTTAAGCATAAATAAAAGAAAATATTTATATTGATTCTGATTAAATGCACTATATAAATTTTCACATGTTAATCAATATTTTTGAGATTTAAAAGATAAAAAGATTTAAATTGAGAATTTAAAGTTTAAAATAATTTGTTTTTTTTCCCAAAACTTTTCTTTAAGAAGTAAATGATACACTTCATTTCTGAGTTAATTTAGTTTAAGTATAACACTCAAGAAATAAGAAAATGAAATGTCTGATTAAAAGTTGAAAAATTCCGAATTTTATTTAAATCATTCAAATTCTTTTTTTATTTTGCAACTATTCAAAATAACTATGAATATTTATACATTTTTTTAAAATATTTAATATCTGATATGACATCATGAGAAAACTAATGAATATTAATCAGTATGAGATCATGAAAAATCATGAATATTAATCAGTATGAGATCATGAAAAATCATGAATATTAATCAGTATGAGATCATAAAAAATCATGAATATTAATAAGGAAGGGTGAAGTTACATCACTTGAAACTTTTAAAGTTTAATTTTTTGAGAAAGTCCCTAACATATTTTGACAAATTCATCATTTTTGTTTTTGTCAAGATGTTCTCTTTCACTTTTGTCGTGTTTAATTTTAAACTTCACTACCTTTTAAGTAAAACATAATATACTAATTTTGTTACTAAATTTGATATAATGGAGTCATTTTTTAAAAGAATATCTGAGATGGTTTATATTCTTGGCATTTAAACACTAGATTTTGAAAATGACTTTAGTATGCACTTATTTTTTTCTTGTATCATCCTGGTTTCAAGGTTTATCCCATAGGGTGAGAATTCCTCCCCCCCCCCATTAAACACTAGGTTTGGAAAATAACTTTAGTATGCACTTATTTTTATCTTGTATCATCCTGGTTAAATGGTTTATCCCATAGGGTAAGGATTTTCCCCAATTTGAGCTCTATTGCTCATACACCAGATGAGCTTATGGGATGAATGTTCTTTGTCATATGTTGTCCATCATTTATCTTCTGTTGTCCATCCATCCATTAGCACAAATTTGTTATTGCTACCCCTCCTAAATTATATGCAGTATTTTTACACACACACACATTCATTCCTTTGTCTCATTGCTCCAAACAGAACATTGAGTTTGGCCACTGCATAATCATCAAAGCAGAAATCTTTAAAATCTTGCTATTCTTACTCCTTTTAAGTGGAAATCATATCAACCTTGGGTTTCTCAAAAGACTTCTTATGTGATATAATTTATCTTAAATGAAAATAGTGCTGATATGACTACCAGCTTGGCTTCCTCAACAGCCATCTTGAAATTTTTGTTATCACTCCTCCTCCTGAATACTAGACAGTCATGTTGACATCAGCTTTTCAACAGAAGATTTCATAGTATGTCTAGTTAAATGTACATGGTACTTCTAATATTCAATATGGCCACCACAGTAGCCATCTTGAAATCTTGTCACTACTCTTTCTGAAGTGATAGTCATGTCAGCATGTGTTTTTTGTCGATGTCTAGTTGATCCAAAATCAGAATGGTACTGTTCAGATATCCAGGTTTGGCTTTCACAGCAGCCATCTTGAAAATCTTACTTATTACTGCTTTTCCTAAAAGAAAAGTTGTATTGACACAGGATTTTGGCCAAAAGACTTCTTATGATGTCTAGATGGTCCAAAATCATGTCAGATGCACATTCATTATGACTGCCTTTTTGGCCATCTTGAAAATCTTAATGTTTCTATCAACATGTGGTTTTTACTGAAAGAATTCTTATGATATCTACATCACAATGATGCTATTCAGACATCTATTATGGCTGCCACAGTGGCCATCTTGAAAATCTTGTTATCACTACTTCTTATCAGTCAAAATAGTACCAATCTTACCTACAAATTTAGCTACCAGAGATGCCATCATTAAAACCTTGTTGTGTATTTCTCCTAGATGACTGGTCATTTCAACATTGTACTTTGACCAAAATACTTTTTATGATGTCATTTTGTCTTAAATGGAAATGGTACCAGTCGTATATCCAATATGGCCACCTTGGCCGCTGTCTTGAACTTTTTTCATTACTCTTCCAAAATGTAAACTACCAGCATAAGATTTCATCATAAAACCTATTGTCTTGTTGGTCCTAAATAAAACTGACTGTCTTGGACTTCCACAATGGCCTTATCGAAAATCTTGTTGGTACTGTGAATGGATGGTAATATTGGTATGGGGTTTTCACAAAAAAAAACTTTTGGTGTAGACTAGGTTGTAAATGAAAACGGTACCTGTCTGACATCAAATGTGTTCATCACAGTTGCAGATTTGAAAGTTGTATTATTGCTCAAGAATATTTTGATAGTTTCAACACTCAGCAATTGAAGGAAATAAAACTGGTCTTATCTTGAATTTATGAAATTTTGTCAGTCCGTTTGAAGTAATCTTGTACAATTATTGCACTTTTAGCTAAATGTTGATGTTAAAGTTGTTACTTTGAGTATATTTTTCTTAGATATTGGTGTTACTTTCTTGAAAAATCAAACGTCTGGAATGGTTTCATATTGTTCACATCTGCAAATGCCACTAAGATAGCTTTGAAATCAATACTTATTTAGATTGATCATTGACCTTGATCTGTGACCTTAACCCTGATTAAAAAAATGTCATTGTCTTGGCTTTAAAATGATGTATGTTGTCAGTTTTCCTCACTAAATTTCCATAGAGAGGAAATACATTACCACTGTCTAAGCACTGTCATCCATTGACAAGTATTTCTAGAAAAATTTGCATAAATAAGTAAATCAGTATTTCCTGCAATAAAATATTATATCCAACTTGCACATGAATTACCCATTTTTTTCAGCTGGTTTTTCCAGGAACAGAGCCGTGATGCAAAGTAGTGGGAAATACTTGTGCATCCTGGATGCGGTAAGCATAGCTGGTTCCAAAACTTCCTTGAGTATGAAAATAAGATTAACCTCAAACTAAACATTGGTCTGTTTCTGTGTACAAAATGCCAGATTTGTGTATTTGTATTGTTTCATTGTTAGATAGTGGGATGAGGGGGTCCTGCGTAATGAGTCTTGTAGTGCTCAGGGCACAATACATCAGATGCTGTCTTTAGCTTCTCATTTTGACTGCAATGGAATAAAACAGAAAAGAATTACACAAATATACACATGCATTCAGATTTCAGACTGATCACTAAATATTGCCAATGTGGACACTTGGTGGAAAGGGATTTGGTGTTCACATCAGATGTGGACACCTGGTGGAAAGGGATTTGGTGTTCACATCAGATGTGGACAAATGGTGGAAAGGGATTTGGTGTTCACATAAGATGGTTTATGTAAAATATGTCTGGAGGAAATCCACTAAACCCTGTCACACATGCATTCAATCTAATGGAACTCTATCAAATATTTTACTGCAGGCAAAGTGGGTTTTATGGCAACCCTTGCATCTAACCCACGAGTCGAACACACTATATCCAACACAGCAACAAAATGGTTAATAAAATCTCTTCTATACTAAAGACCATTTTGTTTTTTAAAAAATGCATCTTCCATATCATTGTGATAAAATTTGCTAATTGTATGTAAAATGAGAGAGAGACATTCTGCATCATAACTTTTCATTGACATAACCTGTAGCTTTATTTGCTATTTCAGAAAATGAAACTGTTTAGTGGAGAGTTTGTTTTTTAAAATGTGCTGCTATGGTCTTCATTTTGGAATTTGTCCATGTACATAATTTTGAACAAACATTTTCATAATTAATTTAAAAGTGAATGAGTAAATTGTATTTTATGTTTATAAAAGAATTTATGTAATTAAATTAGTTATTACCTGGTATTATTGTATATTATTTTTATATTTTTAATTCTAGTTGACAAGCTAGTTACTAAACTGACAATAAAACAATATTCATTTGAATGTTTAAAACAGTTTTATAGTAATTAGAATGCATTGTGCCAAAGTTGCATCTGTGTCAATTAAGCAATCACATACAAGTTTGTCTCCTACTAAAAATTATCAAATGTGAGTATGCTTTTTCTTCATTAATTTTTTATATACCAAGTGTCATTTTTTCAGATCACATTGTACATCCACATGTTTTTATTTTCTTTGTTTGACATACTTAAGATATATGTTTTTCAGTGCTACTGTAACAGTATAACCTGTCTTGAAAGGCAGCTGGTCACTCATAATAGGTCACTATGCTATATAAACAATAAATTTGTGCACTGAGAATGTGGTCTTTCAAGACAGGTGGTCTCACATAGCAGTGGTCCTTCATGACAGGTTTTACTGTATAAACGAACCTACAAAGTGATATAATCTATATGAAAAAAATGCCTATTTATGGAACATTTATAAAGGTATTAGGTTGACTCGCATAACTGTCATAAATTGATTAAATTACATCCAGCACATAGCACTTTGAGAATTTTGTTATCACTCAAGAATATCATAAATGTCTGCAAACACCTAACAGTTAAAAAAAAAAAGAAATGGTCTTTAAATTTTGGAAAGTCTTTTTGAGCAGTAGAGGATCAGGACTTTTGAGGGACCCTTATTTGTAAATACTCCATAATTTGAATGTGGATCAGCATTGTCCATATCAGTTTAAAAGAACTTTATTTAAGATTGCTTTCTGTTGTGGTAAAATTCTGTAGAGCATTTTTTTGTCGAGTTCACTTTGTTAGAAGCTCAGGAGGATGATCACTTAGGCATCTATGTGCATTTCAGTACATCGGTCTCCTTGTCCATGCTTTTTAGATTACTGTAAGTCACCTAAATAACTAGTCCCTCTAATTTTCCAAACATTATATTGTTTGAATTTATAATAATTCTAAGTAGGATCAAATACTTTTCTTTCATACACCAAGCAGTTTTTTTTGTATAGCTGAAATGTAGACTTAGGAATATTTACTGGTACTCAAAAACTAGTGATTGAGTAGTCAGCCATCTAGCCATGAAACTTTTGTTGATTACCCTGAGTATGATTTGGATTAACTGATAGTGTTGTCAGTAGATGCAATAAAAACCACTGACATGACCCACAACTCATGATCATGCAGATCCCTAAACACTGAGCACTGCACTGCAATATAAAAAGTTCTTATATTTTTATCCAGGAATTTGGTCCTGTATGTTTGTTAAGCATCATATTTTAATGTACTATTTGTTTACATTTGATTGGTTCATAATGTACTATTTGTTTACATTTGATTGGTTCATAAAAGTTGAAAGTGAGTGACTTGTTTATTAGTGACATTATTACTGGAGATGACTGTGCCCATGCATCCTGTCAATGGAACAGTCACATGACATTGATAAAAAAAAGTTTCAAAACCACTCTAAGTTTGAAGAAATTGTCAAGAAAACAAATCAGTTTCAAAGGAACGCTTTTTACTTCTCAGCTAGCATACAAAAGTTTTGTAATTTTTTTTAAATAAAAAGTTTTGTTAGATCAGATTGTCTATCACCACAGCAGACTGATCCAAATTCAGGCATGGTGACCTTGACCATCAGACAAGGTTGCAATTAATTTATATATGTTTTGTAAACACAAATTATTGCAAAATCTTGGACAGTATACTAGCATCTTTTAACTAACGGGTCACAACAGTCAAAACTGAGTTCCTGTACTTAAGCTTATATATACTACTGGTATGATAGATTCCTGTGACTTACATTCTGCAGACTGTAACAAACTGTTTTCTTGGCAGGATGATGTGATGTGCAATAACAGAGTGGCTCAGCAGTTTGCAGCAGCAAAGTCCCAACCAAACAGTGTAAGATGAGCTCTTTGCTAGATACATTGAATAGGCATTCAGACCATAATCACATGGTGATTCCAATATATTCTCAAACTAAATTTGAGTCTTGTTCTAATTCACATACAATCACTTCCATGTATTCATTTGGTGGTTACAAGTAGGTAATAATAATGATGATGATGATGATGATGATGATGATAATGATGATAATAATGATGATGATGATGATAATGATGATGATGATGATAATAATAATAATAATAATAATAATAATAATAATAATAATAATGATGATGATGATGATGATAATGATAATAATGATAATAATGATAATGATGATAATAATAATAATAATAATAATAATAATAATGATGATGATAATGATAATAATAATGATGATGACGACAATAATGATAATAATAATAATACACTTTATTTTTGGAATATCACCTAGTTTTATTCCTTGGTGACATCGGGTGGAAAAAGCTTCATAAATGTTTATATATTGAACATGTGGCATTTTTTGTTTCACATGTAGCCAAACTTGACAAAATATAGCAACATAAAGCAAACTTAAAAAAATATCTTGAATTCAACAACTTAAACACATTAATGTTATCTTATTCTGCACACTCACGCACACAAAGAGCCTTTAATCTCTCAGTTAGAAAAAATATTGAAGACTATTTATCAACAAATAAACCATAACATAAAAATGTGATATCTTATTTAGAACTTGCAAATTTCACAACATGAAATGTATCTTTATGGGCATTAATCACCAATTTTGATGATACAATGAGAAGTGTATAAAGGTTTAAATGACCAATTCTTATCATAATTATTTCATGTTCAGCATATTTTGAAAGATATTTAAAATATATTTTCTTTGGGGAAAAACGCCAGACTCTGTTATAAGCAGGTTTGCAAGTTATCAGGGCACAAATTATCGAGGGGGTGGTGTAATTAGTTCAAGTGCATTTGGAGCAGATGCTTCATGCCCTAGGACACAGAGTAGCCAGTCCAGGCTGATCTAATAGAAGAATTCAAACCTGGACCTTTTAATTTAAAGGCCAACACAACTGCTACTGAGGCATTTTCATTTATGCACAATGACTATTAATTATCAATCAATTTCAACCAAATTTGTTGATAATGATTAGGCCTTGATTAAGGTAAATTGTCAGCATTCTACGTCACATAGCAGAGTTACTTCCCCTGATTATTACACAAACCAACGTTTGTTTCTGCATTTCGAACAAATTTAGTATGCAGCTAGATATAAATGAGACCTTGGCTGAGATTGATTGTCAGCGTTGTTAAGTTACATGTCCAGCATTCAACGAGTCTTCTGGCTGAGTTATGGTCTGTGATTGCAAGATTCGTCCACTCCTTTCTTTGCAATAGCCAGTGGTATGCAACATTATCTTGGTGATACCATGGCTGAGTTATTTTTTTTCTTCAGCATTTGTTCTGCATCACCATTTGGTTAATGCTTCTGATTCTTGGACTTTTATTTCAACGATATAATTCTCTTAATTATTATGGGATTTCAAGAAAGTTGAATCTGCATCGCTAAATTATCACTGGAATTGACTATCAGTTTGCCACATCATGAGTTATTACTTTGGATTGTTAGAATCATCCTCTTTTGCAGAGAGCTCTCTTGACCTTTTTTTTGTTTCAAGAAAATTTGCATGCAGCTTTATATTGGACTAAAGCTTGGTTATCTGTATTCTCTGTTATCATTAGTGTCCCATCGTCACCTATTCTTTTTCTTTAAAAAACAATGCATTGATACTGACAAAAAACAGAGGACATCTTTGTGTGGAATTTGCTTGTTATTTTTAATTAGTTAAGCATTACAACTTTCAAATTAGTTTTAACCCCCCACCCAAATACTTTTAAAAACAAAACATTTTAAAGCTGAAAGCACATCTTTGATCCAAGTTAGAAGGATTTTTTTTTGTTGCATCAATGGTCATATTTTATGTAATCGTAATAATTTTTCTGATGAAATGCTTATAATAACTATTTAAAACTGTATGCTTCATTCTTTAACTACCTGGCATATAAACTAATTTCTGCTTCAGGCTTTATGGACCATTTGTCTGCAACCATTGTAAGATCTGGAATCTTCTCAACTGTTTTGCTTTTACTGTCTGCCTAAGCAATTAATTGGTGTTTATAGCAATTAAAAGTTACACCTAGCAGCAATGAGGGTGGACAGACCGAAACTATTTCAAGCAAACCGAAACTATTTCAAGCAAGGAGGGTGGACAGACTGAAACTATTTCAGACAAACCGAAACTATTTCAGACAAAGTCCTAAAAGATTTCAAAACCAAAACTATTTCAAACAAAATCCTAAAGGATTTCAAACCAAAACCAATTCAGGCAGACAAAAAAAAAAGAGAAATGGTTTTGGTTTGTCATGCTATTGAGACCCAGTCTCCAGACAGACCCGATGCTGATGTCGCAGCAGAGACGAATTATGGTAAAACTCTTTAGGATTTCACAAATAGACTAATTTGTAAAACCTCACTTCGTAAATCAATTAGATTATTGGACTGGTCAGTGAGTTTGAAATTAATTCTCATTAATGAATCATTATGACATCGCATATACACTGGATTAGTTGGATCCTCAATGATTAAAAATCCAGGTGGAGCTGTTGGTGCAAATAAATATAAAATATAACCCTGCTGGTCTTGATTTGATCTTTCGAGATTTATTTGGTAACTTCCTTTGATGACATCACATACTAAATTCACTGCAATCACCGAGGATATATTGACGTTTTGAGGAGCGATATGCCTACCACTCCCGTCTGGGTTGTTATTATGTTTGAGGATAGTTGTTTGTTGTGGCATTTTCTTCAATGCGGCGAGTATTTGTGGAAAGTATTCATCGAGATTGTTTTTTGATTTTTTTAATTGATCTACATTATACCCGGGGAGTTTAAATGCTGAAATATTCTCTACGCATATATTATATGTTTTTGCAAATTCTGTGCTTGATTTAGGATTTACAGCAATTAAGACCATTTGAATAATCCATAAATTAAATACTTCCATGTCAGCGATAATTTGATTACATATTTCTATGTATTTGATGATCTCATCTCGCAGGGATTCTTTGGAAAAATTTTCTCGCAATATATTTCTATATTTTTCAAATTCACTAGTGTTAATCGATAAATACCTTTGATGGTCACGGTGATATTTAATATGTTATTTTGTGGTGTCCATGTAAATGATCTGTGTTGAATCATGTATACTACGTTGTTGGTTTTCTCATGAGGAATCTTTGTTTTTTCAAGTGTTTCTATCAGCCTCGGTAAATCATCTTTGATTGCCTTGATGGTGTTTTTCATCTCATCGATGGATTTTCTAATATCTGGGAGTTTTATGTCGAGTTTATCTAATGAGATCCCACAAAGAATTTCTCAATGATTTTTTTACGAAAAGTTGGAAATTTCTCAACATGATCTCCATACCTAGATTGGAGTGTTGCTAATTCTAACATAGCTGTTTTTATCTCTGTGAGTTTCGGTGTGGTCACCGGTGGATTTCCAAAGAAATCTAGTAGAGGTTTGTCAATATTGTCAAAATTGTCAATTATACTTCTTTGTAATTCAGAAAACTGATTAAATTTAGTTATATGGTCATCATATTCATTGCGTAGTGTTTTTAATAATTCTATCGTTGATGAATAATTATCACCGAGTGCTGTTAATTTATCTATGAGCATCGAAATGAGAACATCTGGTTTGAGTTTACCCTCCTTGGAAAACAACACTATAGTATCTATGTATTGTGTCACGTTGTCTAACTAAAATATCATCTAGGGAAATATTACTAGTTTTCAATTTACCGTGACAATCTTGAAATACAACTATTTCATTGGGATCAACACTTGCGAGGTTTAACATCTCGGATATTTCATCTTCAATTATTTTTTTTACATCACCAGTTGCAGATATTTCCATGGTGGTTTTTTTTCAGGCTTGAAAGGGATCTCCCCCAAATATCAATCATATTTATTTTATATACTTTCTCTCTAAAAAGCGAGTACTCGTATATTGGTGTACGGTTTTATGGGGTGGTTTACCCGATGATGAAATAGTGTTGAGGACATTTAATACTTCTATGCCGCATATTCGTGGGTCATTCATTTCTTGTGTTGGTAGCGTGGAATACCAGATAAGAATTTTTAAGTGGCGTATATAACGCATAAATTCTTTAGGCGGCGCAAATCCATATGAATCAAAATAAACAATTACACATGGATCAATCGCATATGCAACCCAGTGAGTTCCAGGTCCGGTGCTGTTATCGAGATTAATGATACCGGTTTCAGTGTTGTTTGGTTGTTGTAGTAATTGATCTCTCATAAAGACACCTCTAAAGTTTTTTATCGCTAGTTTTTTAGCAGCATTGAGTAAATCAAAATTTCACATGGGAACTATTGTTAGTAAACTGTTCCTAGTCTCAGGCCCTTTCTGCTGTACCATGAATACAGAGTTCCTGGGAGTCTTAGACCCTTTCCTGATCGTTTCTTTTTTTTGTACCCTTTTCCAGTTGCTTTCTTTAGTGCCATCCCTGCCGCTGTACCAACAGCTCCTAGAGCGGCGGCTTTTGCTACCGCTGGGGCCGCTGCTGCAATCAACGCTGGTAACACAGCGAAAAGTGGAAATATACCACCTGATTTTATCATATTTTTTATCACAGCTGCAGAGAGAGTGATCTGAACACCTTTTTTTATCTTTGATGGCATCATTGAAGTGTTTTATCTGACGAGTTGTCAATGACAATTTATTTTGACCACCAGACACCTGATTGTGATTCAGCAATATTGTGGTTCCACATTTTTTAGCTGATTCCGATTGTAATTTTTTAATTTGACCAGGAGTTAACGTAACACTAACATGACTATATGACATTTCAGTTAATAACAGATTGATCTAATTGTCTACAACATATTTTCTACTGGTGCATCAACTACCCTCATTCGTCTGCCAACACCTTCGAGTAGCATTGATTTGTTGCTGAGAATGACAGCAACTGCTCTGTAATTCGGGATAGTGACAACACCACCAACAACCGGATGAGTTACACAAGCTCTGAAGTTTATGTCAACTACGAATTGTCTGGTTAAATCAAGATGTTCCAGCGAGAAGTAATAGATGGGATATCGATTTTTAAAATCAAATTGTGATATTTGCAGACCAGTATCTACATTATTATCACGTCCCATGAATGTCAACAAATGATAATGCACGCGTGCTATTTGGTTGGTTCCGTAATCAGGTAGTATATCTTTGGATGGTTCCTGTTGGCCATTTATTCTCAATGATACTTCATTAACACCTATTTGATCAAATATAATATGACTCCGTTCCTGAGAGTTTAATCGCGCCTTATCCTGTAACGCAATAAATATATGATGCGGAGCTGAAACACCTTGTTTTGATGCCAGGTGCCATGTAAGTGTACCATCAGTATTAGATTCCATGGTATCTGTTGTTGTTGTTAGCCATGATAGCAATTAGTTTCCTCCATGATCCATAAATGATAGTAATCTTTCTTCCATGGTGATTGATGGAGTCATTACTGGCATCCACAATGATAGTTTTGATATAATGACTTTACCAGCAGCAACACCAGCATCACGCCAGATTGCATCATTATTGGTTGTTTTGAAAAATCATTTTGTGGTTTTATGGGTATATACTTTTTTTTAATCACGTTGTTAGGTTTCATATTAATTGTTTGAGTAATCTTATTATTTAGTAACAGTAATTACACCTGGTAATCTCTTGACCCATTCACGAGATCGATTATCCTGAATAAATTCCTTGGCATATTGATATCCAAATAACTGCTCAGCAAGTGTCCGATTAAATCGTTCAACAATTGCCTGATCGCGATGTAGTGCAGTATGTCCTCGTCTGATGGTGACATTATGATACTTCATTGTTGATAATACTACACCCTGAAATTCCTTGCCAGGATCAACTTGTAATAGATTTGGCCAATGCAGAGGACCCCGCCGATAAATCGTTTCAAATGCAGAAGCCACCTCAGTTGATGATTTTGTTTTTAGAGGTTCTGCTTGTTTGTATCTACTAGCAACATCAACTTAAGTTAGCGCGTATTTGTAAACACCATCATGCGGCAGAAATAATATATCAGCTTGATGAACCTCATTAGGGACGCTGACATCAAAATGCGAGAACTTAATTTGTTTAGGTGGTGGTAGATAAATTTGCTATATCGCCTGTTTGGATAACCAATCCGCTGCTGTAGCATTTTTCACCTTTGTGGCGCTAGCGAGTTTATTGATTGCTGCTTTACCCCTCCGTATCCTCTTGGGGAATAAAAAATAAATTCCATGATGTTATTAATTACCAGCACCCAACATCAATTTACTTTTCATCGCCGATTTTATCAACCATAAAGCCAACTTTTCTTTGAAGGATTTATCAGTGATAGAATTTAACGCATGAATTAATTTCACATCTGCGATATGTCTGTGTTGCAGATTGCTGCTATTATAAGTAACATCATGAGCATGATATGCCTTATCAATAGCTTTTATTGGGTTTTCAACGAGTCGGGATTGGTTTTGATCATCGAGTCGGATATCGAGTCTGGTCCCGGGTCCACAATAACTATGCCCTGGAAGGTGTTTTTCTCCCAGATATTTTTACCATGGTGTTCCCGAAAGTTTTACTAACTTGGCTGCAATATCACTTCCTCGTTTTTTTTTAAATCCTTGATTTTATCAAGGGAAACAAATCTAATTTTTTTTGTACCACATTATACACACTTAACAGCAAGTGCTGATCTGTTATTTTTAGTTGTAATCATTGTCAAGTCATTTGTGCTAGTATGCTTCTTACATTTCACACAATATAGATCCATAATTTATTTATAATAACATGAATGTAATTGATTTTTTGGCGACAAAAACATGATAACCTGTTAAACATCATGCAGCGCTACCAAATTCTACTTGTATGATTATAATCGGACCATCTGGAAGTGGCAAGACACAATTGCTACTTAATTTGATAACAAGATGGATGAAATGGGATAAATTATATTTGGTAGCCCCGAGTGTAGACGATCAACGATGTTACGAGGTGTTAAAGGATTTTAACGAGAAAGCAAAATCGGAAATTGATGACGATATTATTGAGTTTATAACCGATATCGTAGAAGCACCGAGTATTGATGATATTGATGGAAGTATTAACAATTTAGTTGTATATGATGATGTCATGTTAGACAATCAAAAGAATCCTGCTAGAATATTTTCCAGAGGTAGGCATAAAAATACCAATGTGATATATGTCACTCAACGATACACTCAAACACCAAAAGTGATCAGAGATAACTGCAATATTCTTGCTGTATTTAATGGAGTAGACACACATACGCTACGAAAAATTTGGCAAACTTGGTGCAGCGGTGATATGGATAATAATCTCTTTTGAAATTTCTTTAATCACGCTCAGTCAATTCCACACGGATTTATAACGATAAATTTGCACAACCCGAGATCAAGATATTGTATTGGACTTGATCAAATATTCGGTTGAAACAATTTGTCTCCACAACACAATCAGTGCCAGGTCTGTCTGGAGACAGAGTCTCAATAGCATGACAAACCGAAACCATTTCTCTTTTTTTTTGTCTGCCTGAATTGGTTTCGGTTTGAAATCCTTTAGGATTTTGTTTGAAATAGTTTCGGTTTGACATCTTTTAGGATTTTGTCTGAAATAGTTTCGGTTTGTCTGAAATAGTTTCAGTCTGTCCACCCTCCTTGCTTGAAATCCTTTTAGACTTTGTTTGAAATAGTTTAGGTTTGCTTGAAATAGTTTTGGTCTGTCCACCCTCTTTGCTGCTCACCTCTTTTCAGTGGTTGTTTCTTGGAACAGATATAATTGTCAAATAGGTAACTGTTGTTTTCACTATGAAAATTATGTTCATTTATAACAAGTTCTCTCTAAATTTATTTTTAGGTCATTTGTGTAAGGTACTGTCAAACTTTTATAGTGAAATAATATCCAGTAAACTCTTTGATTGCATGGCCAGTCGGATAAAAATCAGAACTCGTGTTCTTTTCAGATAATTGGCTGTAGGTTCCACCGGATGCCAGAAGGTTCAACGGAGAGATACACCAAATGGGCCAATACATTGTCACCTGACCAGCTGTATACACAGGTTGTCCAGTCCTCCATAATAACTGAACACTCGGCTTATTCAAACATTAATGCAAATAAATACAAAAAGTAATAATAGCCTCCATTTTGGCATCAAGTTGGAGTAGTCTTACTGCTTGGAGTCTGTAAATGCCCCAAAGACCTGTCAGTTTTGAAGGTAACATTTAATGGTGACATGGCATGTGGAGTCACCTGTAAATGTTATGGTATGGGTCACAATACATCTTGTAAAGGTCATAAACACAAACAAATGTAATTCATAGATGTTGTAACATATACTGAGGACCCAGTGGGTGTAACAGACACCACAAAATATCAGAGGGGATATCAAATAATGTGTCTGATACCATGAACAAAATGTTAAAATAATCTGTTGTCACTGACAGTTGATGTCCATCCATTTATCCATTTGGAAAATTTCACAGCTTTGTTGATGCTACTACAGTTCTTACCCTTTTCTGTCACACCATGATACTTACTTTCAACTACTAAAAGAACCATTAGTAAAGAGCAGTTATTATTGTACTTTTACAAAGTTCTTTATTGGCATTGATGCATTCTTAATGGAGTGATAATTGGGACTTTTTAGTGCCAATTACAAGATGAAATAGCATCAACTTTTGCCACCATACTGTTTTCACAAGGATTGGATCAATAGTACACCATTGCATGCTTCCAAGTAATACCATAGTTTATATAATGTTGTCACTGTGTGTAATATGAAAATATTTCCAAGTAATACCAATAGGGCATACCTCCTTGTTACTGTGTGTAATATGAAAATACTTCCAAGTAATACCAATAGGGTATACCTCCTTGTTACTGTGTGTAATATGAAAATACTTCCAAGTAATACCAATAGGGCATACCTCCTTGTTACTGTGTGTAATATGAAAATACTTCCAAGTAATACCAATAGGGTATACCTCCTTGTTACTGTGTGTAATATGAAAATACTTCCAAGATATACCAATAGGGTATACCTCCTTGTTACTGTGTGTAATATGAAAATACTTCCAAGTAATACCAATAGGGCATACCTCCTTGTTACTGTGTGTAATATGAAAATACTTCCAAGTAATACCAGTAGGGTATACCTCCTTGTTACTGTGTGTAATATGAAAATACTTCCAAGTAATACCAATAGGGTATACCTCCTTGTTACTGTGTGTAATATGAAAATATTTCCAAGTAATACCAATAGGGCATACCTCCTTGTTACTGTGTGTAATATGAAAATACTTCCAAGTAATACTAATAGGGTATACCTCCTTGTTACTGTGTGTAATATGAAAATATTTCCAAGTAATACCAATAGGGCATACCTCCTTGTTACTGTGTGTAATATGAAAATACTTCCAAGTAATACCAATAGGGCATACCTCCTTGTTACTGTGTGTAATATGAAAATACTTCCAAGTAATACCAATAGGGCATACCTCCTTGTTACTGTGTGTAATATGAAAATACTTCCAAGTAATACCAATAGGGTATACCTCCTTGTTACTGTGTGTAATATGAAAATACTTCCAAGTAATACCAATAGGGTATACCTCCTTGTTACTGTGTGTAATATGAAAATACTTCCAAAGTAATACCAATAGAGTATACCTTGTTGTCACCATGTATGATATGAACATGCTTCCAAGTGATACCACAGGATTTGGAACAAGAGAGCTCTCATGGTGTCTAGTTTGACCTTAATAACATTAAAGCAAATCTGAAATTCAGTAGCGCTGCAACATTAGCCATTTTGAAATTCTTAGTATTACTACTCCTGAATTGATGGTCATAATGACATGGAATTTTCCTCATAGGATTTGTAATGATATCTGTTTGGTCTTCAGTGACCATGGTGTCAATCTTTGATTCTCTTATGGCCACCACAGTAGCTAACTTAAAATTCTTTATTCTTGCTAAATAAAATATCAGATTCTGTTTTGTTTTGTTTCTGCTTTTTAATCATATATCACCAAAGGCTCATTATCATTAGTTTCTTATTGCTTCATAGGTATACACTTCCCATGGTCCCACCCTAATCATGCCTACCTGGTTTTTTGAGAGACAGGTGTTCGACAAAGTTGGAGGATTAGATGAAGGAGGAAAGGTCTGTACAGAATTCTTCTCGCAACAAAATAGTGATATTGTGTTACGTCTGTTTGATTTAAATTATTTATTTTTTTAAATGTCAGATCCAAATTTGTCCTTTTGGGTTTAAAATTCATTAATTGGGAGATATCTATTCTGGAAAATTCAGGCTGACCTAACTTTATCTGTAAACACAGGTTGACCTTGACTTGTTAACCTCATTTCTAGCCTTGTTTCAGACAGTGTCAACAAGCTTCTAAAACAATTGGCTAAATTCAAGGCCATGGCTGAATTTCTGATATTTTCATGGGGGAAGTACGTGATTTAGTGAAGGTAGCATCTTTCTTTGACCTTCTATGAACTTCCATAAAAATCACGTGATCCCTACGTAAAAAACGGGCATTTAAATTATTGTACTGTGAGAGAAAAGTCAGTAGATGTTGGGCTTTTATGATATTAAGTTGTGTTTTCTGTTTGAGTTATAATTTTAATTACCTTGTTTTGGAAATTGTGTCAATTCGTTGGAGCAAGAGAAATTATTTTATTTATTTGGAAAAGAACATGTGCTTATAGATTTTTCATTTGGATTATTATAAAAAACAAGAACTGCATTACATGACATCGTCAGCCATTTTGGATTACATCGTCAAGATTCGAACCTGGAACTATTAGAACATTTATTTATTAGGACTCTTGAAATTCCATTAGTGGATTAATTTTTGTGAATTCTATATTGGATTAATGTTGGATTTGATTCTTTAAAACTGTAAGTTTATTTATTTTCTTATGAAAAAAATTGTACTTAATAAATCGTTTGTTAAATTTTACAAGCTTGTTAGTTTTCACACTTTCTGTGTTGCTGCTTATTCGAGCCTAAGCATGTAACAATTGGTATCATCAGTTGGAACAATCAAAATACCAAAATGATAATGTTGCATTATGTGTTGTTGTATCGGTGGCATGTACTTTTGTTAATAGAAAATTTTACTTTCAATGTTCATCTGGGCAGAGTGTGTCTGTGTGTGTTACATGGGGTTTATTTTATGTTGACTTTCAGCCATAACCAGAGTTTATTTTATATCAGTACAGTCACATGGAAATGGACAGTTTTCATAAGAGCTTCATGTACATACCAGAAGCCACATCAGCTTGTGAGTAGGTTTTCTTTTCCTCCAATTTTAATCTTGAGGTTAAATACTCACAAACAGGGAATGTGTCAATAGCTGAAATGTGAACCACATATTTGTCATTTAGCAGTAATGGCTGTACATACTGTTTTCAACAACATATGCATATACTTTTTATAAGACAAGAACAGCTCCAACTGTACAGGCTCAGATCTACTGCTGCAGAATACGCCCACAGATCTGGCTTGCCCAGTCCCGGATTACCCATTAGGCAGAGTAGGCAACTGCCTATGGGCCCCGTGACTTTTATGGGCCCCATCAGGGGCCCCCATGAGACAGTGACCGTGGGTCTGTGGCCCCAAAAGTTTGACTGCCTATGGGCCTCCACGGTGCTTAATCTGGCGCTGGGCTTGCCATTCCGCTTTTTTTTTAGAAGCAATCAGTAAAAGAAACAATAGTAGATCAGGATCTATGTTGTTTGCAGTTTTATTTATAATCAGGTATATACAATATTACTTATGTTCATTAGTTTTATTTATAATCAGGTATATACAATATTACTTATGTTCATTAGTTTTATTTATAATCAGGTATATACAATATTACTTATGTTCATTAGTTTTATTTATACTTAGGTATATACAATATTACTTATGTTCATTAGTTTTATTTATAATCAGGTATATACAATATTACTTATGTTCATTAGTTTTATTTATAATCAGGTATATACGATATTACTTATGTTCATTAGGCTGGTGTTTTTTTATTTAAAGAAGTCTGGCTACCAGTTGATGTTCTACAAAAATCAAGGTGATAGTCATTGTCATCACGAAATGTTGACAAAATTAGCTTCAAGTAGGATATCAATTTCTTGAGAAAGGCATCATATGTATAACATGAAGCCATCAGACATACAAAAGATAAATGCTTTGTACAGAATTTGAATTCCAGAATTTACCTTTGGGTTTAAAGTCAGGCATTGTTTTAACATAGAAAATATTGGATGATCTCTGTTACTATTAATACACAGAGCAATATTTAGAAATTCTTTAAGCTGTTAGACTAGTCATCAAATGGTATGTAATTGTTTTCTCGGATAATGTGGCATGTGTTACTGTGGAATATTATAGTATAAATAATATTCTTCCTACTATTTTAAGGGAGTGCCAGAGGATTTGATCTTCTTTTACAAACACCTGGAGCTGTGTGGAAAATTGTACCGCGTGGAACAGGATCTCCTTATGTACAGACACCATCCAGACTGTGCCACCTTCTCCATCACAGAGTAAGTCTGGCTAAGAAATCCTGCTCACATCGATATCAAACTCAGGACATTTTCTTTTTACCCATATATTGCAACACTGAGTGGACAGGTCATCAGGTCAGTCTTTACTGAATGATCAAAAGATTTATCTCTAGCCACACACAATGTCAGCATTACAATATTAGGTCCATACAGAATTTTTTTTTCAGTAAAACAATCCTTACACAGAGATGGGAGAAATAATTTAGTTGGTTATCAAGAAGAGTCTGGTATGCAGCAGTTCTTTTAGTATTATAGCATTCATTTTGGCAGGATTAAATATAGGTTAGTTTAAATGGAATTAGTTGTCTGCCTTTAGAAAAAAATCATTTACGGCCTATAAGACACTTATGTTCATAACTTATAAAGGGCTTATAAGTGCTAATATGTAATAGATAGGATTATGTAAATTAGGTATTTTCACTTATAAATGAATCATACTTTACTTTTAAGTAAAGTTTAAGTCATGCATTTGTTATGCTTGTACATGATGTAAGTGAATTCCCACTAAATTTCATTAACTTAGGTTTTAAGAAAACCTTTTCATCCTAAGCTTAACAGGATATCATATCTCCAAACTGAAATACAAGTTATTAATATGATAGAAAGTATAAATGCTATAAATTTAAATGACAATGAATGAAATGATATTAGCATATTAAACACATTTGAAATGGCTTTCTCACTATACATTTTTAGCTGAAATAAAACAAAATGCAAAATAACATAAACATAATTTATTTCCTAGATAATAAATAAAAAGTTTCTTTCAAATATATGTCTTATGTAAAATCATTTTTCATTTAGGCACACATAACATAATTTGCAAGAAGTTTTCAACTTGCCATTGGTAATGTAGTTGTCTTTTGGAATTCACTGGCCATTCTACTTAGGCTGAAAAATGAATGCTGATTCCAATATAAACTGTCTTTGTGTAAATCCTAGGATATTTTTGTATATCACATGATGCTGGAAAGAGTTTTAATTCTGGAAACAGGAGAGAAAGCATGGCTTAGCCTAAATTATGATCAGCACGGAAATCTTTTAGGCTCCAGATTTTCCCCACTAAAACAACTTTTTGATGCTAAATCATATTTCAGTAGTCAGTAATAAATTGTCTTCATTTCATTAAAATGTGCATAATTTAGAATTTAATGCAGATTAATGTTTTAATTGAAATTAATAAAATGATTTTATGCTTGATACTGAAAATCTTTTGTTTTGAGGCGTGTCCTGAATATGTAGGTATTTATTCAGACAAGTGCCCCCATTTTGCTATACACATGGCTTTATTCTGGCTTTGATACCTAATGTCCTTCAAGGTTAGAAGTTTTTATTTCATTGGGTGTTTTAAATCTTAAATAAAACATGATGACTTTTATCTTATATGGCTATCATTCAAAATGATAATTGATTGGGAAATTTTGAATTTAAAAAAAAATACATAGTATGACCTTTGGTTGGACTTGTTATAGTTTGCAGTAAACTGTGAACAAGACCTAAGCAAAAAATGACCATGAGCTTAATCTACACATCTACTCAACTGCTAAGGTATGCATGTAAAGTATTAGTAACTTTTAATAATAATAATAATAATAATAATAATAATAATAATAATGATAATGATAATGTAGACTTTATATAGTGCCTAATTTTTAGATGCTCTAAGCACTTTGCAACATCTATAATGATATGACTTCAAAAAACAAAACACCATGAAATTAGAAAACATAAAAGATGCTGAAAATATTAAGGTAGGAAACATTATTAGTTCTTTGAGTTTGTTCTTGCAGTCAAAAACAGTGAGTTTTAAGGTTTCTCTTGAAAGATATCGCTGTGTCTTTGTGTCTAATTTCAATGGGCATTTCATTCCATGTTGCTGGGCCCTGGTATGTAAAAGAATATTGTCCATGTGACTTTGTTTTCATAGTGGGAATAATGAGTATACGATTGTCAGAAGAGGAGTGTAAGTATCTTGCTGGTGTGTACACATGGGTGAGGTCAGATAGGTATGTTGGACTGGAGTCCGATTGAATGGATAGCTAGTGTAGGGTACAGAGCAGTGGGGAGGTGTGCTCTGATCGTGGTACTCTAAGGATGATCTGAGCAGCTGTGTTTTGAACTTTCTGGAGTAGATATTGAGACGATTCAGACAGAATTGAGTTACAGAGTACAGATGAAAACAAGGTGAAATTTAGTCTTATATCTTAATTTTCCTTTTCCAAACACCATTATCTAAAACGTTTTAATAGTGCCTGCTAGAGAACAGTTTGGCATTTCATGTACTAATGGGGGGGGGGGGGATATCCTGGGTGCCAGAGGGCTTGGGGTGCCAAAACAGCTGATAAACACAAAATTGCAAGAAAATCATTGGCAACACTATCATTAGCATGCTTCGTGCCATTTATCCCAAGTATGACACAGATTATAGTTCTTGATGATTTGCAGTTCATTAGATAAATTAAATGCAGTTGGTGGTCGATTACCCCTTCTGTTAAAATGGGGAGAACTGTATATCAGAGACTTTTTTATGCTTGCAAGACATATTAAGTGGGTGTTTGGGCTGCATTACAGAGAAACCATCTGGAGATTGCGTGTGGATTTTATACAGAGACGTGTTCTTGACAAATGGGAGACTTTCACCATTTGGAATGCCGGGAAACAGGGACGCAAACTATTTAGATATCTGACGCCTCAAAACCAAAGAAAGGTAACAACATCAAGTGATTTTGACTCTAGTGGTGTGAACATGCCTTTAATTATATACCACTCAAGCTGTCAATGTTAAACACTGTTGCTAGTAAAGCACAGTGAGCTCCACTTTAAAGAATTATTGCTTTGTGCCAGAAAAATTAAATTTTAGGTAAATAAATGTTTTCAAGAGTCAAAACAAAAATACATTTTGAAGAAATTCGTAGCTCTATGAAAAGTAAAATGTATTTTTATCTATATAGGTCATTATGGTATGGTACCTGCCATAACAAAATGTATCATGCTGAAAACTTGATCCCCCCCCCCAGAACACGATCTTATATTGAGAAACATGGGCAGTTTATACAGCTTATTGTCATAGAGGCAATTAAAAGTAAAATGGTCAGAGGTAAACAACAACCATTTCACAGATTACTAAATTTACTGACAGTAGCAGGAGTGATGTCATTATTTTATTTTTTTAGTTATTGTCTGTGTGGTTGTAGTGATTGGAGTGTGGGCGATGAGTTTTGTGATGGTATTTACAGTGCTCAGTCTACCAACTACTTTTTCATTCTTAAGTGTATCAAACGTTTCAGAGAAAACATATATGTTGTTTGGTTTGTTTACGTTTGAATTTCCTTTTTTTTTTTTTTATATATGCATATATGAGTACCGTATTTTCGCGCATATAAGACGCACCCAAGTATAAGATGCACCCATATATAAGACGCAGGTTTTGACGATTTGTGTAAAAATATTTTATATAAGACACACCCATATATAAGACGCACCCTGGGTGCGGGGTGTGTAAAACTTTGTATAAGACATGTCTTATATACGCGAAAATACAGTAGATAACTTACTCTGAGTTGTACAATGTCAGCTCTTTTGTCACTTGCTTGATGTCACAGGATGAAGCCAGGTTGGGACTGGATTAGTGAAGACACCAAAAGCAACTGTGTTAATAAGATGTTTATTTATAAACGCAATTTAAATATAAAAGAATCTGACACCATTATAAACAGAAGATAAGGAAAATTATAAAGTTCCTTAACATGGAACTATCAACAACAAGTAACTAAACAAAAAAAACCTCAAAGGATGATTTTAACAAAAGGAATTTAAAACTAATGTGAATAACGTTTTATCACACGATCAACAAATACAAGTATATGTATGAATTTACAAATATATCGCTCGTATAACGAGACAGATGTAAATGCCTGTAATTTTGTTTATATTGTTCATATAACGATTTAACAAGGTAAAGGCATGTGAGTTATGATTTTATCGTACATGTAATGATTTAGCAATGTAAAGGTGAAATTATGAATTTATCGTTCAAATAATGATGTTGATATGTAAATGTGAAATTTTTGCTCAAATGCTAATGGCAATAGCAATAAAATGGAACATGTATTTTATAACTATCGTGGCACCCATTTGACGTCCAAGATGTATCTCCGGTTCCACCCGCTCTAGTCAATGGTCAAAGGAAGGGATTACTCACAATACAACACTCATGGCAAGGAGAGAGCACTCACAATACAGCACTTATATGGCAAGGAAGTGCTTACAATACAACAAATATATGGCAAAGAAGGGAGTACTCACAAAACAACAGGAATATGGCAAGGAAGAGACTACTCACAATACAACATGAATATTGCAAAGAAGGGAGTACTCACAATACAACATGAATATGACAAGGAAGAGTACCAGTACTCACAATACAGCATGAATATGGCAAGGAAGGGAGTACTCACAATACAACATGAATATGACAAGGAAGAGAGTACTCACAATACAACACTCATGGCAAGAAAGCGAGCACTCACAATACAACATGAATATGACATGGAAGAGAGTACTCACAAAGAGCATGAAGCAAATTTCACAATATCTAATGCATAGTAATGGTTATACATCTTTAAATAAAATTAATAGAATTAAGATCGTATCATAAGTTAGGGTAACTGTGAAATTTGGTTTCTTTTGTCCATTTTTCAGGTTTCTGCCTTTTGTGATGTTGATGCAAAGAAGATAGCAAAGAAGTTCTATATTTATGAGGAGTCTAAGGTACACAAGATTTACTGGTATCAGACTTTTATAGTTGATAAATTTAACATAACATGTGTTCACGTCTTAATAAGTTCCTCTTTCTGGTCAGAACTAAAGAAAATCTTATTATGAGGACATTCTCAATCTTGGCATTTGTTGTGGGAAAAGCATCTGTAAAAGCCACCTAAAATGGAAGACACGGCAAGTTAGTAGAAAAATCAATCTTGAAACTTTCGTCTGTCCAATTCATTTACCCGAGACATGATAAATAACAAGTATGTCAGTAGGTTAAATCTGTCTGATTCAGATTGTCTTGCTGCAATTTTATAGACAGGAAATAATTTGTTTGCAAGCATATTTTTAATCATTATTAAGTGTGTATATGTGTGTGTGATGCGGATTTTTAACATAGCTTTAAAAACTTTTCTGTCATATTGCTATGATGTCTGCAGTGTGACAGTTTATAGTGATGTCTGCAGCATCATGCTGCAGACATGTCACATCATGTCTCACCCAGTCATATTAAGCTGACACCAGGCTGAGCAGTCCTAACACTAACCTCTTAATGCTGAGCGCCTAATGACTCAGGCTGTTGTTATTACCATTTTTATAAGTTTTTGGTATGACTCAGCCAGGGTTCGAACCCATGACCTCCTGCATTTGGGGCGGACACTGACCACTAGGCCACCATAGCGGTCTGAACATAATTAAGATTATGAAGATGTAACTGTATGTATAAATTAAAAATTAAGAAATCAATTGAAATATAAAATCTCTGTTAGTTAGGAAATCTAAAGGCATTCATTTCTTAAATTTATCATGTTAAACTTTGCAAATTAAGCTTTATTATGGACACAAATGCTGTATGTAGTATTTTTGTAATAAAATTGTATGTAGTATTTTTGTAATAAAATTGTATGGTAGTATTTTTGTAATAAAATTGTATGGTAGTATTTTTGTAATAAAATTGTATGTAGTATTTTTGTAATAAAATTGTATGTAGTATTTTTGTAATAAAATTGTATGGTAGTATTTTTGTAATAAAATTGTATGTAGTATTTTTGTAATAAAATTGTATGGTAGTATTTTTGTAATAAAATTGTATGGTAGTATTTTTGTAATAAAATTGTATGGTAGTATTTTTGTAATAAAATTGTATGGTAGTATTTTTATAATAAAATTGTATGTAGTATTTTTGTAATAAAATTGTATGTAGTATTTTTGTAATAAAATTGTATGGTAGTATTTTTGTAATAAAATTGTATGTAGTATTTTTGTAATAAAATTGTATGATAGTATTTTTGCAAGGCATAATTTAAGTTCTTTTTAACTTTGGCAATGTGCCAAAGTATACAACTATGGTGCACAAAAGATAAACTTTTAAGTACACAGAAATTCACAAAGTTTTAGAACTATGCAAGAGGAATGTTAATGTTTATTTCAAATGTCTTTGTAAGAAGGTTGTTTTTAGATACACTACAGGTTTATCAAAGGTAAATTTTAAAATAAACATTTGCAAATAGGTAAATATTTTTCTGTAGTCTGAAGCTTACAATTTACACTGGTGGTATTTGTTTTAGGTACTTACATACAGTTATTACTATTAAAAAAACACTTTTTTAAAGGTGTAATATAGGTACTTTTTTGAAGGCAGAAGGATATGATAATTGCATACCTTGAAATATCAAAGTAAGGCTTAATGGTAGTAAATGTTTACTAAGGGATTTTTAATGATAAATGTTGATGTGATCTGATTAACTTTTTGCCCTTATAATAAGAGGCATCCTTTCCATCCTTGCTGTCTTTTTACACTAAGATGTACTCAAAATTTATTCTGCATTTTGGGCTACTATGATAGGAATTGTTCTGCTAGTATAATCTTTATTCAATATTTTAACATTTGCATCAATAAAATAACATCTTAGGCCCCTTCCAAAAAAACCAGACTTTCTATTAGTCGACAGAAGTCATGTGACTGATACAACCCCATATCATGCAAAATGAAGTACTTGCCTGATACAGATATATGGCATGGGTGAACGTGTCACAAGGAGTGTCATGACATCATCAGGATGCAAATTATTGTGGTATTTGTGCACATAGAAAATGAATTGTGCTGAAAGGATGAAGAGTTCTGAACAAAGTACCCTGGAGTTGTCACTCGTCTCTTTACTGGCATATAGATTTTTGTCTCATAATGTTACAGGAGAGGCCAAAACCCAAGATCCCTGTAATAGACTTCAGAGAAGCAGCACCACCTTTCATCATATGCATCAAATTGGTAAGGTTGAGGTTCACCTATTCACCTCTAATTCCTGTCTTTCAGAAAGCGTTTGATACGTTTGTTAACAACTTACACTTAAAATGTTAGGCATTAAACCAGAACTTAAATGAATGTTTAGCACAGGTGTGCTTTTGCTGTACTGACATCTGTCATATTTTGTTAAGCTTGTGCTGTTTGTTAACATTTGCTGTTTTTAACTTCTTTTAAGAACTATTTTACTATATTTGACCAATTTTGCAGAGAGTTTTCTGTTATCAAGATCTTTACAGGTCATGCAAGAAAAAGCTTATCCATCATTCAGTATGGCTGTTATTAGCCCATTTTCAAAAGTAAGAAACCCTTAAAGAAATTTCCTTTTAAATACAGCATGACAGAATTTGAGCAAATTAGGAAGCATATTGGTATTAAATTTTAAAAATGTTCTTAAATAATGATGCATACCTACCATAAAATATCACTGCTTTTACCTAAACGATACTGCAAACAACTTCTTAGAAATTGCTTAAAAAAAATGCAATGCTATTTCATGTCATGGTTGTCAACAAACTGTGTATATGTGTGATTAGGATTTTTAACATAGCTTTAACATTTTTTCAGTCATATCACTAAAATGTCTGAGATTGTTACATACGATTGGTAAACAGCAAAGAGACTTGATGACACAATTTATTAACCATATGTTATATGAAAAGTGTGGACGATTTGATCCGAGTATGGTTATTGAATTATTAACACCCCTGTTGACTAGGAGCAAGAACAAATATTGTTTATACAATTGCTGGTTACAATCTGGTTATGCTACTTGAAGTTTTTCTACACAAGTCATATGATCAATTTATAAGTTTAACTTGCCACTAGATATTTACCAATAAGAGACTGATAATTGCCATGCTTCCAAATATGTGTAGCTGAATCTATATTATCAGACTGACTGTATTTTTTATACGATTTTTTAAAAATTTTCTTACTTGTGGACAAATTATTTTTTGATTAACAAAGCAATTTTCAAAAAGAATGTTAACTTGAAGTGAAGTTTCTGGATAAATGTAGTCTGGCTTAATGAGGTTGATGTGTGTGTATTTAAGGACAATTGAGTTAGTATGTCTGTTCTTCAGGGATTTGCTCATTAACACAATCTGGTTATCTTTCAGGACCTTACATCTGGAAGCTTTGAAAAGAATATTGAATCCCTCAAGCTGTTGGAAGGCATGGATTACTTCCATTTTAACTGAAATACCTGAAAAGGTTTCGAACTTTCCAGAATCTGGATAAGATAACAGAAATAGCAAGTGACAAGAAATGTTAAATGTTCATTGTGGTTACTGCAGTTAATGTTTGACCATGTTTGCAATGGTTTCTTATCACATACTACCTATACAAATTGGTCTATGAAGAAACGTCTAGTCAAAAGTGTGACATGAAACCTTGTTCCAGTCTCAAACTAAATTCTTCCAGCACAGCTGAAATGTCCTTAGAGACTTTATTCGGAGATTTCACAGTAGTTTGGAGATATGCAAAATGTTATGAGATTAAAATGCATCTTTGATTTTGTTTGTCTAATTATCTCCATACTACAGCCCTTGAAGGACTACTCCAGTCAGAAAAAGAGATAATTAACTCCTTTAATAAAGATAATGCTCTGAAAATCAGTAGTTACTGTAAATGTTATGAAATTGTCTATTTTGAAAATAAACTTGTAAGAATATTTTGGTTTGTTTGTTTGATGGTTTAGTTGATTCCTGTTTACATATAATCAGTTTGTAAGAAAATATATGATTATATGTTTATTGCCTTGCTTATTTTATGGGTTTGAATGAATATACTGTAAAACATTACTTCCTGTCCCCTCCCCACATGGACAGCAATTGGGATTGTACTTGGACAACAATTGCCAAGGTAGGAATATTCATAATGATAATTCAGTTCAGGGTTTTTGTCTTAAATATTTTATAATATCTAAAGGATAGCATGTTTAATTCTCACCTCTTTGAGGACCAAGAATGGGGTGTATGAGTGATGTTGACCTCTTTATTTAGGGCCAAGAACGCAGCAACTGATGAATCATCAAATTAGAAATGGAAGATCAAAACATTATTACAGATATCCTACCCGAATTGCAATTTGTATTATTAATTTTTTGACAGTTTCTTTAGATGAACAAGCAGAATAAATAATCTGATGATCATAGAAACCAATACTCTTAAAGAGTCTCAATTTTAACTGGTCCAGAACGATAAGTTGACCGTTTGGATATCCATTATAACTACCACTGTGGTGGCTATCTTGAATTTTTTTTATTACTCATTCAGAATGGATGGTAATGTCAGCATTGGATCTTCCCAGTAAGACTTCTTGTATTGTCCAGCTGATCCTAAATGGAAATGGCACTTCTGGGATATCAAATATTAAAATCATTTTATCACTATCCATCCTATCTGTTGCCTTATTCTGACGTCTAATGATGTCTGGTTGGTTTTGAATAAAAAGATGCCCCTTACACATTAAAATGGTGGCCATTTTGAAATTCCTCTTATTGCTACACATGTTGAACAGATGGTCATATCAACATGGTGTTTGGATTCAAAGATTTCTTTTGATGCTTAGTTTATTCTGAATGAAAATGTTTCCAATCTCATATAGGCAAAGGGCAATAACTCTTGCTGATAACTTCCCCATTCCAATGCCAAGTGTCACAAGTTTTTAGGCATCGCTGCTGTATTGATAACAATTACATTTTACCTCCAACAATCATTCTTTTATAGGTTATTTACGTTATTTTAATGTTTTCCCCCCAATTTGAGTGACACTGTTATCTTTATGAACATCATCCATTTGATACCATGTTACAACATGCCATCACTGAATTTGTGTGTCATATACGAGTAGCATGATGTTAACTATTTTCATTTAATCTGTTAGTAGCAGGGTTAGTGTTAACAAGTTAGTAACATGCTGAATTGCTAATTTATGCTCAGGTTTTCTCTTCTTGTGTCATTCAGTAGAAATGTCAAATTAAAGATGTGTCATCTTATCTAGGAAATGACAACATAATTATTGACATCAGGGTAATTGTTACCTTCATTACAGACTCATTGGGGGAGTGTCTACACAGGCTGCCCAGTGTGCCTAAGTCCACCTGCATATCCAAGTGTGGCCATCGAGCCTGTAAGATGCATGGGATTTGTACCAGATCCATTGGACCCCTGTCATAATACATCCTCACTATCACCATCAATCCCATCATTGGTACCGTTTTGATACAAAGGTAAAGCCAACTTGGATACAGGAATCTTAGTGAAAGATCTGTCCATTTTGCCATGCAGTTGGCAACATACTTTTACTATGACAGATTTTGCTGAGAAATCTGTACATACAGCCAACCCCTTCAAGTCGTGACAGCCAGACTGTCTTCTATATCACCAATAACAAGGCCAATCATATGCCAGGCAAATCAGCAGGACTGCAATGCCAGAATTTTCTATGTTCACTGCTTATCAACATGGGAAAGTTACTGACATTTTCAAAGAGGTCAAAATTGAGTCATCAGTAATCCTGGTAAGTCTTATCCAGAGCTGCAGGCAGGACTAGACTCACACTTAGTGGATAAAGCTCCCACATCAGCTTTGTTAAGATCCGACAACGGAATGGACTGAATTAACTTTAAGGCCACATTCAAAGAAAGTCAACAACTTTAGAATTCCCTCCACCTCCTACCACTACTCAAGACTATAAAGTTAAAAGATCAGTAGATTTTGAGGAGGAGATGCCATCTGTTCAGCTCCTTCTTAAATAGATTAAAATTGGTGACCTGGGAAATTCTGAGTTTTTTTTCAGGAAGTCATGTACAGCAGCAGAGAGGGTGAATCCTACAACGTTTTCAGACAAAATTTTGATTGAAATCCTAAAACGAGCCTTCCTACGATCTTATTTTAACCAAAAAAAGGCGAACCCTACAACGTTTTCAGACAAAAAATTGATTGAAATCTCCCTACGAAATCATTTTAACTAAAAAAATGAAAACGATTTTTTAATTAATTTTGGTCGCAACTTGTTGTCATCTACCCTCTCTGCTGCTAAAGTTTTCAGTTCTGGGTTAACAAAAATAATAAATAATTTGATCGAGTCTTTATGATTTTACAAACAGACTAATCGCTAACACCTCTTCTTGTAAATCAATCAGATTATTTGACTGGTCGGTGAGTTTGAAATTAATTCTGGTTAATGAATTATTATGGCATCGCATATAGACAGGATTAATTGGGTTTTCAATAATTAGGAATCCTGGAGGAGCTGTTGGTGCAAATGAATAAAGAATATATCCTTGCTGAGCTTGATTTGATCGTTCGAGATTAATTTGATAGCTTCCTTCGATAACATCACACACTAAATTGAGCGCAATCACCGATGAAATATTCACGTTGAACGGAGCGATATGCTTACCGCCACCGTCTGGGTCATTATTGTGTTTGAGGATTTTTATTTCTGGTGATGCTGTTTTTTTCCATGCATCATGAATTATTCTAAAACCAACATCGATGGTGTCACTGAGAAGTTTTTTTAGTTCCGGTACGTTATATCCTGGTAGTTTAAATGTTGGGATATCTTCAACGCGGATTTTATATTGATTTGCAAATTCTGTTCTCGATGTGGGGTTTTTATCATCGAGAATTACTTGAATAATTTGTGAATTAAATGTTTCCATATCGTCGATAATTTTATTGCATGTTTCTACGATGCTGATAAATTCATCTCGGCTGAGAGAGCCGGATTTAAGAGATATTAACAACAGCGATAAATCATTATTCATTGCTGTGAAATTTTTAATGATTTCAGGTTCGTTAACAAAATTATATTCCTGCAATGGTCCACCCTCCGCCCTATGTTCGTATGCTAACCCAAAAAACTCTATAAATATGTTGTATTTTTTATAACTCCTTATTGGATTTTTAGGTTTTATTCTGTCGGTGATATAATCAGATTTTTGTGGTTCTGGTACATCAACGGTTTCCTCCAGAGTTTTACTCTGGGGCGGTAATTCAGGCCATCCTAGTACGGTTCTTATTGAGCTTTGATAGATATCTACGACGTATCCTTCTGTGTTTATCTCAATTGCGGATGATAGCGTCGGCTCATGAACTGTTATAGCGATTTTCGATTCTGTTCCAGTAATCGATTTTATTCTACGCGCGAATTCATTATTTATTTGTTCTATTTGGTATGACCCTGTTGGTATCGAAACGACGTTCCAGTCTGGGGTACCGTCGTCTTTATTCTTATACGAGAACACCAGTGAATTATTGGGTTCTTGACCACCAAATGATTTTGATCTGATATTAGGCCAACTGTGATACACTCGTAGTTTTGCAAGCGCTATCTCCTTCACTGGGACCGGAGAGGGGAAATTCACACTGAATTCTGGATTCGTTGATGTTATTGATATCATGCTTGTTTGTACTGGGTTCGTGTTCTCCACTATTCGTTGAAGTAATTCCTGCGGTGTTGTCATTGTTATTATACTCATGATTTATTTCTAATTTTGGTATCGAGGAATCATAAATACTGACCATCACTGAGAACTCACAATCTGGTAATGTTGATATTATTGAGATCATTTTGTTTTTTGGGTTCGTGTTTTCTGATTCCATCGGTGTTGTCATTGTTATTATACTCATGTTGTCGCTCTAATTTCGATATCGCGGAATCAAAAATAATGACCATCGCTGAGAATTCACTATCTGATATAATCGTATTATCGAGTGACGACGATATCATCAATGATAATTGCGAATATGCGGTTGATGCAATATGAAATTGAAGTAAGTAATTCTGCAGTTTACTCTGGCTGCATGATGATATCTTTTTTGCTATCCCGGTTGATATACCCCCGATTGTAGCCACCGCAGAAATGCAAATTGGAACTACGACCGGGGCAATCATTGTAACCAATGCAAGTATTATTCCGGCGCCAGCGAGAACGCTTGACAAAGAGTACACAGTAATATCAATTGCGGTGATTCTTCGTCGGTATTTTTTTATTTTTATTTGATACTCCTCAGTGAGGGTTTTGAGTCTATTCTGAAATTCTCTGACCTGATCATAGCGACATTGAGTTGATGAAATCATTTTTATTTTAAAAACACTAGCGTTTTCAATTGTGAAATCCTTTCAATTTAGTTATTTACTTAAATCCGCTACGAATTCTACATACCATGATACCGAAGTTCTAGCCAAATCCTTATCAGTAGCTGTTATAGTGAACTTTTCAGTTTTATCCTTGTCGATGATCGTTGATATCACATTATTGACCCCGGATGAACTCGACGATGATATATTAAATTGAATTGGTGCTACCAGCGTTAATCGATAAATACCCTTGATAGTAGCAGTGATATCTAATTTGTTGTCTGTAGGTGTCCACAAAAATGATCCGTGTTGGATTGTATATACTACGTTATTGGTTTTCTCATGAGGAATTTTTGTTTTTTCAATGATTGTTATCATCCTCGAAAAATCACCTTTGACGGCTTCGATGAAAGTTTTCGTCTCATCGATGGATTTTTTAATATCGGGGAGTTTTATTTCAATTTTATCCAACTGGGTTCCAATAAATTTATCAATGATATTTCTACGAAAAACTGAAAACTGTTTTCCGTTATCTTCAATTTTAGATTCAAGCGTTGCCAGTACAACCACAAAATTTTTTAACTCATCGTTGAGAGTTTTTAATCGATCTGTAATCGTCGAAACGAGTACACCCGGTTTGAGTTTACCCTGATCGGAAAATAACGTGATAGTATCCTTGATTGCGTTTTGTTGTTTAACCAAAATATCATCCAGAGAAATATTACTGGATTTCAATTTACCCTGTTTGTCTTGAAATACAACTATTTCATTAGGATCAACACTTGTTAAATTTAACGTCTCAGCGATTTCATCTTCAATTATTTTTTTTATATCGACAGAATCAGGTGGTGCAGTGCCATCGGGTTTGGGTTTCAAAGATCTCCCCCAAATATCAATCATGTTATTGTAAAACTCTTTCTCTCTCTAAAAAGCGATTGCTAGTGTATTCATTCACGACAACATGTGGTGGTTTTCCGCTTGGGTTACTCAAGGAGTTAGAAATAGCGTCAAGGACATTTAATACTTCGCTGCCGCATATTGGTGGGTCAATCATCGTTTGTGTTGGTAGCGTAGAATACCAAGTCTTCATTGGAAGGGTTTTTATATACCGCATAAACTCTTTTGGTGGGGCTAATCCATATGAATCGAAATAAACAATCCCACGTGGATCAATAGCGTATGCAACCCAGTGAGTACCAGGTCCGGTGCTGTTATCGAGATTAATAATACCTGTTTCAGTTTTGTTTGGTTGATGTGGTAATTGATCTTTCATAAAAACACCTCTGAAATTTTTAATCACTAGTTTTTTTAGCCGCATCCATTAAATCAAAATTGGACATAGGAATCTTCGATTCCTGAATTAATAAATCGTTCCTGGTAGTCTTAGACCCGATCCGTTCACGGATCTTCCGCTGTACCACGAATACGGGGTTCCTGGTAGTCTTAGACCCTTTCCCTTTTTTTTATATCCTTTCCCAGTTGCCTTCTTTAGTGCCATTCCTGCTGCAGTACCAACGGCTCCTAACGCTGCCGCTTTAGCCACCGCTGGGGCTGCTGCTGCAATCAATGCTGGAATCGCAGCTAACAACGGAAATATACCGCCTGTTTTAATCATATTTTTGATAGCAGCCGCAGAGAGAGTAATCTGAACACCTTTTTTGGCTGCAAGTGCATCATTGAAATGTTTCACCTGACGAGTTGTCAGCGATAGTTTATTTGCACCACCAGTCATTTGGTTGGGTTTCAACGTGATTGTGGTTCCACATTTTTTAGCTGATTCCGATTGCAATTTTTTTAATTGACCGGGAGTTAACGCAACACTAATAACACTACCGGTATATGACATTATACATAATTGATTGATTCTAAATCGTTTACAATTTCAATTACATGTTTTCCACTGGTGCATCTACCACTCTCATTCTTCCACCAACACCTTCAAGTAGCATTGATTTATCACTGAGAATGACAGCACCGCTCTATAATTAGCAATAGCACCACGAGTCACATTAGCTCTAAAGTGTATATCAACAACTGACTGTCTTGTCAAATCGAGATGTTCCAGTGAGAAGTAATAGATCGGATACAAATTTTTAAAATCATATTGTGATATTTGCAAACCAGTATCGACATTTTGATCACGTGCCATAAATGACAACAGACGATGATACACGCGTGCAATATGATTTTCTGTGTAATTAAGTTGTATATCCTCGGATGGTTCCTGTTGGCCGTTTATTCTCAGTGAGACGTCTTTCACACCTAACTGATCAAATATCATATGGCTGGAGAGTTGATTGCCAACTCGTGTGTTATCCTGTAACGCAATAAATATATGACGTGGCGCAGCAACACCTTGTTTTGATGCTAGATTCCACGTGAATAACCCGTTCAGATTTGATTGCTTCACATCTGTACTCACGGTTAGCCAACTCAACAACGACTTTCCTCCTTGGTCCATAAATGATAGTAATCGTTCTTCTGCGGTGATTGCTGGAGTCAACACTGGCATCCACAATGATATTTTTGTTAAATTGACTTTACCGGCATCAACATTTGGATTTGCAACATCTGCTGGAATCCTCCAGATTGCGTCACTATCATCACTCTTTCGTACAAGCGATACTGTATGCTTCGCCCCATAAATAACTTTTCGGACGTTTCTACAGAATCCAAATATGTGATGCAGTGGAATCGCGCATGAAAATGATTTACGCGCTCCTTGCAACATTGAAATACGTGTTGCAGCCCCTAGATTGAAATTAACATCGTTGTTTATAATCATATCTTCGATACCAGCAGGAGCAGGGTTAGCAGCACGATCATTTGGTCGTCTTACAACGAATTGTTTTCCTCCAGCGGTATTTGTAGCATCTTTTGCAAACATCATAGAAGGTCCTGCTGATCTTGTATAATCATCGGAATATCTCGCTAACCCGATTATTGTTGTAGCCACATCAACATCGCGATCTATCGACTCGATTTCTTTTCCATCAATGAGATATTTTACACTCTCAAATAACGCCATGATACCATTATTGACAAAACCGACTTGAGTACCAGCTGGAAACGGTGCTGGTACAGCAGTAGTATCAGCAGCTGTTACAAGTCCTCCTTCTACTTCAATAAACGCTTCACAGGGCAAAAAGTATTTACTGGTATCATGGACTTGAAGTTCAATTCTTGCTCGACTATTTGAGTCTATGGCATGATAGGCGTAATATTGATAATCGCGTACAGAATCATCCTTGCCAACTGGGGCGTCTATATCAAACGCCGGATCATGTGATTTTTTGAACATTTTATTCTATTTATCAGAGTCTAAATCGTGAAATCATAAACGATTTTCATCGTCGTAGTTTTTTAAAGCCACTTCCTGCTATCATATTTGCAATATTGCTTTGGTCGGGGGTTAAAGCCATCGACGCTAATTTTTCGTCTACTGCGTTATTTATAATTCTACTAACACTTGCAGGCATTTCCGCTGTAGATGGTAACGGTTTCTTTTTTCGTAAATCAATTCGTGATTTCACTAATGATGTTAATTTATTCTTCGCAGTTGAAAATGCTTTTCCAGCAAGATCTCCAACAGCACCAATACCCTTATCACGAATAACTTCAATTGCTTTCATTCCTAGTTGTTTAGCTAACGGCATCACTTTTGGAGCCATTCTCGCAAATAACCCTGCAATGGTATTGCCTAAACCATCTCCGTAGTATGCTCTATAAACTGGAAACCGTGAATTAACTACGTAGACGGGGGTTGGTTTATCATGATTGTAGTGTATGATCATTATTTGAAATCAGAAACAATTTTTCAATTGGAAACGCTAGCGTTTTTATTCAATCCCGGTGATTAATCACTGTGATAATCCTCTACTAACTCGTCAATGAAATCTCGATATGTTTTGATATCCATGATACCGCCGGCAAATAACCGTCTACAGATATCAGCTGCTTCATTAATTATTTCCGGTGAGTTATTTCCAGCTCGGAAACCTCCTACAAGAACTTCTAATCGTGATATATCATTGATAACACTACCAGGTCATGAAATCCTTGGATTCTCACTGGAATCTTGCAATCCGCTTCCGCTATAACCAGTTGCTTCATCCTGTTTTTTCATTTCGTCTAAATTGGCTTTTTGTAAATAATCAAGAATATCATCATCAGGTGGTAGTTGTTTTTTTAGGTGAAAAAGATATTTTCTTTGCAGGTTGCTGTCGCCTTCCTCGCAATTTTCGTGGTTTTTGTTGTTGTTTAAACTCTTCGTATTGATTACACACTATATCCACCGCTTTTCTATATTCAATATATGATGCGTTATCCTTCTTCCTAATTCTACCTGTTTTTTCAGTTTTGATTTTGTAGAATATATCAACCCAATGATCTAAATTTCTAACAAACATATGATATTCTGGTTTCAACATATTTTTCCTGTTTTCATAAGTCGTAACAACAAGCGCAGGAATTCCTGTTGAATCAGTCTTATTAATCGCTGCTAAACCCGCCTCGTTAAATATTACGCGTAAATCATCTACTATTTCTTTTGATTCCATTTGTTTTGTTTGTTCAGTTTTCGCTGCTATTTTTTCGAGTTCACCAATAACAGATTTTCCCGTCTCGGGAACATCTCCCAGTATAGCACGCTCTATCCCTTTCGTTGCTGTGGTTACTGGTTTAAACAATTCTTCGGATCCCATAGCAAAATCAGTCTGAAGACTCTGTCGTTGTTGTAGTTTATTCCGTACAGAGTCACGAATTGGTACAAATCTCCTGATTGCATCCAGTCGTTCACGAGCCAATCGGGTTGTTAATGCTTCATTGACCATTATTTGAAATCAAAAACAATTTTTCAATTGTAAAACAATTTTTCAATCCCGACCTAACACCATCGATTTTTGACATCCCTTGAGGGTCGGCTAAAAAAAAAATGATTAATAGTCGGTCAATCAAATAATGATAAATGGTCGGTCAATCGAATAATGATAAATGGTCGGTCAATCAAAATTGTTCATTTTCTTGAATTAACGCCCGTAGGTTTCTAACTTTAGAATTAACCTCCTTTTTCAATTCGTATTCGTACCCCAATTCTTTTCGTATTCGTTCTACGATGGTATACAACGGAGCGAACACACGTCACTGGAAAATGCGAGAGAGTCCTTAATAGAATTCTGAATTCTTTTGATGAGCGCATACTTCTTTGGTAGCATATATTTATTGTTGTTAACTCCGTATTCTATATCCTGAAAATCAGACATGATTTGATCAGGATTTAACCCATCTGATAGTTCAATATCCCAACTTTTCAATTTTGAAATCTCGGATAAAATGCTATTCATGTTTTCAGAATTCATTATTCTATAACAATTATATATTTCTAAATGAAAAATATGACGCATTAGACATAACTAAATTGAATTTTTTGTCCCGTCCTTTTTGAAATAGCCGATCGACAAACCCCCTCTGCAACGAATCGTACTGAGGCTCTACAAATATTGAAATACTTGCCGGCTTCATATATTGATTTAAATATTTTTTCTTCGTTAGTTGTTGTATTCAAAGATTTTACTGGTTTCACTTTTTTTGAACAAATGCCAGTCCTTCCTCGTTTGGAATTCTCACTCTGTGTGATTGCTTGCAGATTTGATAAAGAATTGTTCCTTGGATTAGAATCCTTGTGATCGATAACAAAACCATTTTTGATCAATCCATTGAAACATTCAAATACGAAACGATGATTGTAATATTTCTTCTTTCCAACAGTAAAGAACAAATACCCCATACCATTATCCCACCCAACTGGGTTCTTCAGTCTACAGTGTCTTACAACACCATCACTGGATGCTTCATAATTTGTACTCACTGGGTGTGGTCTGAATTCTTGGTTCATTAGTATACTATACTATTTGTCTAATTCATTGACTGATCCATTGCAGTGATTCATTATACATAAACCTTTCATTTAGACACTTGTTTTTAGTATAGCATGAAGGAGTTCAAGAGATTGCCTTCGAAAAATGCTGAATTCAATGCTGATAAGGAGTTTAAGAGATTATTAAAAATCAATCCTAGATTTAATCCCGATAGACCCAAAAAACGTCCAAGAGACGGAAACATGAAAGAGTTTAAGAGATTATTAAAAATTAGTCCTAGATTTAATCTCGATAAACCAAAAAAACGTCCAATAGACGGAAACATGAAAGAGTTTAAGAGATTATTAAAAATCAATCCTAGATTTAATCTCGATAAACCAAAAAAACGTAACAAACGTCCAAGAGACGGAAACATGAAAGAGTTTAAGAGATTATTAAAAATCAATCCTAAATTTAATCTCGATAAACCAAAAAGACGTAACAAAATCAATCCTAGATTTAATCTCGATAAACCCAAAAAACGTCCAATAGACGGAAACATGAAAGAGTTTAAGAGATGATTGAAAATCAATCCTAGATTTAATCTCGATAAACCAAAAAAAACGTCCAAGAGAGATTACCCCTGGAAAGATGCTCAATTCAATCTCGATATATCTTCTAATACACCAAAGAATACAATTCTTGATAAAGCCATGATTAGTAAAATCAGAGACTGTTTTAATGAATTCAAGCGTGATGGAGCATCTTATTGTTTGTCAACATTTCGAATTGATGGTGTTGTTGACGCTACCATGAATGATGAAAAAGCAGCAGTGATAATTTCACGTGTTGGGGGAAAAAGACATTTTTTCCGAATCAAATTCATTATCGAAGTCGATGGCAAATGGATTATTAAGGATAAATTTGAACCAATCCTCAAGAATAAAAAAGCTGTCATTGTGAGTAGAGATTCCAAACCAGGGATTCTAACCGGCATTGACAAACCATACTACGAAAGATCTTATCCCGTAACAGCAATGGTTTATGGGATATATCCGTTAAATGATAAACCCGATATCGCAAAACTAGCTCCTATGAAATATTCGTCAGGGCTTAATTGTGTAGCAGAACGAATAATAGAACACTTCACAAATGCATCCCGAGGAAATAAACTAACTGATCTGCGACGTAGGAAAATAACCGAGTGGGAACTGACAGTGAAACAGCATGGTGCAAAGATTTCTGATATAGCTAAATTAGAAACATCATTACGATTCCCAATAACCGTTATGACGATAACCGGAGAGGTTTTATACGAACCGAAATATAACAAAAATGGAGCACCAATACAGATTATTGATCATAACAAACACGCGTGGACACCTGCGGTAACAATATTTCCACGAGAACGAACCGTGAAATATATCCCTAAGGAGTTCGTCGGGGATGTTTTCTATGAAGAGAAATTATTTGATGCTATTCATGCGTTGTGTAAGGATGATCCCGTGTCAGTGTGGTTACTTAGAAGTGATGAAGAATTCGATCAATTTGTAAAACCAAATGGTGAATTATATCGCATTGAAGAATTAGATAACAGAATGAGAAAAATCGCTAGTGATTTTTCACCGGAGAATTCCCATGAAAAACTACTCACGGATAGTTTTACTATTCCATCAGTGGTAGCTCACTTCGCAAGAGAAAAAAACTCATGGCGTCCAACACGAAGTGATTTTCTCGAGGATGTTAAATTGAGTTGCGTCGAATTTGGTCATGGAGGACTGTGGAATACGAAATACTCATGTGATGGTATGATTTCAATTGATATATCCGCGTGTTATCCCGGAAGTTTTCTCGGGTATGGGGAATGCGCTGAGTACTTCAAACGATTTGGACACCCCACACATGAAATGACTCGTGTTGCGATTAATGGACCATTGCCTGATTTTGATTTAACCGGATTCGCTCGTGTGATATCATTTGAATTAGCTACAGGGTTATATCCGTGTAGTTATGTTTGGCTCGGTAGACACCTATCTGAAAAGGCCTGGATGCCAATAGTGCTATTGAGATATATGATTGATTGTGGTATGCTAATATCGTTGATTGTTTCCGAGGCTATTATATGCTATCGAGCTCAGAAAGAAGTTTGGCTACCACAACCCGATCTAGATAGAATAATCAACGAACTACGAAAACAGTTTCCAGATTTCAGTGAAGAAGAAATCATAAATTGGTCTAAGAAGTTATTTGAAATTAAAAAAGAACAAGCAAAAGATCTCGGAAGAAGAATAATCGGTAAATTTACCCAGGGTGGACGATACGATAACGCAAAATACTCTTCGCGGTTGATCATAGATGTCGCTGAATACGATTTTATTGTAGCGGATTTAATGAAACAAGGAAAACTTGTATCCCGTAAGGATGCTTTTCTATCCAATGGTGAGAAATTAGGTACGGTTGTTACCTACTGTGATGGATATAATTCCCAGTACACACATTTGAGAAGTTCAATGCTAGCCTATGCTTCTATTAATCTATTTCGATGATAAATAGATTTCCTAATACCGCGATTAGAGTAGCCACTGATTCGATGTATATACACAATAAGTACAAATCAGCTGTAGCGGCATTCACAGATCCCGAAGAAAATTGGGGGCGTTGGCGATTTAAAAAGGAGATGCTACATGAGTATTGTGAATCCGCAGACGTTGCCATGGATGATAAATATCTTTGTTGTAACCGTGTTGAAATTCAATCAGAATTTTCTAATGCACCACCGGTAACTGATCCAGTATGTAGATATAAGACAGTTTATTTAAACGGTTGTGGTGGGTCAGGAAAGACAACTCGTGCAATTGAATTATTTCGTCGTGGAAACGCTAGCGTTTCTAACATGATTGTGCTAACACCGACTCACAGACTCGCCAGAGAGATGATACAACGAGGGGTAAATGCTTGCACTTATCACAGTTTTTTTCGATGGAAAGGTGACAAATGGACTCCTGAGCGTATGGGTGATAAATTCATTCCTGAAATCATAATTTGGGATGAAATATGCACAGTGTCATTAGATGTATTAAAAACATTTCTTGAGTGGTTGTTAAACAAAAACACAAAAGTCGTCATGTGCGGTGATCAAGGCCAACCACCACCATTTGTCGGTGCATCTCCACACGAATGGCTAAAGGGTTTTGTAGACTACTATGAAGAAATCACCACTGATTATAGATCACTTGATGAACGATTACGCGAGTTCAAAGCGCTAATTAGATTACAACCGGATAGAATCCAATGCGAAATAGCGCGTGAAGTGATTTCAGAAACCCCAATGAATGATTTCTGGGAAGCGTGGAGACCAAACGATTTGATCATTGCAAGTAGAAAAATAGTCAGGGATACACTTCAGATGAAGTTATTTGAATTGCATAAAGAAAAATTTGCAACGCTTCCAGTACCCCTTTGTTATAGGCCATCGGATACACGAAAACAGAATATTGAAGTTGATATTCCAGGACAGAATGAAAAACAAATTCTGGTATTAAATGATATTGTGCTGGTTGATATCAATGTCGTTGAAGATGCATTGCGTGCTAATAAATCCCCGTGGACGCTAGGATACGCAGCAACAATACACTCTTCACAGGGATTGACTATATCGAATACAATTGTTTGGATGGTGGATAATCACATCGAATGGTCGAATTTAATCTATCTCGCAGTATCCAGAGTACGAAACATAAATCAACTTCGAAGAGTTGTTTTCGATGATAATGACACAACAATAAGTGATATTGATGTTAGCATCATTAATAAAAAACTCTCCGGTTACAAACAACAGGACAAAAAAAAACAACGAGAATTTGATATTGATGCTGAACTAATAATCACTTTGAAGAAACAACAGAATAATCACTGCGCGAGTTGCAATTGTATAATGCGTTGGCAGTATTCGGATAAGGATCCTCGCCAATTTACCGTAGACAGAAAAAATAACAATCTCGGTCATGTCAGAAATAATGTGATGTTGACTTGTCTTGAGTGCAATAGACGCAACGGTGCTAGTTAAGACCATGCGGTGGCAATTGAGTATCCTCGGGAATCACTTGTAGTTGTTGTCGAGTAAAACCCCGCTGAGGGGCAGTTGAATCCAGTTTATAGACTGGAGGTCTACCCGTAGATCGTGTTATACTAGATATCTTATGCGTAGTGACGCTCCAAATAGGATCAGTAGCCCTTTTTCTACCCCCTTCAAGCTCTCCTGGTTCGTATAAGTACCTCACAATGACACTACTACCAAGAATTGGTTGGGAAACGCTAGCGTTTCTAGGGAAATCTTTTTGTGGTTGTACGGGTATTGACTTCTTTTTAATCGCGTTGATAGGTTTCATATTGATTGTTCTAGTAATCTCGTTATTCAGTGCAGTAATCACAGATGGTAATCTTTTAACCCATTCACTGGATCGCTTTTCTTGAATGAATTCTTTTGCGTATTGATATCCAAATAACCGCTCAGCAATCGTCCGATTAAATCGTTCTACAATGGCCTGATCGCGATGTAGCGCAGTATGCCCTCGTCGTATGGTGACATTATGATGTTTCATTGTAGATAACACTGCACCCTGAAATTCCTTGCCAGGATCAACCTGCAATAGATTTGGCCAGTGCAGAGGACCTCGTCGATAAATCCTTTCAAATGCAGAAGCGACTTCAGTGGCCGATTTTGTTTTCAGCGGTTCTGCTTCTTTGTATCGACTTGCAACATCAACTACGGTTAACGCATATTTGTAACCACGATCATGTGGCAGAAATAATATATCAGCCTGATGAACTTCATTAGGAGCGGTCACATCAAAATGCGAGAATTGAATTTGTTTAGGCGGTGGTAGATAAATTTGCCATAGTGCCTGTTTGGATAACCAATTAGCCGCAGTGGTTTTTTTCACTTTTGCAGCTCTAGCGAGTTTATTGATTGCAGCGTTACCCCTCCAGTATCCCCTCGGAGAATAATAAATTGATTCCATATTATTAATTACCAGCACCTAACATCAATTTACTTTTCATAGCCGATTTTATCAAAAATGAAGACAATTTTTCTTTGAAGGATTTATCAGGAATAGCATTTAACGCATGAATTAATTTCACATCTGCTAGATGCCTGTGTTGCAGATTGCTGCTTTTATAAGCAACATCATGAAGGTGACAGGCCTTATCAATGGCGTTTATTGGTTCTTCACCGGGGTTGGGTTGATTTTGATTATTGAGTCTGATATCAAGTCTGGTTCCCGGTCCACAGTAGCTATATCCTGGAAGGTGCTTTTCTCCGGGGTATTTTGCCCATGGGGTTCCAGGGAGTTTTGCTAATTTGGCTGCGATATCACCTCCTCGTCTTTTTTTAAAGGTTCCTTGGGTTTAGAAACAAATCTAAATTTCTTTGTACTACATTGTACGCATTTACCAGAAAGCGCTGATTGGTTATTTTTTGTTGTAATCGTCGTCAAGTCATCTGTGCCAGTACGCGTTTTACACTTCACACAATATAGATCCATAATTTATGTATAGAAATATGGATATACATGTAATTGATTTTTCAGCGACTAAAACAAGAGAACCAATTAAGCATCATGCAGCGCTACCAAACTCTATCCGGATGATTATAATCGGGCCATCTGGATCCGGTAAAACGCAATTGTTGCTCAATTTAATAATGAGATGGATGAAGTGGGATAAGTTGTATTTAATTGCCCCTAGCGTAGATGATCAACGATGTTATGAAGTGCTAAAAGATTTTAACGAGAATGCATCAGAAATTAAGGGTGAGAACGCCATTGATTTTATAACCGATATCGATGAAGCACCGAGCATTGATGATATTGATGGAGATATTAACAATTTAGTCGTATACGACGATATAATGTTGGATAAACAAAAAAATCCTGCTAGAATATTTTCCCGTGGGCGTCACAAAAACACTGACGTGATATATGTCACTCAACGCTACACTCAGGTTCCAAAAGTCATCAGAGATAACTGCAATATTCTTTCTGTATTCAACGGAGTTGATACTCATACTCTTAGAAATATTTGGCAGACATGGTGTTCTGATATGGACTTCAATCAATTTAAAAACTTCTTTAGTCATGCTCAGTCAAAACCACACGGATTCGCAACAATAAATTTACATGATCCTCGGATACGATATCGTATCGGACTTGATCAAATATTCGGTTAAAATCGTAAAAGAATTATTAACCCAGAACTGAAAACTTTAGCAGCAGAGAGGGTAGATGACAACAAGTTGCGACCAAAATTAATTAAAAAATCGTTTTCATTTTTTTAGTTAAAATGATTTCGTAGGGAGATTTCAATCAATTTTTTGTCTGAAAACGTTGTAGGGTTCGCCTTTTTTTTGGTTAAAATAAGATCGTAGGAAGGCTCGTTTTAGGATTTCAATCAAAATTTTGTCTGAAAACGTTGTAGGATTCACCCTCTCTGCTGCTTGTACATATTCACTCTTGATCTTCCAGGCATTGACAAAAATCTAACAGCAATTCAAATTACCACTCTACTGTTAAAAAAGGTGGTAAAAAATGTGTTCCATGCCACATCAAAGCTAATTCAGAATTTAGTTTTGCTATGTCTTATGTTAGAGTTGGCCTCATTGGCAATTTTCCAAATTGTAGAGAAATCCAGCAATTGCCACACTTAGGAGGTGATAGCCAAGATGGCTAAAGTCGCTAACCAGGCAGCTCACCTTTCCATGGACATTCTTTTGACTTCTTCTGACAATTTTGGCATGATACGACATGACATACATCTGTGGTCCATGTTGCTCAAGCCTCATCATACTCTGGATTTTTTTTATGGTTTAACGCCATTTTTAAGCTATACATGGCGGCCAGTATTAATGGTAGAGGAAGAAACCGGACAAACCCCGGAAAGAACCACCGACCCACGAGAAGCTACTGGCAAGCTTTCTCACATAACTACATTTGCCGAATCTTAGATTCGAACACACGCAGACAGAGGTGAGATGGCAGTGGTCCGTAACGGACAGCGCCTTAGACCACTCGGCCACTCGGGGGCCCTACCCTGGATTTAAGAATGACACTGTTTGTGTCACTGTTACTCTTTGGAAGAAAAATTTCTCAAGCAACCAAAATCCTTCACTCTGTTTACAAATGGATAATGTCCTGGATTTAACATGGTTCAGTTCAAATAAATTTGTGCCTTTTACTATTGGTTTATATGAGATTGTCGTTTAGTATAGCTGGATTTATGAGGTACTAAGCTTTTATTTCTAGCATTAATGTGATTAGTTAAGTATTGCAAGAGAAATACAATTTACACTAAAGTTTTATTTCTGGACCAGTTAAATGTATCTTTTGATTTCATTCATTGGCACACACACATGCACAGACAACCACACCCACACAAGCCTTATCGAAACTGGTATCACTTACTGTGACAGTAGGTAATTTTGCAATTCCTGTGCTAAGTCATGTACCTGTAATCTTCAAGTATACATCTGACATGTACCTGTAATCTCTTAATATGCATGTGACACATACCTATGATCTTCAAATATAGATGTGAATATTTTATGACTTATAATGCTATATGAAATTTTTTTCACGTGAAAGCATGTAATATTTACCGTAATAAGAACTATGCATAAACAATATAATACATGAAAATTTGATTGTGGTATTTTTTCTTCTTAGTGTTTATTTTTCAACCTAGAAAACTGGTGCAAAAACCTGTTATGACAGACCACCTGTCTTGAGAGACTACTTTTTTGTTGGTAGAAAGGGTGGTCTCTTATGATAGGCTTTTCTTGAAAATCATATTATTGCTGTTTTTTTTTAACTGATGGTCATATTAATATTGAGTTTTAAACTAAAAGAAGACTCATTTATTTATCTTTGGTTCAAGAGGGAACATGGTGATTGGTGAAAGGTAGCTAGTTCAGGATTCAAATGATGCTCATCTGATCCCTCAGGATAAACCATTGTGGTCATCTTGAAAATCCTGTTATCACTGCTCCTCCTGCATGAATTTGACAAGGGCTATTTTAAAAAAATTCTTGCAAGGTTTAATTGGTTCTAAAATGGTGCTGATCTGAACACCAACATATCCACACTTCTGTGGAGGAGTTTAAAATCAAGTGAAATGTAATTGCTTAAAATTTTGTGCTTTATGGACACAATGACTTGTTTAATATATACAAGCAAATTTGACCAGACATTGTATTTATTTATGTTCTAATGAGCAAGCTGATAGCACTCTAACATGGATTTTAATGTCAAAGGTCTAGAATCATTTTGTTAGTGTACTGGTGTAAAAGATTGATATTGCAAAAAAGTATGAATTTATTTGTTTATCAAACCCAGGGTATGGATATATATAAGAAAAATACTTTGTATGAAGCCATTTCCTCCAACCCTCACAATATGTATAGATTTAATCAAACTTCGGATGTGAGTATATTTTGACATTGTCATAAACAAAGGCCACAACATGGAACTTTGTTTAGTAAAAACAGTTATATTGTGAACATGTTAACTCAGACATGCAACAAAATAGTTTAGTTGTCAAATGTGATATGTTGACATTTCTTAAGAATACCAGAGATGGTTTCAATACTCTGCAGTTAAAAGAAAGAAAAGTAGAGAAGAAATGGACTTACTTTAGATACCTGGAAATTATATTTGGGCAATGGAGTATTATTCCCTTAAATGAATTCTTGCTTCTGTATTAGTTACTAATGAATAAACATGACCTTGTGCACTGGAAAGCAGACATCAACTCACAAATGTATTGAAAGGGGTTAGGAATAAATCCTTCATAATTGTATTCATACTCTCTGAATGGCTGTGATCAGGTCCCACATAGTCATTATTTTATTATCAGCCCTTTGATATAAAAAGCTCTGAGCAACGAAGAATTAAATATGTTGGTTTTCATTTTTACTTGAAAGTATTTGAACTATAATAATTGCTGTCAGCAGTTTTTCTCAGCAACATCATTTATCTGCTGTACAATGAAATATGGTATGATCTCACTTATAAGTCCAAGCTACATAGAACCTGACATTTTGTATCGGAAAATGATGAGGATCTATGTTGTTTGTTCTACTGATTACTTCTAACAAACTGCACAGACCTAGATCAGTCAAAACATTATGAAGTAGCAGATCTGGGTCTGTACAGTTTGTAGTTGAGACTTATTTAGCCGTATTTGGTATATGTTGCCATCTGTAAACTGTTAAATAGATCTGTTTGTTTGAATAGGAGTTTTAACATAGCTTTAACAATTTTTCAGCCATATCGCTACAATGTCTGTAGTGAGGCAGTTTATAGTGATGTCAAGCACTGGGGCATCATGCCACAGACATGTAGCATGATGTCCCACCCAGTTACACCAGACCGACCAGTCCTAACACTAACCTCTTAACGCTGAGCGCCAAGCGAGGCAGCTGTTAGTACCATTTTTATACGTCTTTGGTATGACTCGGATGAGAATTGAACCCACGACCTCCCGCTTCTGCGGCAGATGCTGTAACCACTAGGCCACTGGAGTGGTTTCAAGACTGTTGTATGTACCCAATAATGTCTTGTAAATGTCACAAGCACTTTTGGGTGGTTTATAACTTTATGATCAATGATAGCATTTACTGATTTTCTCAAATTTGCACTGCCTCACTTTTGCATCATGGTATATTGCTTTGTAAAACAAATATTGTTGATTGGTGAATTTGGATATCATTGTTATATTAATACCCAAATGGATTTGTTTTATTAGCTTGTTCTTGAACATCATTAACATCATCAAAAATGTCACTCGCAGTGGGCAAGTTAAGTTTATTTTGCGACTGTACTTTTTAAGTGTATTACAGCATCAAGTACTCAACAGATACCAGCGGCAAAAATAAACATTTAATCTATGTTCAATACATGATTTATTATTCTTATATTATTCTTTTAAATAATATATGTTTGTAGGAACAACTTGGAAACCTTGATACTTTTGGCATTGTCCATCAAATTTGGTCCTATTCTGTTTAATTCGGCTTAAGATGTTTTTTCTCTATACAACTTTTTATAAGAGCAGAGGGTGCACTGTCATCATTTACATAAATCTGAAAGGCAACTGTTCCAGGATGCTTTCTCTTAAAACTTGCTAAATTTCTGTTGAGCCATTTTTTAAAAATTGGCTTGAAGATTTTTACAAGGCTAGTAGTAGTAACCTTATCTGATGGCTGATCAATGTCATGTTAAATTTTGGTTTAAATCAGACCAGGCTACTTGTTGTGGGGGTGAAATTGGTCTAGCATTTTATTGTCTTCATGGTTTAATTGGTCCATTGTTCTTTTTTCTTCTTGGTTTAAATTGGTTGATTGTTTTTTTTTTTTTTTAAATTGGTTCATTGTTTTTTTTTCAAAATGCAGTAGTTGCAAGGATCATGTGCAACAGCTATATGACCATACGACAAGTTTATCGTGAAGTTATGGCCAAGTCAGCTGACTTAACAGTCTAATAAAGGATATGTTTTCCACGTTTCATACTTGTAAAGTAATAATAGTCAATTCAAAGTCATGTGGGATAATCTTTGTTTAAGGTGCTGCAGATGACAAAAATGAAAAGCTCTTTAACTATTATGCTCTTAGTATGGGATTCCAATAAATAATGGAGCACCTTAACTATTCTGTTGTTATTATGGGATTGCAATAAATAATGAAACACCTTTATTATTCTGTTCTTAGTATGGGATTCCAATAAATAATGGAGCACCTTAACTATTCTGTTGTTATTATGGGATTGCAATAAATAATGAAACACCTTTATTATTCTGTTCTTAGTATGGGATTCCAATAAATAGTGGAGCACCTTAACTATTCTGTTGTTATTATGGGATTGCAATAAATAATGAAACACCTTTATTATTCTGTTCTTATTATGGGATTCCAATAAATAATGGAGCACCTTAACTTTTCTGTTGTTATTATGGGATTGCAATAAATAATGAAACACCTTTATTATTCTGTTCTTATTATGGGATTCCAAAAAATAATGGAGCACCTTAACTTTTCTGTTGTTATTATGGGATTCCAATAAATTATGGAGCACCTTAAATTTTCTGTTCTTATTATGGGATTCCAATAAATAATGGAGTACATTATTAAAAATATTATGTATACTCACAGGCATGTCAGATCCAACTGCAAACTGCATTGACCCAGAACTGTCAACACATAATGCATTGACGGATCTGGGTTTAAGCATTGTGTTAGGATAATCAGTTTTAAATATACCCTAATCTATTGGTACATTACATGGTGGCAATTCAGGGTCTATGTTATTTGCAGTTAGACTTGATTTTAGAGTGAGTATTCTGCTTAGTATCCTTTAATGATTAAGTCACCACAGAAATGACAGCAAGTATTTATTTCAAAACCTCACACTTTCAAAAGAAAATCATTTTGGCACCCAGTTACAAATATTTTATTGAAGCAAAAATTGCTACATCAAACATCTGCATACAATATGCAAACAATCCAGTGAAAAGTAACACAACTTTGTGAGAGAGAAAAAAATGTACACATTTAGGGTGATACACTTTGTAAATATACTTTTCCAATAGCCTGATAAATTATACAAGAGATTAATTTTGCTGGCACTGAACTGAGCTCTCTCAGTTTCATTGCAAAATACTAGCATGTGTATAGCATAATAATCTAATGCTTCCATTATAAATTAATGTTCCCATTCAGAGTTTATAATAACAATCTAATGCTCCCATTTAAAGCATAGCATAATATAATGCTTCCATTCAGAGCATAGCATTATAGCATAATAATTTGTTCCATTCAGAGCATAGCATTATAGCATAATAATTTGTTCCATTCAGAGCATAGCATAATAGTCTAATGCTCCCATTCTGAGTGAAGCATACTAATCTAATGCTATCATTCAGAGCATAGCATAATGTAATGCTCCCATTTTGAGCATAGCATAATACTCTAATGCTCCCATTCTGAGCATATAATAATATAATGGTCCCATTCAGAGCATAGCATTTAACAATGCTCCAATTCAAAGCACATCATAATAATCTAATCAATGCTACTTTCAAAATACAGTAATTTAATGCTCTTATTAGAGCACAGCATAATAATTTAATGCTGTTTTTAACATTACAGTATAATAATCTACATGCTCGTATTCAGAGCATAGCATAAATCTAACGCTCATTTCTGAACATAACAATAATCTAATGCCCCTATAAGAGCAGAAATTCTGTAAAAGCAAAACATACAAAGAGAACTTAACATGGTCAAGGCCTGCATGTCGAGTCCATGTTCAAAATATTGCTGTAAAATGTATGAAAGTTTGTTAAAGCATATCACAAAAAGAAATGTCTGATCCCAAATATGAAGTAAATTCATCAAGGAGTTTAGGCAATGTAAAAAAAGAAACAACAAGATCTTCCCACAAATCTCTGACAACCTTAACCTCAAGATAAAAGCTACAAGGGTTGATTGATCATGTAAAATGGATTGCTTTAGCTTGATGATTCATGCCAATTATGATGATGTTATCATGATGTTTAAAGAATAATGCAAATCAAAAGGTTTAAGCAAAACCTCAAACTGTTCACATTGCTGCTGCCACTGACAGAAAAGTGACGCGCGTCTTACTTTTAACTAATGTAAGCTCTGCAAAATATAGACAAGCACTCAATGAAAACTGACAAATTTTGTTCTTAACTGATGGCTGATACTTTCCATCTATTATTCAAATCTGCTGCGAACATCTCTGAAGATGCAACCAAAACTAGTATTTAATTTTGATGTATTTGCTGGTAAATTGGCAGATCTTACAACATTAAAATCATCAGTACACATTTTTCAAACCCCAGCCCAGACTTACAAAAGACTTGGCACTCAGCATCTGAATAGGTTAATGTTAGGACTGGCGTCAGGATAATGTGTCTGTGCCATGATGCTCAGTGCTATAAACCATCAGTCATAATAGCAATACGACTAAAATTGTTAAAGCTACATTTACAATCCAAATTACACACACACACACACACATTACACACACATTAGATGGTATAGCAATAACATTATGATGGAACGTTTTTTTCTTTTATCAGCCTGTGTTTTTAATATCAGTTTTCAATAAAGATCTCCATTTCTTTCTGATCCAGTTATGATATGTATTTTTTATAATGCATATAATATTCATTGACATTATTGGATGATGTAATTGTTTGCATATTTTAAGGTCATTCATTTTTATATTTGTACCTGAAGCAAAATTTGTGCACAACTTTTTAATTTATTGAAATCTGTGTTAGTCTTGATATTTTATTTCTTGTGGTTTAGAACTAATTATGCATGAGCCATCGTTCCTCTTGAAGATACTGTGACCCTAACCATTGACCTTTACACCTGAAATTTAATAGCTTCATTTTTTGCATTAATTGTGAGTCACATCTATTCATTAGAATGTCTAAAAGGTCAACCATAGAAATGTTGTTACATCCAGTGTTTGGTTGAAGTAGATGGCAAGCACATAAATGTCAGCCTTGACCTTTTCCATGCAAATCGAAAAGGTCAACATATGATATATGATATAATTTACCTTAGTGCAGGAGTATGAAAATAGAAATTTCTGAAAATTGCAGTAATTTATTTGGATCTTGAAAAATCATTGGATGATTAACATCATACTGCATTGCACATGGAAAGTTGTATGATGCACGTCCGATCAGATATTGTTACTCTACAGTATTCCTATATCTGACCATACTACAATAGTATGGTCCATTCCTTTCTTTAAAATATAGAATAAAAGTGCCCAAGAAAGATTCTGATCTCAATTTATACTTTTTATATGGGTAAACATTACCTGCAAACAAATACTACAAGCACCGGTTTCAAATTTAAATGACCTAAAGGCAGTTATGAAACTTCACCTGTGTCATCAAAATCTGCTAGTCTAGATGAGACAAAAGTTGAAATAATTGACTGTTAACACCTTGGAACAATGAAATGAAGCTTGCTGCAATCTTTTACTCCAAAAATGCAACAAATGCATACTGAGAAACATGAGAAACAAGTTTAATGGAACCACTCTTGTTGTACCAGACTTAGAATAACTTTTTATTTGTTCCAAAACTTACAATTATTTAATTACCACTGGGTCAAAATGGATAGGATTTGCTCTTGTTGTCGTACATGTATTAATTATTTTGATTACAATAAAATTCAGATGTTTTGGAAACTTAAGGGTAATTTCAGCTTTAAAGACTGGATATGACAACATATTTGGTGCTGCAGTGGTGTGAAAATCAGAGCACATTCATTAGTTTTTTAAAAACCTCTATGACCTTGAATTTTTGACCACATTGCTAGGAATGCCTTTTCCTTCCTTTTTAACATCTTTGCCAAATAGGACAGTATGACATTCATGGTTTAGCGGGTTTAAAACTATGCGTCTGTACATAATCTGGCTATTTATGGTGGCCAGCATACCTGGTGAAGAAAGAACCCGAGATGATCACAGAAAGAAAAATTGACCCAAGGGTACTACATGTAGTGGCAAGCTGTTTGATATACACATTGGTTATGCCAATATATGAGAGAGAGAGAAAGAAAGATAAAGAGAAAAATAGATGGACAGCTACTGGCAAGCTTTCTTACATGCCCACATTGTCCGAATCTTGAGACTTGAACCCACTCAGACAGGTGAGATGGCAGGGATCCATAACAGAGAGCACTTTAGATCACTTGACCACTCTGGGCCCCAAAAAAGAAAGAAAGAAGAGAGAGAGAGAGAGAGAGAGAGAGAGAGAGAGAGAGAGAGAGAGAGAGAGAGAGAGAGAGAGAGAGAGAAAGAGAGAGAGAGAGAGAGATTACTGAAACAGTTAAAGATCTATAAATGCTTTGGAATGGGTTAAGCTGATTTTTTTCTGTAATGTTTGTATACAATAGGAGAATGAACAGAAAAAGAAAAAAAACCCTTGAATCTCCTGTTTAATTGGTACAATAAAACATACAGGCATATAACTGATGTACAGTATTTACATACAACAAATGGGTACAAGTTTATCATAGTCAGGTAGGTTCTGAGATTCATATGTATACATGTTACTATTTCTGCTGGTGATTAGCACAGAGAAAGGAATTTGGACACAATTTCATTCTACAGAATGGGAGCCGAATGCTAGAAAGCTCTAGGTCTCGTTTATTTCTAAGTTCAAATTATAAAATTGTAAGTTTTGAGCAAGACCATTTTAAATATCTTACTTTGAGCTTTCTCTCACTCTCCTCAAACAAATACTATTTTCTTTTGTGATCTGATGACAAAAAATGTGATACTAGTTGAATTGCTTTGTTCACAAGGTTTTCTTTCCATTACTGATGTTTCTTTTTATCTTTTATGAGAATCAAATGATGGAATAGCTTGTATGACAACAGTATGATTCCCCTATCCCTGAATACACAGTTTATTATTAACATGATTGCAAAGAAACAAACCTGCAGAAGAGCTGTTGTAGTGTGTTTAGGTTATCAGTGCACAAAAAGGAAATTAACATGTCATTGGCAGAGAAAACAAAGCATGCTGATTGCTTCTGTTAGTTTACACATTAGCGTTTATCTTCAAAAAAGGTACAAGTGAACCTACATGAATCTAGGATAACTTTTGTACCCACTTTTGATTAAAAACATCCTAACTACTACTTTTATATTTAATACGAACATGTATGGTTTAAATTTTAAAAAAATACCAAATCTTCAAAATACTTTTGAAGCAAATTTTTAGCATTTTTTTTATCTTCGTGCAGCAGCCATGAGAACTATGCTTTTTCAAGTTTTAAATAGTCTTGTATAATAATGATAACATTAGATGTTATCATACCCATGTTAACGTCAAGTTGTGCATGGTGTAACCATAGCTGTTAACATACACGTTAATGTCAAGTTGTACATGGTATAATTATAGATGTTAATCATACCCATGTTAATGTCAAGTTGTACATGGTTTAACTATAGATGTCATCATACCCATGATAATGTCAAGTTGTGCATGGTGTAACTATCATAACATGTGCATTTTGTTTCACTTTAGTTGGGTATAAATGTGATTTTAGTTATTAATTTATTCTAGGTTTATAATTTTTTACTGCAAAAGTACAATATATTTGACTTTCATATGATCATTAAAATGGCATACTGCATGAACTGCAACAGAAATAGTACTAAAACATTTGATTCTCTGTACAAAATGTATTAAATTAAATACAGTTTGAGAGACATTATCATTATGTTAATACTAAAATTTGATTTGGTATTATATACATCATGCACTATCTTTGTTTGAATTTGGAAATGTTTATAATTAACAGATTGGGCTTTTCAGTATAAAAAGGTAAGCACATTGCTCCCAAAGAGATAATTATGTAGATATATCAGTACCTCTGTCCCTCTCTGAACCTCCTTATTGCAAGCTTGAAGGGGTCGCAAACATTATACCATGCTTATTGTATCAAGACTACATCTACTCTATCGGAAGCAACTGAGAAAGTGGGATGCTCTGAGCATGCGATTTCTTAATCCTCTCTCCACCCCAAAAGTGTAAAACAATGAGATTACAATAATTGTGAGCTGTACCATAAAAGTGCTCTAAGTTTGCCTTATAGATACTGTCAGATTAAAACACTTCAATCTTTAATCTAGAATTACAGAATGGCCCATGTGACCTTGAGCTTTACCTCTTAAACCTTCAATATGTTCTTTCCCATTGATGGACTTCTGGGCTGTATTTTATTATTATCCACTGATACAGCTCAAATAGTGCCATTCAAAACAAAGTAACCATTACCTTATGAAAAATGGATGGCCAACAGACAGACGACTATGAAATTCATCAAAATACACAAAATGGTGTATTACTAGATTCCTGAACTGATCTGCTTGATAAGTTGGCATGAAAATAAGCTGGATTGATTAATATTACCTTACTCTTCCTACATACATATAAACAAGCCAACATGGTAGCCAGAGTGGTGAATGGTGAGGTGAAGGAGTTTGTACACAAGTCTACCTTTTATTGTTTTAGATCATTTGTACTAGAGTTTACCATTATAATATGTAGACAATAATAGTAAATACTGTGGTTAGCTCATTTTCTTTCTCATTACTATCTTTTGGGCACACAACTAAGAAAATACAGTACCAGTCAGAATATGAAAACTATAAAAAAAACCACCTTAAAAATGCTGTATTTTATATGAATTTTGACCATGTCTCAGTAAGCCTTATTCTAAAAAACATATCATGGAGTCTATTTTCATATTTATTAATGGCAAGTAAAAAAAAAAAAGCATTCATTTCCACCTCAAAAAACAACGATCTTGTCAAAAGATTATCATTGAAAGTCAATACAGTTCCCACAAGAAAGATTTAAATTGACTCTGCACTTTTGTAAAGACTTGCAGGCAGTACAGTGTAAGAACTACCCAGTACAGTGTAAGAACTACCCAGTAAGTGTAAGAACTACCCAGTAAGTGTAAGAACTACCCAGTACAGTGTGACCCATGCTTTGTTATAACCTGAATTCGGATACAACATGGTCAATGTTTAGCTCCTGAAATTTTATATACATGTATTTTTCTCATACATGAAAAAAATTCTTAAAGGTATGAAAAAAATAATTTTTTTTTCTATCATTTTGTGGAAGAGATTGCAATTGATTAATACTAGACGATTGTGGCATGGCTCTGGAAATTTTATATATTCTCTCATACACAAAAAACAGTTTTTTCTTCTTCCGAGTATGAAAAATGATGTGAAAATATTTATTCTAGGATCATGATATTTTACTGCACGCATTTATTACCTAGCCCCCCACACACATTGTTTGGGGTAAATGCATCATTTCCTAACTGACCTGGTTGCTTATAACATGGTTCGGTCTATTATGCAGTCCGGTTTTATGGCTATGTTATACTTTTTTGTTATAGTGGGGTCACACTGTACTAGCAGCTGAGTATTCCTATTTCCACAGCAGAACTGCTTGGTATCATTACACAAAGTCTGTACAGTCCAAACTTCCACAGCATACATGTTCACTTTGGAATAGACTGGTTAGTCTGGTTTCCACAACAGACACACTTACTTTGTGTTAGACTGGTTAATCTGGCATTCACAGCAGACATGTTCACTTTGGATTAGACTGGTTAATCTGACTTTCACAGTAGACATATTCACTTTGGGTTAGTTTCACTGGCTTCCACAGCAGACATTCAGTTTAGGTTAAACTGTTTAACTGAAGTAAAAGCAGAAAGAAACCCAATGAAATATTATACCCTCTATATAATATTACAGTGTTTATAAATATGAAAATATAGCAACAGCAACAAACATCTAAAAACATCTTAGAAACAAGCAAACAAAACAAATTTAGTTGCTATAGGAACAAACTGGTAGTATATTAGCAAAGTGAACATTTGTTTTACCAAAAAATAAAAAGATGTAGAAAATTTTTTTTTCTCCAAAAGCAAAAACAAAATACCTTATACATCCATGGGGCATGTGTGATGGCTTTTCCTAGAATAAACTTTTAATCCTTAAGTATGTTTTTCCTATCCTTTTTTGTTGGGATATAATTTAAATGACTATACAATAGAATGAGAACATTGTCATGGTTGTGTAAAAATATACATATCTCACATCATGACTGATAGATGCACATGTAATGGCTGTGTGATAATATACATATCTCACATGACTAATAGATACACATGTCATGGTTGTGTAAAAATATACATATCTCACATGACTAATAGATACACATGTCATGGTTGTGTAAAAATATACATATCTCACATCATGACTGATAGATGCACATGTAATGGCTGTGTGATAATATACATATCTCATATCATGACTGATAGATTCACATGTCATGGCTGTGTGATAATATACATATCTCACATCATGACTAATAGATACACATGTCATGGCTGTGTGATAATATATATATCTCACATGACTAATAGATACACATGTCATGGCTGTGTGATAATATACATATCTTACATCATGACTGATAGATACACATGTCATGGCTGTGTGATAATATACATATCTCACATCACGTCTGATAGATACACATGTCATGGCTGTGTGATAATATTCACATCTCAAATTATGGCTGTTTGAAAATAAACACATCTTGTTGTCATGCCTTAGTGATAATATACATATCTTGTGTGTAGAAAAGTAAAATATCTGGCCACCTGATTTGCATCAAAACTATTCATTATATTGCTGGCATGTTCAATCATAGAAAAGTCAAGAATACACAAAGGCAACATGGCACAAACAGGACTTGCCAAGTATGAATCCTTGCAGATGAATGAAAAGGATTTGTTTTGAGATCACAAACACCTTTATGCCAATACATTCAATTTTTCAATAAATAAATCTGGTAATAAATTATCACAGGGATGTACATACCAGCTTTTAGGTAATATAAAACTACTATTTTCATATACCTGGTTTGTATAAATTTGAGTGCATTTTACCAATGAGCTATCCTGGACAGGGTTTTTATATGCATCAAAGGTACAGAACTATCTTTTTAGATATCTAATGATATAGGCATAAAAAAACATGTCAGTATATATTTCCTTGTTTTAATTATTAAAACCTGTGAAAATGAAAGACCAAAACTTAGAAAACCTAGAACTGTACAACAACAATGGCTTGCCATTGTAAAAATGACTGCAAATTCCACCCACCCACTATTGACACAGACTGTTGGGGGGGGGGGCTCATAATGTAAAATCCATTACATACATTATGTATCTATCTGGCTGCATGATATATTAAGTTTAGTGTGTTAATAGTGTTAAATACCATTGTAATTTGATTTTTTTTAAAAATCTTACCGATTGCCCCCAAAAGAACTGTAATTTTGAGTCCGTAGTGACAATGACTCGTTAAGATGGTCACAACAGAGATGATGTAACTATGATGTTTTAATCCAGCAGTTTAGAACACATGGTCAATTAAAGGCAGGTGGATTATATATGATGCTGATGATACACTATATCCCTATTTATATCTCCACTGATGCATTTCATATGTACTGATCTATACAGAGCTGGACACATTTTAAACCTAAGCTATCCAAACTGCATATTTTATAATATATCTTAACTTTGTGTCTATTACGTTAAGAAAGGTAAATTTTTAAAGCTGGAATTAAGTACATTTTTCTGTTTTAATGGGATTGAAAAATGTCTTGTTGAATCTGATGGTAGATCTGACCACAACAGGCAGACATATGCTTTCATATATGATGCCTTTTTGTGGATAATTACCTTGTTGGCAACTTTAACCCTTTACTCCCCATCTACGCTTTTCTATGCCTTAACCTTTGCACCCCGTCTACGCTTTTCTACGCCTTTACCATTGCCCCACATCTACAGGTAATATGGTTTGATTTTTATATGAAGTGCAAAGAGTTAATAAGTATGGTGATAATTCTGAATACAATATGCCTGACCAACATGCTTATAGGTATGTATCAAATTAGGCTTACATGGAAATCTGATTAAATGTATACAGGGAAGTCTGCTTAAAATTACACGTCAGCTTAAATGTATACAGGGAAGTCTGCTTAAATGTATACATGGAGTCTACTTAAAATTATACAAGTCAGCTTAAATGTATACAATTAAGTCTCCTTGAACATATACAAGGACATAATCTTAAATGTATACAGGGAAGTCTGCTTGAAAGTATACAAGTCACCTTAAATGTATTCAAGAAAGTCTGCTTAAATATATAAAAGCCTGCTTTAATGTATACAAGGACATCTGCTTAAATGCATACATGGAGTCTGCTTAAAATTATACAAGTCAGTTTAAATGTATACAGGAAAGTCTGATTAAATGTATACAAGTCTGCATTAATATATACAAGAACATCTTAAATGGATACATGGAGACTGCTTAATATTATACAAGTCAGCTTAAATGTATTCAAGGAAGTCTGCTTAAATGTATTCAAGAAAGTCTGCTTAAATGCATACAAGTCTGCTTGAACATATACAATGACATCTGCTTAAATGGATACATGTAAAAAATGTACAAAATCTATCCAAATGTAACATGTTCATACCAACAAAGGTACATCGATAAATGAACATGAAAGAGTATTGTATAATACCCAAGACATGAATACTAACACTCTAGATGGCTACAAAGTCGGCAACTGTTACAAAATACACAAAGTGTACACACACAAATCATTAACCAGAACAGTTTAAAAGATAAAGAAAACTTGCATACAAGCATCATTATACTTCAAACAGCTGTCCAAATCTGGCAGCAAGACGTGATCTTCGCCGTGGAGAATTGGATGCTTCACTTGTTACTGGGCTGGCATTCTTTTTCTGTTCAGCAATAATGGGAATTTTAGTTGGAGAGCTTTGCAAGCTGTCACTTGTATCCGACTTTGTGGAGCTCGTGTGAAGAGGTTGATTTTGCTGAAACACAGACTCGTAGCATAGATTATCCATGCTGCCTGCAGGCTTCTCGCCTTGGTCAAGGCCATTTTCTTCATTTGCAGGAAGGCCATTCTCTACTGATCCTGCCTTTATGTACCCTGCTGTATCAGTTACATTGGGGTCTTCACATTGGGAATGGACAGTATTCCATGCAATATCAGGAATATTGAGTACCCCCTCTGTGCAGCTCTGATTAGCAATAGAAAGACTGTGCAATACGTCTACCATTTTTGTAGCAGCAGATGGTGTGTCAGACCCATTGTCTGTCATGTTAATATCACCTGACTTCAATTTTTCAGTCTGGCCATAGTTCAAGTTGTTAATGCCCCCACCTTGTATTGCCTCCTTTAAGACGTGACCCTCACTGCGAAACACCTCTTCCAGTTGGGATGGGCTAACTATCCACCAGCCATATTTGAACAGCTCCATCACCTTGTTTGTATGAGAGGAAGTTGTCATATTTTCTATCTCCTGGGGTTGATGTGGTTGTGGATAGGTTCTGAGGCTTTGTGGGAGGCACAAGGCAGCAAGATGGAGTAATTCGGAGGTGGGTGACAGATCGACCACTTTCTCTGCATTAGTAATCCACTTTCTTTCATCTGTATCTGTAATTAGGTTTTAGATTAATAACCATAACATTACTGAAATACCAAATTTGAACATGTGGTATATGCTTATATATCATGATAATCTTAAGTCTCTTGCCCAAATGATTTTTAAGATAGTTTTAGATAGAAAAGTAAAAGTAATGTTAATTCCAGTTAAAAAAAAATAGATTGTGGTGCTGAACATCTGTTTGTTTGATTAGAATCTTTAATGTATCTTTAACAATTTGTCATCATATCTATATTTAAAAGTCCTCTATGTAAGCAGTCAGTACACACTGTATGCTCAACTATATTGAAAAGTTTTCTACACAAGCACTGAGTAGACATTGTATGCCCACCTGTATTTAATAGTCCTCTATGCAAGCACTGAGTACACATTGTATGCCCACCAATATTTACTCTGTATGCAAGCACTTAGCACACATTGTATTCACACCCATATTTATTTGCTCTCTACGCAAGCACTTAGCACACTTTGTATGCACACCCATATTTATTTGCTCTCTATGCAAGCACTTAGCACACATTGTATGCCAACCTATATATTTATTTGCTCTGTATGCAAGCACTTAGCACACATTGTATGCACACCCATATTTATTTGCTCTCTGCGCAAGCACTTGGCACACATTGTATGCACACCAATATTTATTTGCTCTCTATGCAAGCACCGAGCACAACAAACTTAATATAAAATGCACCAGCATCTTTAATGTCCTGCGCAAGTTCACTAGTTGATGACCACTAATGACATTCACTGTGGCTAATAAGTTTCACACTAAACTTTCCATTTTTTCTTTGAATCACTTTATATTTTGTCTGCAGATGAACAATCAATATTCATATAGAATTTCTGATTGCTGTCCTATATTGCTCCATTCTAAGTTGACCCCAAGGAGGAAATTCCCAAGTTGGACTTCAGCTATATTCCTGAATCTCATTTAGCCAGTGTTTTATTCTAGCATTGAAAGAAAGCACATATTTTGGCATTTTGACATGAATTTAAGAAGTAATAGATAAGCTGTCATTAAATATTCCTCAAAAACATCTTAACAATGTGATAATTATTCAACAATAAAAAATGTAAATGCTGACTAAAATATTTCTGCTGAAATTTTTTGGTCATTCTCTACATTTCTCCCCCACACCAAAGGAAAGCAAATTTATTTTCCAAAATTCAAAAGTCAACTTGGATCTTTTACTATTTAAAACACTACATAAAACATCTGCATTTGGCCTACACTATCTGGATTAAAACAATAACTTAATCAACTTGATGTGTACACTTTAACCTGATTGCCAAATATTACTCAGCAACATATCATTGCATCGGTATAATGCAATAGTTATCAAGCAGAAAGTATTTTCCTTATTTCAGTCTGATCAAAACATTGGACTTTTAGACCCTGGAGTCATTATTGTCTTATCACAAGTACACATAATCTAAATCATTTGGCAACTGTAGATTTTGAATACATAAAAACCGTTTTATCTTCTTTCAGCCCCAGAGATATTGATTCTTGACCATTGGATTACAACATCAAAAGGGTTCGAGTTATTGTTCTGAAATAAGATCTGTAACAGACAACATAATAAGGCAGACAAATCCACCAATCAGAAACTTGCTACTAATATAGGTTCTAAAAGATGCAATGGACTTACTGGATGTTTCAAAAGACACTGAAGAGTGTGGCTCTATCTTGGACTCGGTAGGTTGTGATATGCTAAATGGGATACCTCCGGACAGCAACTCTAATGGGGACAGTTTCCTCTGGGGGGCAGCCTGCTGCTGGTCTTCATCTGGGGAGTATATTGAATAAAACATGACAATCTAAAAAATAATCGACAAAAAAAAACATAACATAATCAAATCTTTAATAAACTTTGAATTGTTATTTTAAAATAACCTTTTTGATTATAAGCAAAACTAGGAATATTCTTGTCCCAGTTTTTAAAACTTACACAATATAAAATAGAGCTGTAAAAAGACAGCACAGCTTGCTATTTGAAGTCGTAACTAAAATGAACAAGCATAATATGTACATGCATATATCGGCAGACCTAAACAGTTAACATTAATAGAGTGGTCAAATGATCTCAAAGGAAGTTTTAATTTCATCCTGGCAAATTTCTTGTAAAAATGTCCTGTATAAAATAATCACCTGCTTTCTGTAGTCAGCTTTTAGAAGTTTCTTAACCAAACAATGGTTTTTGACTGTCTCAGGCAGTCACTGGAGCATATATACAGTGACCACTCAGTAGTGTTGTTAATGTTGTTGTTTTTGTTGTAGGGTTTAATGCCATTTCGCAGCACATGATAGACTATACAGGGAGGCCAGTATTAATGATGAGGAAGAACCCAGGAAAACCCCCAGAAAACACCACTGACCCATGAGAAGCTATTGGCAAGCTTTCTCACATACCAACATTGGCTGAATCTGAGACTTGAACCCATGCAGACAGGTGAGATGGCAGTGATCCATAACATTGAAGAGTACTTTAGACCACTTGGCCACTTAAAGCCCTGACCAATCAATGTATGTAAACTAAACTTTTACTTTGTGAGGAGGGCATTATTTAAACAAAGGAATATCATGTGAAGTTTTGTTTGCCACATTACAAAGAATAGTCATATTTTATTCTATTCAATTGATTTTAAAATTTTTTATTAACTGATAATGAGCAGATAAGCTATCTCTAACTGATTAGACATTTCAGATAGCTAAATGTTTTTGATCAGGTCCTGATGTAAATTTTGCTAATAAATGTTCGTTGTTGGTAGTATTTCCTTTATGTAATTTAGCACAATATGTTTAACAAATGTGGTGTGGTAGACTGATGTACAGGGACAAACATGAGCACAATCATTCAGTCCAGTAGATAAACTTGCACACACAGATAATAATAGTTTTATTTATTTGTCAACTATTTATTCCAACTTTGAAATGTGTTTAATATTAAATTCCACAAAAATATAGCAACCTCTTGAATTTTTGGGAGATTTATTTTGGTAAGAGCTATCTGAATATTGGATCCCTTGAATAAGGTAAAATCCAATTTCAAAGAACCTTTGCTACCTATCATGAACTACACCATTCACTCAATAACTCGCACCCTGATAACTTGTGAACCTGCTTATAACGAAGGGTCAGGCATGGATCCTATTATTTTAACCAAAAATCACCCCCACCCACCCACCCAAAAAATTGATCCCTATTTATTGAACTTGAAGATATCGTGATCAAAATTGCTGACTGAAATGTTGATATATCACTTGTTTCATAGTTGAAAATGGTAGATAGAACTTGGAAATCTTAATCAACATTTTGAAATTATCAGCTTTAAAAAGGAAGTCATTCAGTTGGTTACATTTTCTTTCCAAATGATATTTTTAGTACATCGTAATTAAAGATATTCAAAGAAATCTGTATCAATGAAAATGTCACGCCTAGTGTAGGCAGTACATTAATATTTAAATGCCAATTAAATGATTTTATTAAGTGAAATTTGTGTTTTAATTCTATTTTTTAGTTCCACTTACGTGTAATCATCATAACAGCAAGGTGTATTTAAATGTACAGCTTAATTTTCCTACAACTTAGATACATAAATGATATCTAAAAATATTTCTACAAAAATAAAATTATGGCAACCCAGGATATATAAGTAAAGAGAATATAGATATAACATGCATTAAAATATTAAACAAAGTCGGACAATGACACTGTTACTGATGCAGTGGCATGTAAATAAGGTCTCTGATTTTTCAAATAGTTGAAACACACAAAAACAACCCTCAGTGTGTGAGTGAGTGAATTCATCGGTGACTATTTATGTAATATATCAAGGAATGTAGAATTGATTGAATGAATGTTTAATACCAGTATGTGTCAAAACTATCTTAAATTTCATAAAGGCAACATTGACTTCTTTTCACCTGATGACAGGATATTATATGTACTGGACAATAAGGTTTATCTGCATCACCAGACAAAAAGGATGATAATGGAAAATGCATGGAGTTACATACCTGTCATAGAGGAACAAGAATTTGATGAGCTAACAGTGTCAGAAAATGCATGGAGTTACATACCTGTCATAGAGGAACCAGAATTTGATGAGCTAACAGTGTCAGAGCTGGGTCTTCTACAGTGCCAGTGTTCCCTTGAATGTGTCAAGCTGACTAGAACAAAAAGGTACCACAAACATTAGACTACAGCAGATATAAACTAGAAACAAAGGCCTAAGTGGGCCTCATATCACTCATCAAGATGATGTCTACATATTACAAGTCAGATGCAAAAGCATTTGACAACTTTGTTAGAACAATGCTTCTTTTTTTAAAAAAAATAATGGCAACTGTATTGGCTGAAAGATTAGCATCCATTTTTAGAAAAGCCTTATGCAAGGATCCTTTCTCTGAAATTCAGTCAACTTCAGTTTTTAGATGTCATTGAAATGTTTTTCTGATCTATAACAATGGGTATATTTAATCATAGATCAGCATCATTTGTATAAAAATGAAATGCCTTCATGCCTTGATACTTATAAAAATTGTATTCTGTCATTCTCTTTTTGAGAAGTCATTCAAGTTATTTTTTAAAGTGTTAATAATGGTGGCCAAATTATATGGCATATTGTTGTCAATCTGTTTAAACCTGAAATACCTATTAGGATGCTTCCACTGTAATTGAATCAAATTCTCTTGCACACTTGAATGAACAAGTCACACTTGAATGAACAAGTCACACTTGAATGAGCAAGTCACAACATTGGTCAGATAAAGCATTTTTAACAGTGGTCCTATTTGAAGGCATAATATGAGAACTTCAGTTATATTTCTGTTCAAATTCTGTTTTTTAAAAGACAAGATGTTTTCTCTTCTTTTAGTAATGTTGTCCAACTGTGAAAAGATTGTATATAAATCTATTTGACTAACAAAGGTCAAATTTGATGAAACCCCATACATGTTTTTATAAATCTTTATCTGAGCAACAATGGCTAAATTTGATAAAAACCCTGTACTTGTTTTTAGAAGTGGTCTAAAAGTGTTCTAGTTTAATTAGAATGGTGCCATATACCAGTCATTCATCATCATTACTATACATTATGAAGGATTACATGCTAACCTGTGAAGCTAAAAAAACTAATAATAACTATAATAACAATAATAATAACTACCGGTATATAATAATAATAACCATCACAACAACAATAACTATAATAATAATAATAACTATAACAATATTATTAATAATAATAATAATAATAATAATAATAATAATAATAATAATAATAATAATAATGTTTATAATACTAATAATAATGCTTTATTTATAGAGGGTGACTCATTACTCCAGGAGTATTCTCCCTTGAGGCCCTCTTATGAAGAGTGTAACAATGCTCATTATATGAAGATGGCAATACTTTTTAACATGTTAAAATTTGGTTAATAAAATACTAAATTCATTATTTATTAGAAACACATACATGCTCATGATATCTCTTTTTAAATACATGTACTCTAATATTTTCAGCAGATTTTACATGTAGTGGAAACTTGTTCCACAGAACTGTATGAGTATTTATTGGAAGCTCTTTTTAAATTGCTGTTCTTGGTTTTGGTGCTAGGAGGATTCCATGCGATATTGATCTCAACTGGCATTGTGCTGAAAAAGACCTGAATAAGTCTTGAAGATACTCTGGTGCAGTTCCATGTAGATATTTATATAAAAGAACTGGCTTGTGGAAATCTATCCTGTCATTTGAATTCTGTAAACAATGCTTCTGAGGGATGAACAACATCTAAAATTACATATGCTGCTCATTTCTGAAGTTTATAAATCTTATTAAGCTCAGATTTATTATCATTTCCCCATTCATTTGAACAATAATCCATTGTTGGAAGAATATGACTTGTGGCATAGATTGCAAGTTTCCATATGTAAATATTTCTTGATTCTGCAGAGTAGGTCAATTTTTGATGACAGTGTTTTACAAAGCTTATCAATATGGTCATTCCATAATAAATTATTATCTATGAACGCACCTACAGGCCTTTCTTGTTTGACATTTTCTAATGGATGATTATTGCAAGAGACAGCTTTGGGTTCCCTGACTTGTGTAGCCTTTGTGATGTCCACAAAATCATACATTTTGTTTTACCTTCATTAATTACCATCCTAATTGTTGTGCCTAGTTTTGGACTCTAACAAGGTCAGAGTTTAATCTTGTTTGGATACCAAGGTTACATTGTCTGCAAATAAAATCTGTATAATCAGATCATCGATATAGATAAGGAAGAGGAGAGGGCCCAAAGCTAAGCTTTAAGGGACCCCTGAATAAATAGTGCAAGTTTTGAGAGCTAATAATGCCAATGCTTACTTGTTGAGACCTTTAGTTTAAGTATGATCTAAACCAGTGTAAAAAAGGACTGTCAAACCTGTAACAGTTCAATTCTTGCAGAAGAGTTTCATGATCAACAAGATCAAATACTTTCTTGAAGTCAAGGAAAACAATACCAGTCATATGTCCATTGTCCATTTCCTTCAGCCAAAGATCAATTAATTTGGTAACTTCTGTTTGCCATGAGTAGTATGTTCTAAATCCTGATTGTGTTTTATGAAATAAAGAGTATGTTTTAAAAACTTTACAGACCTAAATGGCTACATGCTTTTCAAATTTTGACTATACAGGTAGAATTGGTATTGGTCTAATTCCTGGATCTTCCTTTCTGATTATACAGACTGGGTTGTGCAAACACTGACACATTTACTCCACTCTAGTTTTCAGGTTTGTCAGTATAGACGTGATCAATGATTGTAGCCCTTTCATCTGCTACTCTAGTTGGGGTTTTAATTAATGGAGTAAAGTTTCATTGTTACATTTTTATGTTAATGGTGCAGTTTTCATGTAGTCAATGTTGAAATCACCTAATATGGTAGTTTCTGAATCTTCCTTTAGTAATACTTTTTGAATTTGCACTTTAAATCTATCAATCAGCTGTGGAACTAGGTGGCATGTAAACTGAACATAAAGAGTATTGGCTTTCATTGGGCAAGTGCTTCTTTGATCCAGATACTCTCTACCCCAATAGTCTCTAGATAAACATGTATATGTATATTATAACTAATGGAACTGTCTACATAGAGAATATCTCCACCCATCCCATGGATTCCCTATCTTTTCTTTCAAAGCTGAATCCCTGTATTTGGAGAGCCAAATCATCAGTATCATCAGAAAGGAAGCTTTCACACAGACCCATAATTTTGACTGATCTAGTTTGCTGTAATGTTAACTTTATCTCATTCAGTTTAGGGAGGATGTGTTGAATATTTAGGTCTATTACTTGCAGACGTCTTTGGAGGAGGGCAAAGACATTACAATTTTGATCAGAGGAATGATGTTCAGACAAGGAAGTATGCAATGTAGTTTTTAGACTTGACAGGTTTCTTTTCATTGTCTTGATTATTTATATAAACACATGAAGATAACACACAAGATCCATCTGTTGTACAATGACCACATGTAGTGGATACATGAGTATGTTCAATATGAGACTGACTTGCAGAAACAATGCAGAGTGCATGATGGGTAATAGAAGATGCAAGCTTGTCCACACCATTATACATCAAAATGGGTCATTTTACCAGAGTAATGAGTCAAAAAGCAGAGTAAAATTAGAATTGATGGGGAAATTTTTTTTTGTCTATTTTTATCAAAATTTTAACAATTGTTTAGTCATTTTGATATGGCATTTGGTGTGGCACTTTATAGTGATGTCTAGCACTGGGCCATTGAGACAGCTATGCAACATCATGTCCCACACAATATTATACTGACACCTGACAATAGGATAAGATGACAGCTGAATGTAAATTTGAACATCTTTCCAAGGACATGCTTTTTTAAAGTTTAAGCTTGAACCCACTTTTACTTTGACTTTTATTTTAGCCTCCACAATGGCAGAAATATTTTAGATTCTATGGTAAACTTCTTTGTCATGTTTGATAATTAATCCATGGCAACTGTAGATATAATGCTAAATCTATACCTTTTTACAACTGGCCACCAAAGTTTAAAAAGGGCTACGTGACCTTGCTAGCCTGTAGGCCTGTAATCCCATCCTGTCCTATTGATGTTCGTGGGTCAGGTTTGACCATAATTCATTGATGAAAACAAGAGAAGCTGCCATAGAGATGGATGAAAATGTTTTGACACTTTTTTTGCAACAGTAATTGCAGCCAAAACATAGATGAGGTACAGAAGACAAACCACTAACAGGTACATTTCATACATGCTAACCTTGAAAACTTTTGTAAAACTTGTTTGAGACTCAAAAAGTGTGCACTGAGGTCACTTTTGGGGTGTCAGTGCATGCAAACAAAAATAGCTCTCCTTTTTATCACTATTGCCTGCTTTTGCTGGAGTTTTCATATTTTTCAATGGATATGCATACACAAAAATACATCACCAACCACACAATGTTGCTGTTGTTGCTGTTATGGGGTTTAACACCATTTTTCAGCACAAGATAGGCTATACATGTCAGCCATTGTAACTGGTGGAGGAATAACCTTGCAAGAACCATTAAAAAACACAATGTAATAATCATCTGTACTTCAATAAAAATTGCAGTATTATGAATTGATAAGTGAGCGAATTGGGAATTAAAACTTTATTAACTCATGCAAAGGTCATGAAAGGTCATTTTGCAAGTCATCATCCTGGTGTTTGACCTTAAACAGTGTCACTGGAATATTCCCAATGTCTTTATCCACCATTCTGTATCAAGCCCACCTGTGGTTTATTTATCTGCAGAAAACCATTTGTGGTTTTATTTGTTTAACATCTGCCATTCACTTTAATGGCCAATTGCTTTTAGCTGACCCAAGGAAGATGGATCAAACAAAAGTACCCAAGTTCACTGCAGCAAATGAAATCCCACAAATTCAAGTCTTTCTCCTAAATGATGTTCTAATTATTCCTTGACTGCAATATGCAAGAATGCAGGCACTTGCATAAATACCCAGTATTTAAAAAAGATATGTGAATAAAGACACTGATGCATGCATGCAATGCCAAACGAAAGTGTGTGAAAAGACATGGATGTAATGCCAAACAAAATTACATGGTTACATACATATTGATGTATGCAAAAAAGGCCAAAACAAAAATAAATGACTGACATACAACCAGTTCATCCAGACAGACATTTGTCTTTATCTTGCAGTAACTCAAATATAAAGTGATACCAAATGTTTTCTAAACAGAATTCCCAATATTAAAATAATATACTGACTGAAAAAAATGATACAATTAACATGCCATATGCTAGACTTACTGGACAAATCTCCGGAAAGATGAACTGTTCGTCTCTGCCCATGACCCTTAATGGCAACAAGATGAGGCAGAGCAAGGAGAAGGGCATGTGTGTTGGGATAGCCATAAAGGGCTGGTTTTAGTTCCACACCAGTGGTCTGCTGGTACAGTGCTTCGAAGTGAGCAAGGTAGATCCAGCCATGAGTATGCAGTAGATGGCAGATGTCACATGCCAGGACCTGTAGAGGTGTCAGGCTGATGATAGCAGACTCGTCATCTCCAGACACCTGAAAACAAAACAAAATCACAGTGAAAGAGAAAAACCATCATGTAAACTTTTGTGGAATACCAATTTTCTAATTCCCCCAAAGACAAGATAGGTATTTGTAAGGAAGACAACTCGTGTGACATACTTTATGCAGACTGGTATGCATTTGACTACTTAATAATATGTTTAAGGTTATGACATCACTGACATCTTTATCAATTGGATATAAAGTCCTGCAGAAACTATGTTTACAATGGCTCAATGTAGTCCCAAACAATTACTATACAATTTTTATTGTTGGTTTATGTGTTTAACACCTTGAATAAAAAGGGTTACATTAGTGGCACAATGTAGTACAGCAGCAAAGATGGTGGACAGACCGAAACTATTTCAAACAAGTCTAAACTATTTCTGACAAACTGAAACTATTTCTCAGACAGGATTTTATGCTACAGACCCGGCACTAATTGCATTGTGGAAACGAATCGTTTTAATCGAACATTTGATCAAGTCCAATACGATATCTTGATCTAGGGTCATGCAAATTTATCGTTACAAATCCATGTAGGAATGACTGAGCATGATTAAAGAAATTGATAAAGAGATTATAATCCATATCTTCACTGCACCAGGTCTGGTGAATATTTCGTAGTGTATGCGTCAACTCCATCGAATACAGCAAGAATATTGCAGTTATCTCTGATCACTTTTGGTATTTTGAGTATATCGTTGAGTGATATCACATCTGTATTTTTATGCCTACCTCTCTAAAATATCCTAGCAGGATTTTTTTGATTGTCTAACATCACATCATCATATACGACTAAATTGTTAATACTTCTATCAAGAGAATCAGCACTCTGTGCTTCTTCGATATTGGTTATAAACTCAATAATATCCTCAGATTTCCAATTTTACTTTTTCGTTAAAATCCTTCAACACCTCGTAACATTGCTGATCGTCTACACTTGGGGCTATTAAATGCAACTTATCCCATTCTATCCATCTCGTTATTAAATTAAGTAACAACTGTGTCTTGACGCTTCAAGATGGTCCGATTATAATCATGCGAATAGAATTCGGTAGCACTGCATGATGATTAACTGGTTCTCGTGTTTTTGTCGCCAAAAAATCAATTACATTCATGTTATTATAAATAAATTATGGATCTATATTGTGTGAAATGTAAGAAGTGTACTAGTACAAATGACTTGACAACAATTACAACTAAAAATAACAGATCAGCACTTGCTGGTAAGTGTGTACAATGTGGTACAAAAAAATTTTGATTTGTTTCTATGAAATATGGAGATGTTTTATAGTAAAACGAGGTGATATTGCAGCCAAGTTAGTAAAACTCCCAGGAACACCATGGGCAAAATATCCGGGAGAAAAACAGCTTCCATGGTATAGTTATTGTGGACCCAGGACAAGACTATATCAGAATTAATCAAAAGCATCCCAAACCCGGTGAATATCCAATAAACGCTATTGATAAGGCGTGTCATGCTCATGATATCGCTTATAAAAGCAGCAATCTGCAACACAAACATATCACAGATGTGAAATTGATTCATGCATTGAATTCTATCACTGATAAATCCTTCAAAGAAAATTGGCTTCATGGTTGATAAAATCGGTGATGAAAAGTAAATTGATGTTGGGTGCTGGTAATTAATAACATCATGGAATCTATTATTCCCCAAGAGGATACTGGAGGGGTAAAGCAGCAATCAATAAACTCGTTAGTGCTGCAAGGGTGAAAATACCACTGCAGCGGATTGATTATCCAAACAGGCGATATGGCAAATTTATCTACCACCGCCTAAACAAATTAACTTCTCACATTTTGATGTCAGCGTCGTTAACAAGGTTCATCAAGCTGATATATTATTTTTGCCGCATGATGCTGTTTACAAATACGTGCTAACTGTAGTTGATATTGCGAGTTGATACAAACAAGCAGAACCTCTAAAGACAAAATCATCAACTGAAGTGGCTTCTGCGTTTGAAAGGATTTATCATAGGGGTCCTCTGCATTGGCCAAATCTATTACAAGTTGATCCTGGCAAGGAATTTCAAGGTGCAGTGTTATCAACAATGAAGAATCATAATGTCACCATCAAACGAGGACATACTGCACTACATCGCGATCAGGTAATTGTTGAACGATTTAATCGCACATTTGCTGATTGGTTATTTGGATATCAATACGTGAAGGAATTTATTCAGGATAAACTATCTCGTGAATGGGTCAAGAGATTACCAGGCGTGATTACTGTGCTAAATAATGAGATTACTCGAACAATTAATATGAAACCTAACAACGCGATTTAAAAAAAAGTATATACCCGTAAAACCACAAAATGATTTTTCAAAACAACCAATACTCTGCAATGTCACTGTTAGATATTTATATGAACCAGGAAAGCTCGAAGGTGGCAAAAAAAGAGCTACTGATCCTATTTGGAGTGTCACTACACATAAAATATCTAGCATAACATGATCCATGGGTAGACCGCCAGTCAATAGGTTGGATTCAACTGCTCCTTAGCAAGGATTTACTCATGAACAACTACAAGTGATACCTGAGGATACTCAATTAACGCCGCGTGGTCTTAACTAGCACCTCTTCGTCTGTTGCACTAAAGACAAGTCAGCATCACATTATCTCTGGTATGACCAACACTGCTATCTTTTCCGTCTGCTGTAAATTGGTGAGGATCCTTATCTGACCAACACCAAATAATTATACAATTGCAACTCGCACAGTGATTATTCTCTTGTTGTTTCAGTGTAATTATAAATTCAGAATCAATATCAAATTTTCTGTTATTTTTTTTATCCTGCTGTTTATAACCAGTGAGATTTTTTCTGATTATGTCATCGCTGACAATATCATTGTTGCTGGTGGTGTCATTATCATCTAAAACAACTCTTCGAAGTTGATTTTTTTCTTCATACTCTGGACACTGGAAGATAAACTAAATTCGACCACTATGAGATTATCTATGATCCTAACAATTGTATCGGATATAGTCAACCCCTGCGAAGAAAGTATCATTGCTGTGTATCCTCGTTTCTATGGGGATTTATCAGCACGCAATGCATCTTCGACAAACCTGATATCAACCAACACAATATCATTTAACACTAAAATCTGCTTTTCTGTCACAGACTTTGTCAGGCCTGGAATATCAACTTTGATATTTTGTCTTTGTGTATCCTTGGGTCTATAACACAATGGCACTGGAAGTATTGCAAATTTTTCTTTATGCGTGTTAAATAACTTCATCTGAAGTGCGTCTCTTGACTATCTTTCTACTTGCCACTATCAAATCGTTTGGTCTCCACCCTTCCCAAAAATCATTTAATGGGGTTTCTGAAATTATTTCACACGCTATTTCGCATTGGATTCTATCCGGTTGTAATCTGATTAGTTTCTTGAACTCGCATAATTGTTTATCAAGTGATCTATGATCAGTACTAATTTATTCATAATCTACAAAATTCTTCAGCCAATTATGCGGGGATAAACCGACAAATGGTGGTGGTTGACCATGATCGCCATACATTATCACTTTTGTATTCACTAGCAATAACCAATCGAGAAACCTTTGTAATACATCTAACAACACTGTGCATATCTCATCCCAAATAATGATTTCAGGAATATATTTCTTGCCCATTCGATCAGGAGTCCATTAGTCACCTTTCCATCAAAAACTGTGATAAGTACAAGCATTAATTCCTCGCTGATTCATCTCTCTTGCAAGTCTGTGTTGGTGTTAGCACAGTCATGTTTGATTTCCCTCGAAATAATTAAATTGCACTAGTCGTCTTCCCTGACCCACCAAAGCCGTTTAAGTAACTGGTTTTATATCTACATATTGGATCGGAACACGACCGTGCATTAGATAGTTCTGATATCTGATTATTTTTCAAGTAATTGTTTTCAATTGTAACATCTGCTGATTTGGAGTAATCGTGCAGTTATTTCCTTTTTAATTCTCCATGATCCCCAACTCTCGTCTGAATTAGTGAATTCAGTCACTGCTTCTTTATGTTTTACGTCTATATAAAATGAATCAGTGGCGACTAACTGCGGATTCAGGAAATCTATTTATCATCAAAAGTTAATAAAAGCATAAGCCAGAATAGACGACCTTAAGTACGTATACTGAGGATTTTCTCCGTCATTATATAAGCAACAATTGTACCTAATTTGGTTCCATCGGACAAGAAAGCGTCTTTATGATTGACATATATAACCCTAGATGTTACATCTCCGATTATAAAATTGTATTCAGCATCATCTATAATCAACTGCGAAGAATGTTGTTTATGGTCGTATTTTCCACCCTGTGTGAACTTACCAATTATTCTTCTACCAAGATCTTTTGCGTGTTTATTTCTAACTTCAAAGATTTCCTTGGACCACCTTACGATATATTCTTCATCTAGATTAGGAAATTGTTTGTTTTCGGTGATTATACTATCTAGACTATCGGGTTATGGTAACCAGACTTCAGTTTGTTTTCGATATGATATAATTGCTTCATTGACAATCAGCAATATCAGCATTTTAGAATCAATCATATACCATAATAACACTATAGACATCAGTGTTTTTCAGACACGTGTCTACCAAAGCAAACATAACATGGATGAAGTCCTTTAGCCAATTCAAATGATGCCACATGAGCGAATCCGGTTAAAAAAAAATCTGGCACCATTAATCGCAACACGGATCATCTTGTGTGTGGGATGTCAAATCATTTAAAATACTCAGAACATTCCCCATACCCAAGAAAACTCCCTGGATAACATGCAATCATATCAACCAAAATAATACTTTTGGGGTCTTTTTTGTATTCCATAATCCACCATGGCTATAATCAACACAACTATCTTGGATATCAGAGAGAAATTCTGTGCGTGTTGGTTTCCATAGATTTCTCTTTCTCGTGAAATGAGCTGCAACTGACGGAATTGTAAAACAGTTTGTTAGTAATTGTTCGTAGTGTTCCGTTGAAAAACCACTAGCTAGTTTTTTCATCTCGTTGTGGAGGGCTTCAGTACGATATAATTCGCCAGTGGGTTTTACCAATTGATCAAATTTACCCTCTTTGTCTTCAAAATTATGAAATAACCACACTGACACAGGATAGTTTTAACTACACTCATAAATAAAATCAAATAAATTTCCCCCAGAGTGTTCTTCTCCCCCAGAGAACTCTGGGGAGAACTCCATGGGTAGATATTTTATGGTTCTATCCCATGGAAATATTGTTACCACGGATGTCCAAGCGTGTGCATTATGGTCAATAATTTTGATTGGAGAGGTATTGTCAGACACAACAGGCTGAAGAAACCAATTGGTGTTGTTAATAATCTTGGATATCTTATATTTAATTCTGGAGGGTAAAGTCATCTTAATCACAGAATCGCATACGAGTGTTTCCATGGATTGATAAAAGATGGGTTTGTAATCGATCATATGATTCCAATCCTAAGAACAATTCTTTATCGCATCTATGAGCTACAACACAAAGTGAAAACACCAAATGAGGAGGGACTGGAAAACACTAAAAAAATGCGAAACCTATAAAATCATTTAATACAGAAAATAATGAAGAAAGTATTTCAATCAATGAATGAAGCTGGAAAGTATTATTTCAATATTTGTATACCCTCAGTATGATTTGTTGCAGAACAAATATATCAATCAGCGATTTCCCAGACAACTGGTCATATAATTAAATTTACATATGTCTGAAATCTGTTTTGTATTGTATATATGTAACCTCAAGGGAAATAACTCATGTGGGCTTGTGTATACGGTTTTGAAACAACGACAACTCTTGTTGTAGTCACGTATCTCAATGGGATTTTTTGAAGACTCGTGGTCTAACTGCATGGCTTTTTTTGTGGTTTATACACCATCTATTAAACCCTTCACATGATACACTTATATTATATTCAGAATCATATACCCGCAGATTACGAACACTAGTGTATTCCATACATGGTTGGGATCTCGTCCTGGGGCCCATCGTTCGAAACTCGTGGCAGGCATTATTGTCGACGGTACCGATCGAAGGTTTTCTATATATAATTGGGGCTTTAAGACATTCAAAATTCAACCATGATACCACCATATGTCACACACCGTCACACTGTGAATGTGTTTTTGCATTCAACCCGGGTGATTTTGTTGGGGGTATGGTGGTTTCAGTTGAAAGTAGAACAGCCCCTTGTGTGTGTGTGTCCTCCTATTTCATATATCATCATTGTAAATATATCATCATTGTAAATATGTAAATACTTGTAAATATGTAAATATGTATATATCTATATATCTATATGTAAATGTGACGTCCATTCACCCAAGCATAGCTTCTTGGGGTTCTAACCAGTTATTTGACTAGTTAGATCCCCTCTCGGAGACTATGCTTCGTGGTACCTCTGGGCCTCTCAGATGTGAATAACACCAGAGAGGTTCCAAATGGGGATGTGTTGTCTTATATATGTAACCTCTGGGCCTCTCAGATGTGAATAACACCTGAGGGGTTCCAAATGGGGTTCATCATATCATAATTTGCATATATATCTCTAGGCGCAATAAGATGTGAATAACACCTTAGAGTGAATGGAGTTCATCATATCATAACTTGCATAATATCTCTAGGCGCAATAAGATGTGAATAACACCTTAGAGCGAATGGAGTTCATCATATCATATCATATCATAAATTGCATAATATCTCTAGGCACAATAAGATGTGAATAACACAGAGTGAATGGAGTTCATATAAAATCATATATATAATCATATACAAAAACGGGTCAAAAATGACCCCTAATTTTTTTTATTAGATATATAATATTCATATAATGAATATCGAAAATATGAATGTCATTATAATTGGGATTTCAAATTTGAAAAATCAAGGAATACAATTATTAGATAAATTAGATTGTAATCAGATTCTCTCTGAATTTCATGATCTTGATGATAGCGCCTGGAATAATAGGTATGTCCTTGCCAAACAGTATGGGTTGATCAAACGAATTCAGCACGCGGTAAACGACTCATTCACATTTTGTAACAACATCAACAAATTTATCCCGCTGTTCATTGCTGTTGAAAAGGTCAGAAGTGAATTGGACAAACAATATGAAATCAAACGCACAATAAACTCGAAGATCAAAACAATAAGAGAAGAAATCATCAGACAAAATGAAAATCCCCATTTGGTTGCCTCAACACATAGAAAAATCTCTCCATGAATTAATTGACACTCTAAACAATGCCCAATCCGTTGCAGGTGAGTAATCTGCATACAATAAAGCCCCATTGACAAATAATTCTATAGACAGGTATGTGCTTACTTGCATAGAACGAATTTGTATAGATGGGTATAATAGTGTTCGAGGATTTATATCACTGTTGATTTATCACCAACGCAGAAGTAATGGACACACTGTTGGGGTGTTCACTTACAATTTAGATCGTATATTATATTTATAATGGTAGGTTAAGCCCTAACAACTAGATCAGCACGTGAAAGATTGGCTGCGATTAAGAGATTTATTCCAGTTCGTGAATCCGTTCGAAATAAGCTCCAAACGAGACAAGAATTTCAAACAGACTTCACAATGGGAACTGAACAATTATTCAAACCAGTAACCACTGCTAGAATGGAAGCCGTATTGACCACTAAAAAAGCTATATTGGGAGAGATTGTTGACGAACAGGATAGAAAAAAGGGTATTCTCCCATTGTTAAAACTGATAGCTGGAGATAAACAACAACCACATGATGAAGAACAACAACAGGGTGATGTTACTAAACAGTTTCTTTAGTGGATAAATTTACCAATAAGGCTAAAACACTAATAAAACAATTTCAATTATTAAAAATCAGTAATTATGATGCTTTTGGTGATTTTGCTGTTAAAAGCTATTATTTGAGAAATGATTTTTTAAAAGACAATTATAAAGGAATTGTAATATCACGCGATAACTGGGTTGATGGGTTGTATAAAATTAAGGGATTGGTCGTTTAAATAAAAGGGAGTTGGGGTATATAGAATTTAAAGGAGTTGATAATTATGATATACAAGAACAACAAGAAATACGATAACAAGAGAGGAAACGTCAAACAACAACACCGAGACAAACTCTGAAACAAAAAAACCCAGGGGTATTATATGCCATCTGATCGAGATAAAAATGATGATGCACAGGGTGCAACTGGTATCACTAAAAAAACAAATGGAAAGGGATTTTCTCAAAGTGGAACTCCAAGGGGGGTTTCAGGTAGTGGTCTAGTTCGTTGTCCTAGTAATATTCTCGGGGGTATATCACGATTAGAAATTCTCGTAGGAGGTAGACGAGCTGGAAATAACTCACCGGAAATAATTAATGAGGCCGCAGATATCTGCAGATGACTATTTGAGGGTGGTATCATGGATATTGGTGTCTATCGAAAATTTATTGATAAGCTAGCGGACAGTTATCACAGTGATTAAATCACCACATTAAAAAAATGTCATTTAAATAAGATGATCATACACTACAACCACAATAAACCAACCATGACTTACGTAGCAAACTCATAATTGCCAGTTTACAGAGCGTACTATGGAGATTGTCTCAGCATTACCATTGCAGGGTTATTTGCAAGAATGGCTCCAAAAATAGCACCAATCGCAAAACAGTTATCAATGAAAGCTATTGATGTTATTCGTGATAAGGGTATTAGCGCTGTTGGTGATGTAGCATTTTCCGCAGCTAAGGAAAATCTAGCATTAGTTCGGCGAAGAAAGAAACCAACAGTGACAAAGTCACCAGAGAAAACCATCTACAGAACTTTTGCCCACGAGTATTAGTAAAATAATAAACAATGCAGTTGATCAGCATCATGGATAAATGATGGATATGACACTCAGGGAAATATTACTGCAAATATGATAGCGGGAAGTTGTTTGAAATCGCAAGAGAGATTGCAATTTAGATGAAGCAATATATAAATTATATTATAATATGTTCAAATTGGCTCCTGATACTTAGTTTGATACGGATGCCCCAGTGCCCAAGAATGATTGTGTACGCGATTATCAATTCTATTCCTATCATGCAATACAACCAAATAGTCGATCAAGAATCAAACTTCAAGTCCAGACAATCCATCATTGACGTACACTTTCGAGCTCATGTAACCTCTCTGCCTACTTACTTCAAAGCGTTTCACATCTTCATTTAAATTGAACATTAATTATTTAAAGGTTCTTCTTTTCTTAAGAATAAACTGAATAGACATTAATAATTATTATTCTTGATGTAAGTGTGATATGCGAGCAGGTATTGTCATGCACATTGCAAAACCGTTTGAAATGTTACATACATAATTCTCATTCTATTAGCTTCATTTGCCCACTGCTGCTGAATAATCTCGTCAGAAAAATTTCAAACACAAATCTAACTCTATAGAGTCTGCCATTAGTCAAGCTTGACAACTAAAATGGATGCAGAAAATTAGTCTCCACTAAAATATGGAGAGCATAAAATCCCAAAAGTTCAACAGACTAATGTCAGCAGAAAAGGATGCATGAGATGCGGAAACTTAAGGAATCGTTATCAGGACCAATGTCCAGAAAAAGAAGCAGAATGCCAAAAGTGTAAGAAAATTGGTACAATGCAAAATGCTGTCAAAATCAGCTGTTCATAATAGAACAGAGCACAACCTGGATTTTGTGAGACTATTAGCACAAAGAAGGGTAAGCCATGGATAACGTGGGTGTGATTGAAAAATTTCACTTTTATTCAAGATTGATACTGGAGCTGATGTGACTTAATTCCTGAAAGGGATTTATGAAAATCAGAACAAAACTTAAAAGTGCTGGGAAAATTTACTTGTGGACTGGAATCAATTCATTCTGTGTACAAGACATTTGTTGTAAAGGGACTAAATCAGGCACTCTTTAGCAGGCCTGCAATTCAGGCTCTCAAGGGGGCCCCAAGTGTCCGAGTGATCTAAAGCATTCTTCGTTACGGATCACTGCCATCTCACCTGTCTGCGTGGGCTCGAGTCTAAGATTTGGCTAATGTAGTTATGTGAGAAAGCTTGCCAGTAGCTTCTTGTGGGTTGGTGGTTCTTTCCAGGGGTTTTCCCGGGTTCTTCCTCCACCAATAATACTGACCGCCATGTATGGCCTATCGTGTGCTGAAAAATGGCGTTAAACCCTACAACAACAACAACAGGCTCTCAAGATTATTGAACAGGTAAATATCTAGTCAGCAAATGCCTCGGGTAAAAACTTACAGAATGCAAGAAAATGTCATGATAAATCCATAAATTTAGATACCGGTAACGATTTTGTGAGAAATTTCCAAATTATTATAAAGTTCTAGGGAAAACAACAAAATGCCAAACCTTATGCCTTATCTACCCTAAGAAAGGTTCTCATCTCTTTACTGAATAAAGTTCAAGGAAATGGATAGAATGGAAAAAATGGGTGTTATTTTAAAAGTAGATGAGCCAAATGAATGGTGCATGGCAATGGTTGTTGATCTGAAAACAAACAGTTTCGTAAGAATTTGCGTGGATCTAACTAAACTGACTAATTCATTTAACAGAACCACTCAATACCATCAGTTGAAAAATCCCTTGCAAAACTAGCAGGTGCAAAGTGTTTCACTAAATTTGATGCAAACTTTTGGCAGATAAACCTGTCAGAAGATTCACACTGCCTTACAACTTTCATTATTCCTTTTGGCAGGTTTTTTTATTCCTTGCCTGATTGTTTCAGAAAAGGATCTCAGAAACTCTGGAGCAATATGGTGAAATACTGTTACATAGACTATGTTCCTGTTTTGAGGGAATTGCAGAAACAGCAAGACGAAAGACTAGAAATGGTCATGAAATCAATTCAAAAGGCCGGCATCACTCTGAATGCTGACAAGTGGGAATTTTTTAGACCATCCATAAGTTTCTTAGGCATGTTGTTGATGAAAATGGTTGCCAACCTGATCCGGAAAAAAGTCTAGAGCTATAACTGAAATGGAAACAACAAAATGAGTAACATGTGATGAATTCTCAGTATGGTAAATCAGCTTGGCAAATTTAGTCCAAATTTAGCAGAAAAATCAAAACCATTACATGAGCTTTTACCAGGTAAAAACTTACGCACTTGTGGTTTAGATCAAGAACTAGCTTTTAGAGATATCAAGCAAGAAATGATATCTTCATCATCTTTAGCACATTATGATCGAAACAGAAATACTTGTATCTGTAGATGCATCTTCATATAGACTAGGTACTGTGCTAAGACAGGTAGCACTGAGACCCTTGCAATCCCTTAGGCATGTGAATGCTTCAGTAGCTTTTTAATTGGGTCACAATTCAAACTTGAAACTTCTTATAAGCCATTAGTACCACTAATGAGCACAATTTTTTTGGGAGATTTAGCCCCTTAAATTCAATATTTTAGAATGTGATGATATTAAACTTTTGTATAGTTCATGTTGCTGTCAAAAATCTATAAACTGCAGATGCTCTATCCAGAGCACCTTCAAGTTAGACAGAGGACTTCAGGCTAAAACTAATGCTTATGTTGATTTCATAGCTAGTAATTTGACCACATCAAATACTCGACTTGAACAAATAAGTCTGAATATTGAAATGATTCGATTTGCAAACAACTTGTACAATTTTTTTTGTGTGAAAAGGGATGGACAGAAATCCACTACTGACAAATCTTCAATCATACTGGGCAGATGGAGGAGAATTTACAATTCAAAATGGTCTTTTAATGGTGGTACCAGAATTGCTTCAAAAATAATTCCTAATTAGAATTCACAACAGTAACCAAGGCATAACTGAAAATGCAGAGTATGTACCAAAACATCAGTTTGGTGGAAATGACTAAGTACTCAGCGTGAACATTTGGTAAAGTCTTGCCAAAACTGCATAGAAAACAAGAGATCAAACTGAACCAATTATACCAAATGAATTTCCAAGTCAACCTTGCCAAATAGTCACTTCAGACTTGTTTGAACTGAATGGTCAAACATCTTGATTATTTTTCATGATACATAAATATAATGAAATTGCAAGGCACCGGTTTAAAAGCACATGTCAATCATCTTAAATCAATCTTTGCATGGCACGATATACCAGCAGTATTATTTTCAGATAATGGTCCACAACACACATCTGCAATACTAAAAGAATTTCTGACAAATTATAGATTCAGGCATTTTACAAGTAGTCCAAAATATCCACAGAGCAATGGTCTGGCTAAAAGTGCTGTTCAGACAATTAAAAGAAAGCTTAAAAAAGGGAATGATCCTTACATCGCTCTTTTGACATTTCGCACAATACCATTATTGAATGGATGAGCCCTGTTGAATTATTGATTGGAAGAAAATTACAAACTAACTTTGCTAATGGCACCAAAATTCTTGTAACTGAAATGAAACTGAAGAAATCAGAAAATTATCAATGGCAAACTCAAAAAATAATTTTTGATTGTTGTGAAGTGCCAAATTTTCAGTTCAATCTATTAATAAACCATTAGTTCTGGCTAGCTAGCCATTATTTAAATTTATGACACATCCTGCAGGAAAGGGTGCCTGTAAAGGCTAGCAGACCGCTGTACTAATTGACATGTTGTTTACAGGAGCCAGTACTGACTGACGTGACCTTGTAAAGTTTCATTTTATCACGAAAATGTCAGAATTGAGAGAAAACAGATTCTGTTACTTAAAATCAAAGCGTGTCATATTGACCATGACGTAAGTGACTTTTAGAGGGAAGCGGGGAAAAAATACATTTGATTCTGATTGGTCACTGTTGAATAAGGGATGTGTTTTACACAAGAAATCTTTTGAACATAAGATCTTCCTAGCTAAATTAGAATTTAGTCTGAATTTGCTACTGTGAGAGTAGACAGTGTAGCATTATTTTTAATAAGACTCCGGATGGGATTTGAGTGAAATCCATAAATCAAGGAAGTGTGGCCGAAAACCGCCAAAACCAACGGTTGAGTGATGCACCAAACACTAGGCATTTTTCTCAAATTCCACGTTTATTGTGATGTAATTGATATAATGTCTGCTTCATTTACAGGTCTACATGATTTTGTTGATACATTCGTATGATTAGTTTCATTTGTTACATTAATTTAATAATGTGCTTTTGAATTATGAATTTTTACCTTAATTCTTAGTCAAGAATGACAGTGTTAATTATGTCATAAAAACACTATGTTGAGTTTTGATAGGAAGTGTTACGTTAATTCTTGAATTTATCATAGTGTTTGAATAATGATTTTGTTCTAAAAATTTAATGTCTTACTTTCATTAATGATTTACAAGAATACATGTGAATTCACCGAATTTTGATGTCATAGATAATTTAGTGACAGTGTATAATTCAATGTCTCGCATTGTAAGACGTTAATGTGTTAGGTCAAGGTAAAACGAATTAACAAATGGTTAAACTACATTTATTTAAAGACGTGTAGTTAATTACTAGCCGTAAAATTGTTATCACTGATAGTAATATCTGATTGTTCGAACAAGGAATAAAGAACAGTCTTGACTATTACCAGTGTAATGAGAGACTTAGGTTGTTTTAATTTATTTTGGGAAAGGAAGAAAAAAGCTTTTGGGAAAGAAAGTGAAGTACGGGAAAAAAGGGAACTGAAGGAGAAATCGAGAGGTCTATACATTGATAGTGGACAAGTCTGAGTTCAAGAGAACATCCACGAGGGAAAAGTATCATGATAGACAGTAACTTCTAGAAACAACATTGGACTGAGCAGAGAACGTGGTTCGAGGATAACAGGTTATGAAAATCGAACAAAAGCATTGACATCGATTGTGACTCGATCCTATGACGACTTAAAATATCAGTAACAGAACAGCTAATTTGTTTAATTCTATTTCAAATCTATTTGTAATTCGGTTAAAGTTTATTTCTAAACCACATGTATTCCTAATGAAAGGGAATTTCATTGTGTATGTATTTGATTAAATTGTTTATGAATCTTTACGGGGGCTCGGGAGTTGTTTTGTTCAATATACCCGCTCAGGTTACCATATACATTCTCTTACTCAAACCGGGCAATTACACAGAGGGCGGTCATCTCTTAGATAACGAGTATCAGAGGGAGTGGATTATAGTGTTATTATATGTTGTGTAATACCCCTTGACAAAGTGGGACGTAATACTTACCCTTTGACAAGTAGGGCTTATACAATATTATATGAGTAATGCTCATGACCTGCGAGAATCTGACAATTGTTGCACAAAATATCAAAAACTTCATGTAGGGAATAAAGTGGACTCAAGATCATTTTTCTTCAGGCATCATTAAATTTGAGGCATCTACACCTCATTCATACATCGGAGTAAATAACAAGGGAGAGATCTGGCATAATAGGATAAATTTAAATCCCATGCCTACCTCATTATCGGAGCCTCTCAAAGTGACTATTTCAAACCCTGACTTTGACTGATGGAAGCAGAGCAGTGCCAACCAGTCAAAATGGATATTTCACACATTTGGAAAGACTTGTCAAAACCACCTTAGAGACAACTTGTAAAAATGAAGCTGATGTAACTTATTTAGAAATGCAATCAGATCACATTTTTTATTTTAATGTTAACTTTCTCAGGCGGGGAGATATAGTGTAAGCCTGAATCTAAGTAGCTTTGAAATATCACTTGACAGCAAAAGTAATCGGATATTCCACACTGGATTAGAACTGATACACACCAACAGCTGGTTTATGTTATGCATTCACAAAGCAATATGTTCAATGGTAAAAAAATACTGTCAGGGCAGTCTTAATTCCCCTTCCTAACTGCACTGATGTGTGTGTGTGTGTGTTCGTTATAAATCATCTTATAAAGATTTAAGATTTATAACAGCTGCAAAATTCCACAAAAGGGAGACTACCTCCACTTTCATCCATAAATATATAGTCAGTATTGTCTAGATATAGTAAAGTGAGTTTGATAAATTTCCATTCTTGATTGATGTATGCTTAACAGGTCATGATAATAGTAAGATATATGTATCATATATATATATGTAGTTGAATCAATAAAATGACATGACTTGGGTCTTTTTTACCAAGCATATTTTTTACTCACACTGACAGTGTCCATACTGTGATCATATGATCATAGATACATGACCAAACAGATAAAACATGTTCCAACTTCTACTTATTAAAAAACTTTTCAAAAATAACATTCATGTACTTATATATACCTGAACATAATCTAGTAATTCCTCTTTTATCTTCTGTACATCTGGATCTACTCCAAAAGAAGATTTATAACGGCTGCATAATTCCACAAAAGGGAGACTACCTCCACTTTCATCCATCAGGAGTTGTAAAACCTGACGAGCAAGAATAGGGACACTGGTTCTGTTTGCAAGGAAAACATACTTCTTGCCTTCATAAATCTCCATCTGTAACAAAAACAGTGCTCAATTGTAATTAAATGTGAATGATAACACGTTAACATTAGTTTTTCATAAATGTCCATCTCAAATGGGATTGAATTACTTTTCCGCCCACTATAAGGATATATCAATGTATATCTATATACAAGTAATTTATATTTTTTTTCTTTATTTGGTACAGATGGCTACAAATGATGGTGGGTTGACATGGTTATGTCTAACTAAATTCATGAAATGAACTGGACACAAATTTGAACCAGCCAGTAAAGTATGGATATAGGTTTTAGCAACCCACTTTTGTACTAAGGTGTAGTCAAGATGCATCTAACCCATTAAGGTTCACAATTCATGTGTAACAGTACAAGTACATTACACAAACATCTTGGGCTAAATGTTACACAAGAATGTACAATTAGTGCACATAAATGAAGGTTATTCCACTTGTATTACACAAACATCCTGGGCTAAATGTAACACAAGAACGTGCAATAAATGCACATAAATGAACAAGGTTATCCCACTTGTATTACACAAACATCCTGGGCTAAATGTAACACAAGAATGTACAATTAATGCACATAAATGAACAAGGTTATCACACTTGTATTACTCAAACATCCTGGGCTAAATGTAAGACAAGAACATACAATTAATGCACATAAATTAACAAGGTTATCCGACTTGTATTACTCAATCCAAATTGTTGCCTTGGAAACTTTAAAAAAGAATACTTTACCTCAACTGAGGCTGTATACAATGTAGATGATTTTATCTGTGGACAACATCAATGATGACAATGGGGAAATATTATAGTTATTGTGTGCTTCAAAGAGTTCAAAAAGGTACATCATTTACTTATCCTCCCAAAAACCTTTGCCACTGAACCCTACTATAAAGGATTTGTTAATTAGGTATTATGTATTTTCCAGGAGGTAACTCAGCTTGATCATTGTTGTTGTAGGGTTTAATGCCATTTTTCAGCACAAGATAGGCTATACATGGCAGCCAGTATTAATGGTGGAGGAAGAACCTGGGAAAACCTCGGAAAGAACCACCTACCCATGAGAAGCTACTGGCAAGCTTTCTCACATACCCATATTGGCTGAATCAGAGACTCAAACCCATGCAGACAGGTGAGAATGCAGTGATCCATAATGGAGAGTGCTTTAGACCACTTGGCCCCAGTCAGGGCTCCTCATTAATTTCTAGAAACACCAAAGTGGCACAAAATACTGTTATTAAAGAAATTATACATGATAGATTTTGAGAAAAAAAATACATTTCTGTTAATAAATGGTATGGAAAAAGCTAGTGAAGCATAAATAAACCACCACTGAAACAAGAGCAAATCTTTAACAGAACATGACACATTTTCTGGTTCATTTAAATATAAAGGATATCATTTTATTTTTACACATATATAAAAAGATCTGCATTCCTTTCTTAGAATTTTACAAATATCTGGCTTTAAGTTATTTTAACAATGTCCAAAATGAGCCATTACAATATTGGGAGATCTTCCCAATATATATTATTGATTCAAACAGACACTTGCCTTTTTTCGTCAGGCACAAACTACTCACCTTGAGAAGATGTTTTAGCTTTGAGAGCAACTCTTCTACAGATTTAACATGGAGGTCCTTAAGAGGGAGGCAGTAGCCATACTGAAGAGTGAAGTTCAAGGAAATATCCTCTAGCGGCAGGTAGTTGACATTCTTATGCTTGATTATGGCTGCAATCTGCTCAGCCACCACCTTCCGCAGCTCTGTCTCGGTCAGATGAAGGATCTTTTCTTCACCTTCCTCTTCTTCCACCTTAAGGCAACATATGGTTAAACACATGATCAAGATAAAACAATGTAAAATTCGTTATAAGATTACAAAGAGAAAAAGTCCATACAAAATATGATGCAGATCTCAAATTATCATCTCTACATCCTGATGGAGATCAAAATGTGATTGATAGCAATGTACACATATGAAAACACATTTAATCTCAACATTTGTAGACATGTGCTTCAAAACATGTATATAATATTGCCCTAAAGTTCAGGGTTAGGGAATTATTGCATTACAGACTGTACTTTGATTTTTTGGTTTTAATGGCACTAACATAGTAGGCTGTGTACTATTAGTTTGAAGTCTTTGAAACAAAATTTATATCTAACCTCAACCACCCAAGGGATGGCCTCAAACAGATCCAGAAGTTTGGTAACTCCATAGTCCGCTACCCGGCACTGGCGTCCAAAGTGATGATGGTAGGCTGGGATAAACTTGTTGAAGGGCATCCTGCACTGAGGGTTGTGTTTGAGCAGATCCACAACCTCCAAAGCAAACTGCTTCATTCTCTCCACCTCCTCAGCTGTCTGGTCTGCTGAAACAATATATTGGTACACTTTAAAAAATATGATTCAGGCCCACAATAAGGCCTTTTTCACTAGTTCAACTCCCATATGATAAGAGATTTGTAGCTATCGGTAACACCAGTGTTACAGAAATGAGCCAAATGTGTTGTATGTGTGTGTAAATGTGTTGTATGTGTGTGTAAATGCATTGTGTGTGTAAATGTGTTGTATGTGTGTGTGAGATCTGGATTGTTAGCATAGCAAAAAATTTCAGTCATATTGTATTGTTGTAAATTCAAGCAATCACATAAGCATGAAAAGTATTGTTAAAAGCCAGGGTTCTTTATTTGAAAAAGTGGTTGTCAAACCCTGGTGTGATTCCCACTAGAAGTCATAAGTTTAACCCAGATTTCCAAAGACTTCTATACAACTTAAGTTGTCAATTAGAAAGCCTGACGTGTCCATTCTATATATAAATTTTATTCTAAATAATGCAAGATCACAGATCTCTAGCCTGCCCAATATCCATAAATCACACATCTGCATTGTTTTTCATCATAAGATTTCCATACCCCTAGCAGTTTATGCCATAGAAATCATAAAACTCTCCCTTAAACAGGCAGCTATTTTAACTCTGCCACCTTAGGCCAGTCGATGTTTGCTTTCCATGCCACCCTGGCAACAAACGGCATCTGCAGAGTCCCTTTTTATTTATTCTTACAAGTAATTTAATGGTTTCCTTTTGTAAATCCTGTCACTACAGTCACACCACCAACATACACCACTAGATTTTAATATGGACTACATTACTACCATTTGGTTTTGGTTTGACTTCACTAATAACCTAATACTTTACTGCATGAAATACTTTTCTACACATAGGTCTCTTACAACAAAACAAATGTAACACAGTACCATTCCGGTTTACCAAAAAAACTCAAATCTGGAGTTTGCATTTCCACAAGGATATACACATCTAATAGACCTAAGAACACCTGCCTACAATATATTTTTCAACTGTTAGCCAATCCTATCTTCTTACAACTAATTCTACTATTAAACCAATGCTACAGCAACCGAACACAACCTTAAGAAAACCTACTCTCAAAAGCAAAAAGTAGGAACACCATCACATAAACGATTCAACTATGTTGTGGTCTGCAACAACATTACTTTATGCTGCTAATTAATTATTAAGTGTTATGAATTGTCTGTCCTTCAGAACTTACCAAATAGATGCTATTCCATCCAAGCAGACCATGCAATTAAACTATACATGTTGGAAACCACACTGGTGCATTATAATTGTCAAGATGGTAACAAATAATTTTTAAAATACACTGTACGAAACAATTTCCATGTGGCAAGTCGCTAACAGATCATTGACAAATAATACAAATGTACCTTCCTGTGTACAACTAGGTTAGAGAATGCATTCAGAGAGTAATACTACTTTTACAAACCTTAAAAACAAGTCAACCACGACTTCAACGCCCAACTGGCATGATGCACATTTTGTCATCTCCAGACCAAACTAGACCTAATAATGCCATCACTTATCTGTTCACCACAAGTACTAACTCTACAGGGACAAAAACAAAAACAAGAAAAAAACAGTCCACTAAAATGCCAACAGTCATACATAATAAAAATCTGAAAATATTTTGAAAAGCAATGCTGCAAATACCTAGGAGGTAGTAAGATCAGGAGGCAAAATTCCTATAAATAATGATGGTCTAATGGAGTAAAAACTCTTTCAAGTTCTAAAAAAACAAAGCTACAAGTCAGATTTTGTTAAAATGTGGCCAACCTCCTGCAATGGTACCATGGAATTCTTGAAACTAAAATTAAGGTCTCATCATCATAAAGCCAGATGATAAATTGGGATGAAATCAAATGAAAATTTTTAAAATTATGCTTCTTGACCAATATCAGGAGTACAGACAATCAGGTGATATAACACCTGTAAATGATGCTATGCATTGCTACAAAGCAGTCATTCAAAGTATGAGCAAAATAAAGTTGCTTACCGAATTTGGATGAAATTCATCAATTGTATGGTATTCCGTTTTCAAACCACTTATTTTTTCTCATTGGAAAGATATTATGATGTTTAAAATGCCATTTGTAAATGTAATTAGTATGCCACTAGAGCAAAGAGATGTGCCTAATTGTAATTTACTTTTGGAAAATGTAAAAACAAGTTTTTTGAAATTAAAAACTGATGTACTCTGATTACATGTCTATTATTCTCAAATAAAATAAAAAAAATTTGTCAAATTCAAGGGTTAAAACTATTTTTTGAAATTCATGTAGATTTCAAGGCAACCATTCAAAACTTGGATTTTTTTTCAAGTTGTATGAACCATGACAACACCTGTAGGTTCTGACATAGGGTAAAAGTCATAAATGTCTTTTTAAGCACTTGTTAGTAAACCCATGCACACTGAAATCCATCAACTCCCTAAAACATATTTTAAAGAAAACTAATTGCTGAAAAAAGGACAGCTGCATGGCTGCGTGGCTGACCAGATCAACCTAATGTGATTACATGTACTACAGAGTTCCTCTGGCATTGCTAATTAAGACACTAATTTGTTAAAAAATTAATTGCAATGTTGTACTTAAAATAGATTATGAACAAAATATTAATATAAATAATGAAAAATATAAAATTTTTGGATATAGTGACAACATAAGAGGCTCAAGTGGACATGACATTGTTCACATTGTTCAGTTGAGCAAGAAATCTTTGTCAGTAGGATCATTTCTGCTGAAATAGCTTCAGTGATGTTCATTGCAAATAATGAAAACATTGGTTTCAATATCTCTCTAGCTTTCATATCTTCATTCATATATGATGGCACCTCAGCAACATTGTTTCTATATTGAAAGACTCCGATGCCAGACTGCTTTATATCAAGCCTGAACAAATTCTGTTTTGTTGTTTGGGGAAGAGATATAGTTGTGTAAATGGTTTCAAATATTTAGCAATGATGGCCATAGTTGATAATCATTTGCACAAATCTGAATGACATTCAAGCTAGTAGGACACTTTCAGTCACATTTTAGCAAATTTTGTTAAGTGGCTTTTTTTATAAGAATTAGATTTTCTATTTTCAGTTGTAGGGTTTAAGCAACAAGAGGCTTTATATGGCAGCCAGTATCGATGGTTGAGGAAGAACCTGGGAAAGAACCACCAACCCATGAGAAGCTAATGGCAAGCTTTCTCACATACCCACATTAATTGAATCCAAGATACAAACTCATGCAGGCAGAGGTGATATGGCGGCAATGATCTGTGATGGTGATCACTTTAGACTACTAAGCCGCTCAGGGCACCCATATTTCCAGTAACAGCAGCCATATCGAACAGATTGGCAATGTTTGTAAAAGTTAAAAAGTCCATTTCAGAATACTTTCTGTAATATTTGGTAAAATTCTGAGAAATGATTCTTGATATGAAGTAATTTAAAGAGTTTATAAATGTTTTAAAAATGACACAATCTGATGGCATATTTACATGATCTGAATAGAAGCCATTAAAAAACAAATGTTTTGTAAAAATTTAATCAAATTTCTCTTGAGCAGTTATTGAAATGTTTTGAAAAGCATCCTACTTTAGTAGTAAAGAAAGTTATATTTGATGGTGGATCATTCAAATTAGTATAAATCGGAAAGTAAATATAACAGGGTGCATGCTGAAAGTTAGTGATCAAATTTTATCAATTGATTTTGGAGAAAAAGTCATAAAAATGTTTCTCTGATTTGAGCAACATTGTCCATGTGTGATGGTGTGTCAGCCAAGTTTATATCAACATATTCCCACTTTTACTGGTTTCTTTTCAGATCCAGTCAAATTCTGTTCATTTGCTCTAAGATTTGCATAAACTTGAATGGTTTTCATTCCACGTGTCAACTTTGGTTATAATATTTTCAGTAGTTTTTGAGAAAAAGGTTTTTAAAGGTTTTCAGCTTTATCTAATGGCAGACATGCATCTTTTGAATAAACTGAAATGACTTCTTTCGGGCTTGATTCAACACTTTTCTGTAGTTTGGAGTATAATTTATTAACAGAGGAGTTCAAATGCAAACTGCACAGATCCAGATCTGCTAGCACAATGTGCTGGCAGATCTGGTTCTGTGAAGTTTTTAAGGAGTAAATTGTTGAACAAACAACAAAGACCCAGATCTGCTGGTGCATTATTTGTTGTTTGTAATTTGATTCAGCTAAGTGCATACATACAGTTATTTTTATATAGAAAGAGTGACTAAACTTGAAGGAAGATTGACATAATTTATAATAATATTGAAAAGTCTTAATACTGAGCTGAACTGAGGTTTGGTCAAATACTTTTGAACCAGTTTTGAGGTTAAAGCTGAATTCTGTGGGGCTTGGTCAAAAACTTTTGAACCAGTTTTGAGGTTAAAGCTGAAATTCTTTGGGGTTTGGTCAAATAATGTTAAGTCTCTTTTAAAGTTGAAGGCAAATACTGTTAGGTTTGTTTAAATACTTTTGAGCCATTTTTGATAAAGTCATTTAAATGTTCTTTGTATAGTAACAAAAGATAAATTTCATGGCAGATTGACATCAGTTGCAAAATCTAAATTCTCTTCATGTTCATGTGTTAAGTTTGGTCAATTCTAGTTATTTTAAAGAATCCATTCAAAGGTCTTAGTATTTTGAGAAATGGTGGCAATATTTAGCCAGAACAATTCATTCAAATTTTAATGGCTTTTATTTCAGGATGGTTTGTGTCATTGTGGTTTAAAATGTTCAGGTGGATTGAAAGATGTTGAAAATAATTGTTGAAGAGGAAGTAACTGGTTTTTCTATAATCATCAATGCTTGTCATATGAAGGCCAACTCATTAAATGTTAGACAGGTGAGTGCTAAAGAACTCAATTATACCATCACCAAAAACAAACAGTAAGTATATGACTGAGTACTTGCCCTTTATTGCATGTGATATAAAGAAACAACTTAAACTGTGGTCTTTGGTTAGAGTTTTAAACTTCAAGACATTGGGAAGTAAAATCTTGAAAATAGATTCTATCATTGATACTGTACCTCGCTTTGGTATAGAAAGAACTATATCTGATCCCTCTTTTGTGGCCTGGAATAGGTAAAGATTCAAAACAGAACAGTTAGCATCAATAACACATGAAACGTACAAGAATTCCACAGAATGCCAGATCTTGCATGTTTTGCCAAGGCATACACCCAAATACTTACCCACATCACCAGGATAAGAAAAAGTGAACATTTGTCAATAAGGATTATTATTTATCTGTTTTGCTTAAAACGTATATCACAAGATGTAGGGTCCAAGATGGAGATTGTAATAAATGATAAGCTAAATATATACATGTCAATTAAGCATGCAAATTAGGTCAAAATAACATACTTTTTAGTATGGTCAAGTTACTTTTATTGAGATATATTCTCAGACAAATTTTCATGAGTATCTTCCAAAAGGGATCCAAGTTATTGAGGGCTCAAACAAACAGCTGTAAATATAAAAGTATGCATGTATGTATATACATATATAGTGTTTAAAAGCACTTCATTACAATTGTGACTATAGAATAATTTTAGGTATTCCTGTAAAAGGCACACACAAGAGTGAATAGAAGGTAAATCCCTAAAATGATCACAATTTAAAATTTTAAAATTTCAGAGGGTAAATCTGAAACTCACAATTATGGTGGAGGGAGGGATATCAGCCAGCATGTCCTCAGTGGTACACACTCCATACTCTATAACATCCCAAAGCTTGCCAGTCATTTTTGCTGTAAATATAATAACTCAGTTTTCAAAACTGCATGGTATTCTTACATCCCACTTGGGTAATTCTGATCACAAGCTTCTAAGTAGGAGTTTTAGCATGATCCTAAAGTTATATGATTTTAATGTCTGCTTTTTTAAATTTTAAATACAGCTTTAAAAAATGTTTAGTCATATCACAATGATGTCTAGCACTGGAGATACATGTGGTCGACATGAAACATGATTTTCCACCCAGTCACATTATCTCAACACCAAGCCATCCTGTCCTGGCACTAACCTCAATGCAGAGTGACTAGAAAGGCAGCTGTTAGTACCATTTTTACAAATCTTTGGTTACTCTGCTAGGGTGCAAATCCAAGACCACCTGTATAGGAAGTGAACACTAACCAATGATCAACTGGAGCAGTCTCTAATTTAATATGATTTACAGGATGGATCAAAGTGAATAGGATACTGCAATCACAAATTATTGGGAAAGAACAACATATAGAAGTATGTTGCAATTTTGATGAATAGTGCACATAAATTATAATAATAATAATAATAATAATAATAATAATAATAATATTAAAAAGTAATTTAAAATTAAATAAATAAATAATAATAATAATAATAATAATAATAATAATAATAATAATAATATTAAAAAGTAATTTAAAATTAAATAAATAAATAAATAATAATAATAATAATAATAATAATAATAATAATGAAAATACTGATATTCTCAGGAAGGCATCTCTTCTAACACCAATTTGATATGGTGAAAGTCACTAGTGAACAAAGCAAGTTTTGCCTTTCAACATAGGTGGACACCATACACAGATTTCTTCATCATCATACTGCTTCTTGATTTTTATTGATTTCCATATCCTGATTTTCTATTTAATTAAAGATGTTACACGAGTCCAATCTGCTTTTCTTTCATATTGTTGGAGATCTTGAGATATGTCTATGTAACATGCCTGTTCAAAACTGGTCAAAACATTTAGCTTCTATTGCTGGAACAAGCTCTGTCAATCAGATGCAAGATGAACTTGTCAATACTATTTAAAGGTCATTCACATCCAAATGTATAAATAAAATTAAGATCTTTCTATACATCTAGCAGACCAACAACTAGTTACAAAATACAGATTTCACTTCCCCTATTAGTGCCTCATGATCCCACGAGATGATATTGGTCACCTTTGATATCAGCTAGGGACAAGGTTACATGGAAGTACATGTATTCAGCTGCTGATGTGCTTGGCATTTGTGTTTTATTAGTGACACTGACCATGATCTCTTCCATTTTTGTTAAACATGTATGCCTTTGGACACAACATCAGCAATTTGTGCCTGCACATGGCACTAGAACATGACTAAGTCTTTATCATGGTTAGCTATATTTTTGCTTTGGATGGAAATCAGAGCCTATAGAGCTAGACAATAATGTTGTGTTTTGTTGTGTAATGGCCAACTTAATTTCGCCTGTGTGGACAACATGTGCATCTATGGAAGCGGTTGCTGATGGTAACCCATCGACCCCACACAGACAGGTGAGATGGCAGTGATCTGTAATGGAAAGCGCTTTAAACCCCCTACTCACATACATATTACATTTATTAATTTGTTTGAAAATATATGTAAATATATATGTATATAAATATATCTATATATATATATTATCATTAATTGAAAACTTTGGGAGATCTGATTTGCCAAAGAATTTCCTTAATTTACTAGAATTTTATGGAAAAATTGCTTTCAATTTACACCAATTTTGATTTATGCCATATAACCACAGGAATGCATTTATGGCATAGATAGATCATCACCTTTATAAGACTAATTACATTCTTTAATTTCCATAATGCTTTAAACTGGAAGTTAATGGGATTACAAGATTATCTGGCACAATAAAACAGATTCCCCTCTTTCCAACTAAATTAACAGTTCTGAAACATTTTTCAGATGAATGGTACAGTTATTACAAATAAAAATGGTAAGTAAAATCTATATTACACTTACTTAGGGCATCTGGTAGACTAGACAAATTGATCTGTCTTCCATTTATGGTTTTTAAAAGACGGAGAACATCTGTGGTAAATCTACGGACCTGTGCTCTGTGAGTTAGCATTAAAACTTTCCTATCTCCAGTTCCAAGAATCTGCAATAGTATCACAGGAGATTTTAATTTGCCTTTATAATAAATGCATCCTGGTACAGTAGAACCTGTCTTAAAAGACCACCCATTCTACCAACAAATCATGGTCTTTCAAGACAGGTGGTCTCTCATAACAGTCATAACACTACATAATCAATAAATCTGCATGGAAATTCTGGTCTCTAAAACAGGTGGTCTCTCAGAGCAGTGGTCTCTCAGGACAGGTTTCACTGTAATACATAATGTCATGGCTTATTACAAATTGGATGAAATTAAATAATCTTGTAACTGAAGGGGTATCACTACTCTTGTTTAACACAGAATTCCTACTGTCAGAAAGTCGGCTATCATAACTATACCAGCACTGATACCAAAATTTAATCAACACATTTTCATCATGACTTTTGCTAATTTATGAGTTTATTTTGCATTTATCAATTCATTAAAGATTATATGACTTTTAGAAATATGATTTCCAATTATTAGACAATAGGAAAACAATCTTAAAAATGATGTTGAATGCAGTCAAGTGGTTTTACACACTTAACATGTTCTAAATCAATCCTCTCTTATTTCAGGATTAAAATTTTTTTTTTTTAAAAAGTGTCCATTGCAAGAGAGTTAAAACATTTCCATGTTATTTTTAAATGCATATGAATTCAGCAAATGGGTTGACATTGATGTTGAGATGAAAGGTCAGATATATATACTTGGACTGTCTCTAATTACATCCTTCATTCCTAACAAACAAATTAATGTTTGGGTTTTGAATCCTCTAAAGTGTTGCAACTGAAATCACTCAGAGTCTGATACACTTTTAATTTATATGTCAAAGTCTGCCTTTGCAAATTGAGTCATTTTTGAGATGCAGACATGATGCTAGTTACCACAGTGGCTTTGTGCATCACAATTTGAAGACATTTATGAAAATAGAGGCACTGAAAGAATTTGACTGGTTAGAAAAACTGGTTTGGTGGAAACAGCAAGAATCTCTGAAATTTGCCTAGAGGCAAGTCTGCCATAAAAGATTCATGAAAACTTCATATGCTGTATTGGAAAAGGACTTTCAACAGTTTAAATTAGGTTTGCCTTACCAAACCACATTACCTGTTACTACTACATTACTGACTGTTTTTTAAGATGTAGGGAGGCTTATCGTACCTATCAAACAGTCTCTCTTCTATCCTCTATTCAAAAGCTGAGGACGGCTTTACAGCTTGCTGGACTTAAACAATTGTTTAACTGGTTTAAATTACATCAATGCCTTTGAACTGGTGTGATATAGAATGAAGACAGTATAAACAGAAGGTGTATTGATGCAGCCTGAATTTAGATTTCAGGACATTGTCCAGAGAATAATGATTAATAAATGACCATGATTCAGCAATAACCATAATTTCATGGGATTTCTTTTATGGTGAAGGAAAGGTCTCTGAGATTAATTCACTCTTCTAACAGAATAATTCATCTTGAGATAACAGTATTATATTTTCCATTTTAATTTCAAAGCAGATGTTGGAAGGGGAAGCACATGACACACCCTTCTAAAAATAAGGATGAAATAACCTGTACATTTCCAACAGCAAATTTAATTTACAGTTAGGTTCTTAGAACTGCTCCATTTCAAATGTAGTTGTATGGAGCATTACCTACAGGGCACCCTATGGGATTCTATCCCAGAGACAGATGATGGGAATGTGCAGATAAGCATCTTGGAGGCCTATGGAGACTGACTGGTTGTTCAGACTTGTGGCGTTTCAGACTGAAGCCAACATCTCCATCTTAAAGTGTGCTTCCTAAATAAATTTGCTAAATTGGGAAATATCAATAAAGAGGCAACCCATTTGCTCCATTCAATAAAAAAACATCCAGGCAGAGAATCCCTGATTTGTTTACTACCCTCTTTACTGCCAACCTTCTTCACAAGGGTGTAAACCTTTTCTCAATGGTTATAATCTGGTCTGGTGAAGCCAAATGGGAGCCTGACAGGTTGATGGCACAGAAGAAAATCTAAAAACCCTGTTTTATTGTAAATAGGTTTCATACATTGTCCGTTCGGTTCAAGCAGGTCTCAGAAAAATGCTTTCTTCTGGCACTTACCGTATTTTCTGGCGTACAAGTCGATACTTTTTGATACTCCAAATAGACTTATATATGGATTGTGTCATTGAAAGTTTATATAAGTTATGTTCATAACTACAGGTAATAAAATGAACTACAACATGGATGTGCTTTCAGTTATAATAAAACAAGCATGGACTGTTTATTCAGTTGTTTCAATTGATAACAGAATATAGCAGCGATTTGTTCAGAAGAAAAATTACAAGCATGTTAGCATTGGTAATGCAATTTCACGATTGCCAGTAATAAGGAATATCATACAACGATACCATTAAAAAGAAAGTATTATACTCCAAATCGACATATATGGACAAAGGATGGAAAATAAGTCAAATTGGTGAATTAGACTTGTACTCCGCATAGACTTATAGGCCAGAAAATATTTTGGTTTATTAGAATACCCTTTAAATATTTTGGTTTAATAGAATACCAAACAGTTATTTTAACAATTTTTTCTCGGATAAAAAAACCTTTGAGGTAAACATTTATATTTCAAAATACAAAAGACAAAAAGACAAAATCAAACTGAAGAATCAGCTTATTTTCAGATATGTATGGTCTTACATTAGGGGTTAAATTATTAAACAATATGGTGTACTACACATCACTGCCAGTGTGTATCAGATAATGATAGCAAATTACCATTACCACAAATTACATTATTATTATTTATTCATATCCTAATCTTAAAAATAAAGTACAATGCACTTTTTATTAAATATATAATCTTCCCTCTTACACTGAAGTTCCATTGTGGGTAGAACTAAAATAATCACCCATGCAACAGTGAAAGACTAAAGAATGGATTATTCTGGAGAATATTAATTTTAAATAAGAACCCAACACTTCTATTAGAAATCATGTCATAACTGTTCATTGTACTATATGATATCAGGTAGATATTTTACTTCAAAATGCTTTTGTAATGAGATGTTGAAGTGGTGTCAAGTTATTACTAACTCCATAATTAAATGTTATTGCACAAAAACCATTTTAATTCTTTGTGAGTATTCTTGACCTTTAATTTTCTGACCCAACAAGTGAAAGTCATTCACAAAGGTTGGTTAAGGTATGTGATGCAAAACAAACTAATAATATTGTTTGAAAACCATTTTTCTTTCATTAGTCAGTGACCTAGACCGTTGACCATGTGATGCCAAAATTGTTAGGGTTCAGTCTTACCCCAAGTTCAAGTTATCCACAGAGTTTGATAACTAGATGTTAGATAATTCAAGCTATTGTAACCAAGAGATGGAAGGAAAACATAAAATAATATGATCCACCTTACAAAAAACAAAACAACTGCACATTTCACAAGAAACCAGTTTCAAACCACAGTGAGTGTTATGACATTGGACATAAACTAACATAACAGAAAGAAGCAAATTAACAAGTTTTGTGAAACTTAATAAATAATGTAATTATCAAAGTTAAAAATGAAAAAGTAAGGAACTTAATATCATGAAGTGAATCCAAAAATAATCAAAAGTTCTATTAAAGTAAAAAAGAATGAAAAGTTTAGTATACATTTCATTTGAATAAATCACAATACCTCTAAAATAATATTATAGTCCAAAGAGCATTACTATTTCTAGTGAAAAATCCAAACAAAAGTTCTTCCTATTAAATAATATCTAAATTCAACATAAAATACATCTGCAGAATGGAAGTTACAACAGGAACACAAGACAAGAAATAAGACTCCAAAATAGCATTGCTCAGTTTTCTTTTTACATGCATATCAAAGAGTCTACTATGACTATAAATAATAAATAAAGGCTAAAGATTGTATCACAATTAGCTAAGAACTTATCTACCTTGATGCATATGTTGCAATATATCCCATGTGACAGATCTTACTACTCAATCTAATATTTCAAAATACCTAAACATGTGACTTAACCCACCAATCGGAAATTAACTTAATTCTTCTAAGATAGCACCTGACTGACCTTTCCAGTGGGACATTGCTGAATCTCAAGCACCATTATTAATAATTCTATTATTAGTAACTGTTATGACATACATAAGTATTTATAGATCCTTTGCAAATTTACATAATGTGTCTTAAAATAGACCCTATTCATGCATACCAAATCCAGTTATATGTAATCACTACAATTTATAGTTATGAATACAAATTACAAACAGACAAAATAGTGTACCAGGAGTTACAAAAAACATACATGCCAACACTGATGGTTAAAATGTAAAAATGAAAAATGAAATTTCTCAGCGACCAATAACCAAATGAAATTATGTATGTGACTGACAGCAAGGTTTTACCCAATGTGGCTACAAGACTAATGTTAAAATATGTTGTAACAGTGACAGATGTTGGTGTGCAATGTCTGACAGACCTTGCACCTGTCATTCAAATCTTACATCACTGAACAAATTTATCACTGACAAAGTTTAAATGCCCTCTACCTGATTACATTATTTTTAATAATGTTGGTCACTGACCTTGTTGTGGTGTGTAGTATTATCAGAGATGCAAAACAGTTGAGTATTCTACTGGTAGAAAATAATTTTCATGAATTCAAGTAAAGACCATTTCTTGCTCTTAATTGGATTGCTGAAACAAACTTTCTTACCAATAACAAGAATTTTAAATCAGCTGCTGTGATGGAAATATTGTAATTCAATATGGCACCATTTTCATTTAAGACCCATGACTCGTCACAATGACTTGAGTCAAATTACCATTCTGATAAAAATATCCATTTAGGAATAGCGATAACAATTTTCAAGATGTCCATTGTGATGAACTGATTGGATGTAAAATTGATACCATTTTCATTTAGGACTAGTTATACATCAAAAGAAGTTGCTTGGTGAAAAATGCATGTCAGTATGAATTTCCATTTAGAAGGTGTAGTGACAAGATTTTCAAGATGGCTACTGTTTCAGCAATACTAGACATTTAGTTTCACTTTCATTTAAGTCCAACAAGAAATAATTCAAAGTGTTTTAGTGAGAGAGACCATGCTGATATGACTATCCATTTAGGTGGAGTAGGGTCAAGAATTTGAAGATTGCCATTGTGGTGGCCATATTGGAATTCTGAGCAGCACCATATTCATTTAGTCTATATGGGAGACTAATTGAAAACAAACTTGTGCTAACATGGACACTGTGGATAATGGGCAATTCTTTAAGCTCTAGTGATTCTGGACTGGCAGAGCTAAAAGAGAATGTCATGGTGTTGCATGAAACAGTCACTGTGACCTACTTTTACCTGTGAAAAAGTACTCGCAATCTAAGTTTTGTGAATGTACATACAATGTTGTCATATATAACAAGATAACTGCAAAACATAAAACAATGAAACCTGTAACAATGCTGTTAGAAAATTGACCCCAATGTCCCACCTATGTATGGTATATGAAGATTATTTTATTTGGTGCTCAGTTCAAATGCAGCAAGGACTGGGCTTCTGTTCATTGTTTAAAAAATCAAAACCTCTGTTTCATAGGCATGAACTAAAAGACTGGTTATCTACCTGAAGAACATGTGGGATGGCTTCAAACAGTTCCATCAGTTTATTGTAACCATAATCAGCCACACGGCACTGTCGCCCAAAGTGGTGGTGGTAGGTGGGTATAAACCTGCTGACAGGCATACGGCACTGGGGAGCATGTCTCAGTAGGTCCACCATTTCACGACTTAGCTGATTCAGTTGCTGGTTTAACAAGGGCGTGGCACACGAACGTCCAAACTCGGCTTATAAAAAAATAACATTGGTATATACAGACATACGATTGCATCTCATCAACCGAAGATGTAATAATCTGAGTAAATACAACTCAACAAGACAGTTATAAAAAACAATACTAATAAAAATACTTTTAATAATAATCATGATAATAATAATAACAACATCAGCAGTATTGTTTAAACTTAGGGTGTTGGAAGGTTGTTGGAAGAGGGTTAGAATAAGAATACTAATGTTGGGACACCCTATTGTAGTTTTTAATGCATGTGTGTGTGTGTGTGTGTGATTTAGATTTTTAATGTAGCTTGAACAATTTTTCAGTCATATTGCTATGATGTCTGCAGTATGATATATTCTAGTGAAGTCGAGCACTGGGGAATCATGATACTTGAGCGAGTAGTGAGAGTTTGAACCCACAATCTGCTGAGGTGGACACTAAAAACTAGACCAATGCAGTTTTTTTTAATGCAGTTTTCAAGTTAATTTTACTTGGGATATACCTACTTGTTATTATGACTCATCTCTTTAGTTACTTTTCATTCTTTGGAATATCATTTAACTTTGACTTATGGACAAAGACTTAAGAACACTTGAATCGGCAAGGGGATTGGCAATCCAGAAATAGAAGAAGGCAAGTATTAGTTTCAATTTAGTTAAAATAAAAATTAGGTTTGCCTCCAAAATGTACATTTCAATGAAACAAAACATCACCTGCTATTATTTTGCTGCATTTGTCAGCATGAAGGGAGGCAAATTGTTAAAAAAAAATAGCTGTCATGCAAGCTTACTATTTCTTCTCAGCTTGATGCTAGTGGGACTGGAAGATGATTTGATGATTGAACAGCTGGGCCTAATGGATAGATGCTGAATGAGAAGTAAAATATGGATGCCAAAAGGTGACATATGACATATTCCAAAGAGGAATGATTAAAGAAGGCCCAAGATGTAGCAACATCTCTAACCTCATGGGTTTAGAGTCTAATAATCTCTCTCAATATGACTAAGAGGCTTTATTATAGCAAAATCAATCCACCTACATATGGTGGCTGCAAGAAAAGCAGGTTGGCACACAAGATAGACAGACTCCTAGTTGCCATGGAAATGAGGGTAATACATATCCACTGATGAAGACAAAATGTCACTCCTTCTCCTAGATGATGCTAAAGAAAGGAAACATTTTTATGCAAGATTCATGAATAAAGCCTCACTTGAAAGTTAATACAATGGTCTGGATAAAATTAAAAGGACACAGTAATGGTTCCACTAAGGCATTATAGATAAGAAATTAATCTCTGGAATTCAAAATACCTAATAGGATCCAAGAGATGATGGTTCATCCTCTCAGTGGAATCCACTTTACCGTAAAATTGAAGTTAATTGTATCAAAATGGATTAAACTTAATTGTATCAAAATGGATTGCTCTATAGACTAATGGTGGAAACTGAACAATAGAAAGGGCCAATATAACTAGTGCCCTGCCTTCTGCTTCACTTATAAAAGACTCTAAAAAGACTTGGACTGATGACATTAACTGCTGTTGCACTCTGATCTGGTACAAGTAGTAGTTTGTTCTTGAGCCTCATTGCAAAAAGTCTACAATTGGGATCCCTTTCAATTAAGTTAACCATTCTTCAGGACTGTATGTCACTGCCTCAACAGACTTGATGATGGGATGCTCCTTTTGCATGGAATGTACTGGACACTGATTGTTATCCCATCAAATGCCACCCATCAAAGGAGGTACCAGTCTCTTAAACAAATAAGGGGCATGATTGTCTCCTTATCATCTGACGTATGCTACAAGCACCGTCTTATCTCTAACGACCATAATGCAACCACATCTTACCAGGCGGATGACCCTGCTGACCTACCGGTATACCGGTGTGTGTGGTGGATTTGAAATTCTTACTACAAAAAACCTGTCCAGATTCCTCGACTAGCTGAGATGGTGGCAAACTTTGGACTCCAATGGAATCTGTTGAAAGAGGGGATCCTTGTGAGATCACCAAGTTGATAACAGCATAACTTTATGAGGCATCATATGCAATCTTCCTGGGAGAACTAGATCTGTTACCTCATTTAGGGTCCAGCTGAGAGGGATAAAAGTCAAAAGACAATGATGTCCTATACTTGTTCTGACAAGAGCACGTGTTTGGAATGTACAGAACACCATAACATATGTATGTTGCCAGCAAAGTCCAGGGAAAAGAACAATATTCTGAATGGCATTGATCAGAAGTGACTAGGGCATCAGATTGGAGTCATGTTTTTGTTCTTAACCTCCAGTTATTAAGTGAAAATGGAATTTCATCTGATTAATGTGCGAGTATTTATTCTGTATCACTGTACTTGTTCTTATAGCTGTATCAATACTGTATCACTATACTTCCTCTTTTAGCTGTATCTATACTGTATCACTGTACTTGTTCTTATAACTGTATCTATTCTGTATCACTATACTTGTTCTTATAGCTGTATCTACAATATAGCACTGTATTTGTTCTTATAGCTGTTATCTATTCTGTATCACTAATTGTTTTTTAATATAGCTGTATCTATTCTGTTATCACTGTACTTGTTCTTATAGCTGTATCTATTCTGTATCACTAATTGTTCTTATAGCTGTATCTATACTGTATCACTGTACTTGTTCTTATAGCTGTATCTATTCTGTATTGTGCTCGTTCTTATAGCTGTATCTATTCTGTATGACTGTTCTTATTTGTATAGGTATGCATAGTTCTCTCTCCCTCTTACATACAAACACTCATAACTTTCTGATGAACAGACTAATATTTCACATTTTTCCAGTTTCATTTGAACTGGATAGACTGTCACTGTATGAGTAAAAGATTAAGTCTGGAACCCCTTCACAATCTCTGAAAATGAAAGAATTGCTTTTTCATGAAATTTGGTTTCTCTAGATGAAAACATTTGGATAGACTGATGTTCCATAAAATGTGTGGTATGACAATGCCTTAAAGTGTACGTGCTTTATTGTACAAATTCTGGGCATAATTATGAAACAATGCTTATTACTAACTGTGCTGTTGTTGAAACTCACCAATGGTGGTGGGTAGTTTGTTCTCTGCCCAGCGTACCTTCTTGACACCAGTGCTGGAGACTTCAATCTGGATTCCAGGGACACAGCTAATGAGATGCTCAAGTGGTACCCCTGACTCACACTCAAACAGGGGACACACCTCAGCTCTGTAACATGCTGGAAAGCTGACAAAACAGATGAAGCACTGCTTAGAAATGAAAAATCAATGTTCTTTATGAAACATTTGTAGTACTTGTTTCTTTGACTCAATAAATTAAATGACTTCCATTACAAAAATGCCATGTTTGCTACTCAGTTTAATTATAAAGCAACAGATGCTCACACAGCTGTTGGTGTATAAAAAGCACCTAACATACAAGCTATCTAATGTTAATTAACAGGTACAAAATTAATGAGAGAAAATACATAGACAAGCCTATCTATTCATATATTATTCTCTCACTTATTTTTTTGTGTGTTACAAAATAGTTAAAGCTGTACATGTACATATTAAAGAATATTTTCATTATCTACACAACAGGTCCCATAACACAGAGTTCAACTGTTGTCGGTTTCATTTTTTTAAAAACTGGTTTAGACTATCAAAGTCAGAGGTCTCAACAAGTAACCAATGGTGATATAAACTTTTAGATTGGTAATTATCAGGTGTCGTGCTAACAGGTCAATTAAAATACTGTATTTACCGTACATGTTGGAACGCCAATTTGTTGGGACACTATAAATTAATGTTTGAAGTAAATCTTTGTATGCACTATGTTCTGGAAGACATCATTTTTATCAGGTCATAAGATGTGGGACACCTTTTAACTCGTTTGAAAATTAAATGTTTGAAAATGCAATCCAACTGAAATTAGATTTTTTTAAATAATATACTGTGTACATATACTTGTAGAGTGTACTCTTTAATCCACTGCAGCATCATCTCATCAAACCAACGATTCTCTTGCACACATATGATCCATTCTTTTGGTGCATGAAAATTAGTTTTAGCTTTCTATTGCTGGGAAAAATTGTGACTGAAAAGAATTTTCATGAATTCAAGTAAAGACCATTTCTTGGTCTTAATTGCTGATTTCTTTTTCGTTATCAAAATTTAAATGATATTTACTGTGCTTCACATTTGTTTGGTGAATTAACAGTCTTTCTTTGTGATAACTGGTCCTGCAAACAATCTGCTGGTTTTGTCTGCAGCTGAGAGCCATTTCTTACATTTATTATTGTTCATTCATTAAAGTATCGCAAATTTTATTTAATTCAGTAAATGCTTGGGTAACTCATTAAATGTAGCTAAAAGGACCTATTTCATTTTAAATACTTCACATGAAATGATCTCGATACTTTTAGCTGCATTTAATGATGCTGAGAAGCAAATTTTCAGGGTTTCAAATAGGATAAAATTCACGATGCTGTGTGGAATGAACTATACAAAATAAATTAAATCTTCATTGGTCTCAATCCAGAGACATGTCTGCAGCTATAAGAATCATTTAACTCCAGTTTACTTTTTTATGGCATACTCTGTCATAGTCATGGTGAACTTTAGCCAGTTTTGTCGACTCTACACTCATGATTTTCACAATTCGGCTCAAGAAAATGATCCATCCAGATGCATTCCTGGAAAAATTCATTATTGTCACACATGGTTTCACAAGGCCAGCAATTGGTTAAAAATTCATTATTGTCACATGGTTTCACAAGGCCAGCAATTGGTTAAAAATTCATTATTGTCACATGGTTTCACAAGGCCAGCAATTGGTTAAAAATTCATTATTGTCACATGGTTTCACAAGGCCAGCAATTGGTTAAAAATCACTGATTTACTCAGGGAAATACTATCATTCAGCCAATAAAATTCCTTCTTATGCAACCATCAAAACATATTGCATAAACCAGTACTATATGCTTCCATTGGTTTTATCCATGGAAACTGCAGCTGGTTTCAGTGCTAACTGATACATTTCAGAATGCATCCATATGGTACTCTAAGTATGAATGGTACTTGTGTAAACATCACTCTGAAAAAAAAAAAAAAAAAAAACTGCCCTTTTGAGTTAAAGGCTACAATCTACTTGTCCCTGGACATAGTAACCTGGCAAACATTGCTTGTCCATGAATAAAAATATCAGCCTCAATCAATAAAAGTGAAAGGGTTTTCCGCATCCCTGTTACAAGCATCTAAATATATTTATACAGACCCCAATTTTAATACTTTATTATAATCTACATTGTTCAAAGAAAACTATTTTTCATAGATTATGGTAACTAATTTTACCTCATAAGTGGCATGTCTCCATTGTGAGAGAGCATGAGTGAGTGAACCTGGGCAGCAAAGGTCTTGAGATGGAGGAAGACGCTGGGTAGCATGGAACAGTTAAGAGCCTCAGCATAGGCTGCACTGTTCTCGGGGCAATGGATGAGGCAAACAGCATTCTCCAAAATCTCCTGTACGAACAATGGACAACAAACATTCAGACTGTATTATCACAACACAACGTGAAGAAGCTGACAACAAAAGTTAAAATGGCTATATTATATAATCTTTTTTTCAAGAATACAAAAATATTTATGGAAATTCAGCTGGTACAGTAGTAGTTTTAGAAGGAAACAATTATTTTATGAACTTTTTTACAGAATTTTTTAAGACATTTCCTAGAAACAAGTTCTTTATGCAACAGGGAAGCATAACCCAAAGCAGAAAATATACAGATAGGTAAGTATATAATATTGCATAGGGTGTAAACTGGACAAAGAATTATTGAAATAGTTTATTTAATCAACTGAAAAAAGCATGATACTTCTTGACCAAGGACATGAAACAAGAACAGGATTTAACTGAAGGAGGCAACCAGAAAGATCGATTATACAATTTTTCAAAAATGCAATTATAATAGAACTTGATAAGACAATGATTAAAGACTACAGTTCCTCAAATGAACTGATACTCTATTGGCCAATGTGAATTTCCATGAATTCAAAACAATAAGATTTCTTCCTTTCAATTGCTGAATTTTAAAAGTACATGTATCTCTGATAGTCTTTAGCAACAAGATTATCAAATTAGCTGCTGTAATGGCCATAGTGAAGATAAGGTTGTGACCAATTTCGGACCAAGTAAACATCATCGACAATGACTTTGATGCTGACCATCATGGTAAATACACTGGTTGTATATTTACAACATGATGGCTTAAAATCAACTAGAAGTTGTTTTGCGAATACCATTTTTCAAAGATAAACTGGAATGCAAAATTACTATGTTCTTGTCTAATCTATGATGTGTGTATTAAGTTCTAAGCATTTTCTGTCTTTACTCATTTTTGGATGTCAAAACAATAACCATCATTTTTATATCCCTAAACATAGCTACAAAGAAAGTGATCTAAAAATAGGAATGAGGTAAGATCAGCGTATTTCATTGTTGGAGTAAGTCAATATATTATTGCGCTTTAAAAGTACATCTGTTTTCAATAAACTGTAAAATGGTTTATACAGTTGGAAGACTGAAGAATTTATGCTTAAAGCTTTTTCAAGAACTCTGGAAGATTTCAATAATTTGTCTTATGGAAAGTGAACTTTTACTCCACATATCACTTTCTTCAACACAGTATAAATAATTACAAATCTGAGAAAAAGAAAAATGTTCATAGTGCTACTCCATCTGGCAAACTAACCATGTGTGCCATTTTAATCAATATAAATTATGAATTCACTCATAAAAATCCTAATGATTTCAGCAAAATTCAAAGCTATTTTGTAACAAATTCAAGTACTTTTCAAGAACAAAAGAAACTTTTTTGAAACTAAAAACTTGAGTTTTCAAGGCAATTCCTGAAATTCATAGAATTGTTCAAAACTGCACAGACCTTGATGTAAACAGTATTCCATCATATATGGAATATAGAATATTATATAATATAATATAGAATATAGAACATATAGAATGTTTGTACACCCTAACTTGACTATCACCATGGGCAACATTAACAATGTCATTATGTGTCCAATTCAAGTGAAATGGAATCTTTTGATGTAAACAACCATATATATTACCGGTTTCTAGGACTTCATTTTCCACTGCCAGATGCATTCCATATTTGCAAGTACATTTATAAACTCTTACCTCCACATCAGGTGAGTCACTGTGGGAGAAGGAGGTAGACGATTCTTGGAGAAGAAAAACCATTCTTCCTGCCCCTCCTTGCTCCTTTATTTCCAGCAGATCCCTCATTTTGTACAGTTCTGCAACACTGATGGACCGGTGATATCTAATAAAAATGTACACACAAAATGTGTCTAATCAAGGCTTACACAAGTCATCTCTGGAGCTGTTAGCTTTCTCCTGTTGCCGTTTTAAGCATTAATTATCACACCATTTTTTCTATATTATATTGAACACACCCAAATTATAGTTATGGAATTTCAAGGCAAATAGTAGCAGAAATACAGGAAAAACTCCAGTATCAATGATGCAAATTTAAAAATCCTTACCTCATTCAGTTCATATGTACTACAAACCACAACCATTTCAAAGCCCTACAGAAGAATGGTGATCACCTGCCATCTGTATAGACTGTGTACCAAAAATCACACCATGTACCTAAAATGTATTATTATTTAACATTATCATAAAACCAGAGAATATAATTTAAATGATAATAAACTAGTTTTGAAATACAACCTGAATGATATGTATTACATATTTAGTTAAATAAGATTCTATCAAAAATATAAAATGTCAAAGTTACATTTTATTTTGATAGTAATGAAAAAGCAAAGCTAAGGTATACTAATTTACAAAAGTCAACTTCCTTGCAATCAGATGCTAAACTTCACTATATTTGTAATGAATATTGTTTGGATAAATTCTTTAGCCATTTGGCTCCATTTGACATTCCTTCTGAGAAGCTGTATAGTCTTCATCTAACCCAAGTTACCATCAATTACTTCTTTCAATATTTGTTGGATCACAAAAATCCATTGAATAACAAACTGATATTGAATAACAAACTTAAAATCTACCAAATCAGTTTTCAGCAATGGAATATTTGAACATTCTGCCAAAATGGTCAATTAGCTCATCACTGGATCTAACAGAAAAGACAATTGCTGCAATTTTGTAGCACCAAAGTAGTTTTGCCTCTTTGACCTAGTCATAAAGTGATCATAATAGAACTAAGATCATTTTCTGCATTTTTTCCCTATCTCTCTTCCTTTTTATTTATAGATCATCAGACACAACTGTAATAAGAGTGATTGGAGTAGATTTGAAAATATCTAACAATGCTTTATCACAATTTGTGTTTGGATGTTATACTGTTCTGCTAGATTTAAATGATTCTAATTATTTTTCAGGGAAAATTACTTAACACAGAACAAACTAATGTTTTTATACCAAAGGTCAACTTGAAATCATTAACCATCTTTAATTTCCTGATAGCTTGTGTGTCTTCATATAATCTAATGTGTGTACATCATGCGACACAGTTAATTTGGTTTGTCTTGGTGCCTTATGGTACAACACCACAGGTAGGTTCTTTAGTTCCAGGAAATAGGAGTAAAGTGTCTTGCCCAAGGACACACCAGTGTAGCTAACCCAGGCTGTTCTGATGGTAATATTAAAAAATGCACTCCTTTAATTCCAATTCCAGTACAGTCTATGAATTGCTCCTATGATCACCTTAATGTATATGAATCCACAGCCCAGTGTCTATGAATTCAACCTATGATACAGTTTAGCATCTATAAATCAACAATGATACAGTCTACTGTCTAAATTAATTCATCCTTTGATACTGCCTAGTGTCTATGAATTCATTTGATACAGCCTAGTGAATATGAATTCATTTGATACAGCCTAGTGAATATGAATTCATTTGATACAGCCTAGTGTCTATGAATTCATTTGATACAGCCTAGTGAATATGAATTCATTTGATACAGCCTAGTGAATATGAATTCATTTGATACAGCCTAGTGAATATGAATTCATTTGATACAGCCTAGTGAATATGAATTCATTTGATACAGCCTAGTGAATATGAATTCATTTGATACAGCCTAGTGAATATTAGTGAATATAAATCCATCCTATGACACAGCATTGCAATAATTCAGCATGATGTAGCCTAGTGCATGAATCTATCCTATATCACAGCCTAGTCTTTCAATTCATCCTATATCACAGCATATTGTCTATAAATTTAAATGATGTCTGCATGTCTTTTAATTCATATTATACAGACTAGTCTATAAAACCACAATAAAGCCTTGTTTCTGATTTCATGATGCAGCCTAGTGGTTTTGAATTCATCACGATACCACCAAGTGTCTGAATTCATGAGACAGCATGTCTATGAAATCAGCATACAAGACAGCTCGTCTATGAAATAATCATGATACAGCCTAGTGAATATAAATCCATGATGCAGCATCTATGAATTCAGTATATGATATAGCTTAGTAAATGAATCCATCCTATATTACAGCCTGGAGTCTTTGAATTACACTTTGATAAAGCCTAAGTGTCTATGAATCCATCATATATGATACAGCCTAGTCTAAAAATCCACCATATATTCTACAGCCTAGTGTCTACAAATCCACCATATTATACAGCTTAGTGAATATGAATCCACCATATATGATACAGCCTAGTGTCTATGTATCAACCATATTATACAGCTTAGTGAATATGAATCCACCATATTTGATACAGCCTAGTGTCTATGTATCAACCATATTATACAGCTTAGTGAATATGAATCCACCATATATGATACAGCCTAGTGTCTATGTATCAACCATATTATACAGCTTAGTGAATATGAATCCACCATATATGATACAGCCTAGTGTCTATGTATCAACCATATTATACTGCCTAGTGTCTACAAATCCACCATATGATACAGCCTAGTGTCTATGAATCCACAATTTGGTACAGCCTAGTATTTACAATTCCACTATATGATACAGCCTATTGGCTACGAATCCACAACATGGTACAGCCTAGTGTATATTAATCCATTAATGAATCCTTCTCATGGTAAATAACTTGCAACAAATATGCAATAGAAGACCAGATAGAGTTCCAGACAACAATTGGGCAGTAAAATGTAGTTCTCCATTCATGAATTTCACTTTCTATATTTTATTTAATAAATGTTCAAAACCTTATGCATACATAATTAAAGATGTCACCGCCCCAAGGAAAGTTTTTGTATCTGATTATAAGCTTGGCAATTTAAAAAACACTTTCATGGGTGGCTTGTAAAGCCAATAAAGTTGGGCAAAAATAGCAAAACTATCAAAGAGAATCAAAACTGCTTTTCCTTCTTTACTACCAAAATTCTTATTTCAAACTCTTTCACTATGTGTAGAACAAGCACGCTTTCATTGGGATGAAAATACTTTTCATATTGTATTCAAAAGTAAACTAAACTTACCAGTAAGTAAAGATGTAGATCATGAAATACATGGAGTGATTTCTAGCACAGCAAACCATACAGATGCTAGAATGCTTTTGAAATAGTGATCTGAGCCATTTCTTCTGTTGGGCACAATCAATATCTGAAAATATAGTTACAAACTACCAGCAGTAAAAGTTCACGGATATACAATATTATAGAATTCTGAGGATACTTTGGCAAAAATACAAGGAGATGAACAAAAATGTAGGACTAGAGTTTTTATTACAAAATGGAAATGTAGAGGAGCCATTGAGAAATTATAGGAAATATAGGAATAACATTGTCCACAGAAACACTTTTGTCACTGCTGAGAGTTGAAACCATCTCTAATATTCTTTAGCAGTAGCAAGATTTCAAGATGGTTGCCACGGTGGCCCTATTAAATGCAAGACTTGCACCATTTTTGCACCATTTTCATTTAAGACTAACCTGACATCATTAGAAGTGAAAACCCAATATCAATATGAATATCAAATACAGAAGTAACAATAAGAAGATATTTCAATATTGATGTTAATTTGGCAATAGTGAATTCCAAAACCAAAACAAAAGCAACCAATGATCAATGAGGCTAGGAAACAACAAAAAAAAAACACAAAACCAAAACAACAACAATAAAAATTAATAAAAATAATACTAATAATACTAATAATACTAATAATAATAAAGACTTTAGAGAAGGTGACTTAATTGCAGAACTTATCTACCTTTAGGCATAGCTTTTATGTACAGTATATACAGCATAATGTGATAAATTTGTCTTGCCACTAAAAAACTGTGATCATACAAATCATAGTTTCAAGTCTGGAAAATATAAATCCATACATCAATAAAAAAAGAACAGTTATATTTTACAGTCATTGGAAGATAACAATACTGTACTCGATTGATTCAAGTAATTGGTACGAAAAGTAGCTGATACATAATCTATCATCACACATACTGATTGAGTGAACAGATACCTACAATGTTTCAGAAAAATTTCTTTGAGCATCATGATGTGACATACATAGATTAAAATAAATTTTATCTTGATGCCTTGCACATATGTAAATTCTCACCAGTAATTAGGAAAAGGTCAAGAACATTTTTTAATTGAAAGAAATTACAAGTTTACTGTCCTACTTACAACATTGTTTACACACATTACAAAATGGTAAATGTTGGGCTAGACAAGAATTATCAATGTTCTAAAGAAATACGCTTATCATAACAAAAACAGTTCTTATAGAGAGCATTAGCTTTTGTTTGTGAAGACTTTAAAATGGGTACCAAATGTTTTTACCTTTTGTCAAAAAGTTCAATGAATTTAAACAGGGGTAGAACATTTCCATTTGCTTCCTGTAGTAAAGCCACAGCCTCTGCTCTGCAATACGAAAAATCATAAGCCATCCCATAATTTATTGTTGTTACAGATTTTATTTTTTTCAGTTTAACAACTTCCTGTCTAGTCAAAGTACCATAGGTACTTGCTTATCAAGTCAACCTTTTTTAATGGTTCATGCAAAGTAATTGTTGTCTTATAAGTGCAACATACATATTTGTTATTATTATTGATGTTGGAAACTCTAGATGTCTGTAGTACACAATATTATGTCAATTCAAATAGTTCTATGTTTTCATGGGTCTATTCCCATTCTAAAATATATGTGGCATACACTTGATCCATTTCATGGACTTGTTTCTACAGTTATTTAGATTGTAATCATTTGAAAATATGATGGATAATTTAAATACTACCACTGCAAAGTGAATTGTCCACTAATGTTTACCTTGGGTATTTACTAGCAAAAAATATATTCCTCATATTTTCATGAAAGTCCTAACAACCAGTACTGGTATTAATATTTGTTTTACTGTATAACCACCGATTTATGCAATGAAAGTTTTGATTTAAACATATTTTCTTTTATATAGCTTGGCTTAAATTCGGAAGTGATTTCGGATTGTGCATGTAACCAGATAAGCCCTTAGCTTATTGTCAAATTGAAAATACTTTTGATCAAGCCAAGAATATAGTAAATGTACCAAGTAGAGCTCTACATCTTCCAGTGACTAGCAGTTTCCCCATTTAACATTCCTTAACATCAAGCTGTTGAGTATAATACTTGCTCACTGCCAAGTTATAGTGGGTGATTATGTGAATCGCATAATCTCTCCTCACAATTGACATGTGTACAGTTGCAACCTTCAATTGATTTCATGCACTGTCTTATCAAAGTGTTAGAGAGACCAATCTAAGCCTCTACTTAAGCAGAGTGAAGTAGAGAAAATAATCTGATGATATTTGCGAGGACTAGATGATGATAATTTATTACGACTATGACCAGGGTGGATTTCAGAACTTTATCAGATGAGAATGAATTCCTTGACATTAGATCGGATTTAGGATACTCTGAATTACAAAAATGCGACTTGCCTTGTTTATTTGTAAGACTCAAGGAATTAACATATGGAATATTGTGAATTGGGTGATTCAACTATTTTAATACTGGTACATGACCTATAATTGAATTCCTGGATTAATCATGTAAATTGATTTGAAATGTCAACCACTGTCGATTTTAATAGATTTAATTAGAACAAACTGAAAGTAGTTAATTTATTGGTGATGTATTCCACTCAACAATACAAGTTTATTTTACACTAGTTTTGTTCCAATGTATTCAACCATCCAGTTGGGATTGTTTATTTTTCCAAAGTGCAACTATGGCTCACTGAAAAGACATTCCATTGAATGGATCTAACTTGTAAAATGCATCCAAAATTATAGTAAAGAGAAATTGACTGGTTTTTAGTAGCCGAAGCAAAATGGTGGAGGGTATTTAGAGTATTTAGACTAGTAAATTTTTAAGCAAGTATAAATGGTAGGAATTTTATCTACTACTTTCATGTATTACAGGACAAATTTGAAATAACAAATCTTACTTTCCTGAAGACCATAATTGCAGACATATTCAGACCAAAGATTTTCATCATGTTTGCAAAGTAAAATTTCAGCTCGTCTTTTATGTTATAATCTTAATAAAAAATATTGCAGGAAACTGTTGAATGTCACATGACCTCACATCTGACTTGCTAACTATCACCAGTAAATAAGTAACATACAGTTTCTGTCAGTACACAAGACAACCAATATAGCAGAGCATAAATAGTGACATGATAGTTCTGTCATGGCAGTCAGTGTAGCATAAATAGTGATGCAACATTTGTCAAAACGGTCAGTATAGCAGGGATCTAACCATTCTGTCAAAACAGTCAGTATAGCAGTGACCTAGCCTTTCTGTCAAGACAGTCAGTATAGCAGTGACCTAACCTTTCTGTCAAGACAGTAAAGCAGTGACCTAACCTTTCTGTCAAGACTGTCAGTATAGTAGTAACCTAAACTTTCTGTCAATACAGTCAGTATAGCAGTGACCTAAACTTTCTGTCAAGACAGTCAGTATAGCAGTGACCTAAACTTTCTGTCAAGACAGTCAGTATAGCAGTGACCTAACCATTCTGTCAAGACAGTCAGTATAGCAGTGACCTAACCATTCCGTCAAAACAGTATAGCTGTGACCTAACCTTTCTGTCAAGACAGTCAGTATAGCAGTGACCAAACCATTCTGTCAAAACAGTCGGTATAACTGACCTAACCATTCTGTCAAGACAGTAAAGCAATGACCTAACCATTCTGTCAAAACAGTCAGTATAGCTGTAACCTAACCTTTCTGTCAAGACAGTCAGTATAGCAGTGACCTAACCATTCTGTCAATAGTCAGTATAGCAGTGACCTAACCATTGTGCCAAGACAGTCAGTATAGCCTAGTGATACAACATTTCTGTCAAAACAGTTTATATAGCATAAAAAGTGATGCAACATTTGTCAAAACTGTCAGTATAGCAGTGACCTAACCATTCTGTCAAGACAGTCAGTATAGCAGTGACCTAACCATTCCATCAAAACAGTATAGCTGTGACCTAACCTTTCTGTCAAGACAGTCAGTATAGCAGTGACCAAACCATTCTGTCAAAACAGTCGGTATAACTGACCGAACCATTCTGTCAAGACAGTAAAGCAATGACCTAACCATTCTGTCAAAACAGTCAGTATAGCTGTAACCTAACCTTTCTGTCAAGACAGTCAGTATAGCAGTGACCTAACCATTCTGTCAATAATCAGTATAGCAGTGACCTAACCATTGTGCCAAGACAGTCAGTATAGCCTAGTGATACGACATTTCTGTCAAAACAGTTTATATAGCATAAAAAGTGATGCAATATTTGTCAAAACTGTCAGTATAGCAGTGACCTAACCATTCTGTCAATACAGTCAGTATAGCAGTGACCTAACCATTCTGTCAATACAGTCCATATAGCAGTGACCTAACCATTCTGTCAATACAGTCAGTAAAGCAGTGACCTAACCATTCTGTCAATACTGCTAGTTTAGCAGTGACCTAACCATTCTGTCAATACAGTCCGTATAGCAGTGACCTAACCATTCTGTCAATAGTCAGTATAGCAGTGACCTAACCATTCTGTCAAGACAGTCAGTATAGCAGTGACCTAACCATTCTGTCAAAACAGTCCGTATAGCTGTGACCTAACCTTTCTGTCAATACAGTCTGTATAGCTGTGACCTAACCTTTCTGTCAAGACAGTCAGTATAGCAGTACTTATTTAATTTAAATTTCTGTCCAGACAGTCTATATAGCATAGTGATGAACTTCTGACAGTACAGTTAGTATAACTTAATGTAATAAACAATATATGAAATTTATATCTGTACATGCAGTAAAATAAATAGTGACATGACATTTTTACTGAATCATGTTTATTGAAAAGATTTTAAAAAATAGAATATACTCAATAAAATTCATTAAAAGTTTGTGATTTACAGTTTCTCTTAAAGATGCAGGTTTGAAGTGAACCACTCAATCTAACCTAACTTGTTACCAGTTTGCCTGTATCCTTGGATACTGATGTATTGAATTATCAAGATTTGCAACATATTAGTATAAAGGAAAGCAATGTTTTATTGTTACAAAAATAAAGGGGAGTAATTTCATTATCACAGAAATAAAGGAAGTAATGTTTATTTAACACTTAAATAAGTGGAATTAATGTTTATTTATCAATGAAAACAATGGAAGTAATGTTCATTTATCACTGAAATAAAGGGAAGTAATGTTTTATGAGGACTGAAATAACTAGGATATCAATTGTCAAGAAAAATTACTGCCTACACTATTGTACTATGCTTGGTTGTATTGATATTACAGAAAGATTTCTTTGCTGTTGATGCTCTAACAGAAATTAACAGTAATGTTGTATCATGCCATGGGAGTCAACTGCCTTTTGCAAGGACACAGTGAAGTTGATCCAGGCTGGCCTGGGTGAGTATTGAACCCGAGACTCTTAGATTAGGCGTCTGACACTATCAACTGAGCTACTGAAAGCCCAGCTTTGGACCAAAGTTCAAACATTGCATTTGGAAATGTACTTTTCAATGTCTAGTTTAACGCAGTTATGAAAACAATTTATAAATAGTACTTCATGAAAAATGTTGGGATAACTCGTAACTGGAAACCAAGATATTTGATTTTATTATCATGCTGGTGAAAATGTTTCTATTAAGTGTGTAAAATCCTAGCTAGAATTCAAATGGATGCTAATATATATATATATATTTTTTAAAAAAAAAAAAACAATTATGAGAAGTATGAGACTCATTCTGCATGAAATCTGAGGGTGGCTGAATTAAGATCTATCCAAAGAGTTCCTCAGCTTTGTCCCACCTAATACTGCTGGCTGTTTTCTGACTGTCATCACTTTTTAGAGTCACATGAATTCTCTTGTAGCCAATCTTTTTCCTGTGGAATTGGGATATAGCTAGACGGGCATCATCTATAGTGGCCACACGTACAGTTCCCAGGCTTGTGTTATCAGGTTGCAAACGCACATGTACACTCACAACCTGCCAGTAGAATTAAGACATACTCAATTTTCTATAATGCTGGATACGAAAATGTCTAATCAAATGGCAAGCAGTCCTGGAGTCCTGAAGCTCTCTTACAGGACATTATCAATTCAAATTTACTATTGCATTAGGCATCTCCCAGGATGTTATTAATTCAGATTTACTAAATCATTAGGTGTCTTACAGGACATTATCAATTCAAACTTACTAATACTTTAGGTGCCTTACAAGATTAATTATCAATTTAAACTTTCTAATTCATTAGGTGCCTTACAGGACATTACCAATTCAAACTTATTAATGCATTAGGTGTCTTACAGGAATATCAATTTAAAGTTATTAATGCATTAGGTGTCTTACATGATTAATTATCAATTAAAACTTATTAATGCATTAGGTGCCTTACAAGATTAATTATCAATTTAAACTATTAATTCATTAGGTGCCTTACAAGATTAATTATCAATTCAAATTTACTAATACATTAGGTGCCTTACAGGATTAATTATCAATTCAAACTTACTAATTCATTAGGTGCCTTACAGGATTAATTATCAATTCAAACTTACTAATTCATTAGGTGCCTTACATGATTAATTATCAATTCAAACTTTCTAATTCATTAGGTGCCTTACAGAATTAATTATCAATTCAAATTTACTCATTCATTAGGTGTCTTACATGATTAATTATCAATTCAAATTTGCTAATACATTAGGTGCCTTACAGGATTAATTATCAATTTAAATTTACTAATACATTAGGTGCCTTACAAGATTAATTATCAATTCAAATTTACTAATACATTAGGTGTCTTACAGGATTAATTATCAATTCAAATTTACTAATACATTAGGTGCCTTACAGGATTAATTATCAATTCAAATTTACAAATTCATTAGGTGTCTTACAGGATTAATTATCAATTTAAATTTACTAATACATTAGGTGTCTTACAGGATTAATTATCAATTCAAATTTACAAAGTCATTAGGTGACTTACATGATTAATTATCAATTCAAATCTACAAATTCATTAGGTGCCTTACATGATTAATTATCAATTCAAATTTACTAATTCATTAGGTGTCTTACAGGATTAATTATCAAATCAAACTTTCTAATTCATTAGGTGCCTTACAGGATTAATTATCAATTCAAATTTACTAATTCATTAGGTGTCTTACAGGATTAATTATCAATTCAAATTTACTAATTCATTAGGTGCCTTACAGGATTAATTATCAATTCAAATTTACTAATGCATTAGGTGTCTTACAGGATTAATTATCAATTTAAATTAACTAATTCATTAAGTGCCTTACAAGATTAATTATCAATTCAAATTTACTAATTCATTAGGTGCCTTACAGGATTAATTATCAATTCAAATTTACTAATACATTAGGTGCCTTACAAGATTAATTATCAATTCAAATTTACTAAATAATTAAGTGTCTTACAGGATTATCAATTTAAATTTACTAATACATTACATTCAAAGTAAGTTAAAGTGCGCCATTTGCACACGAAAAACGGCTGAAGATTTTCGGCTTTGAAAACAAGACAAATGTATTTATTTTGAAAGAACTATATTTGAACAATTAGAAAACACAAAAGGTAGCTCTTGAATAAAAAATTCACACCAAGAAAAACATGAATATACATGTGGGGGTATTTTGGATGGTGAATTACGTTACTTCTTACTACTGTAATCATATCAAATCTATTTTATCGTAAAAAGAACCACAATTGCGTATAAAACACATTTATATGATAGATATATGATTGATTTACCAAATAAAACATTTAAGAAACAATACACTAACCAACTCTAAAACATATCGGTCAACTCATTTATACTTAAACAATAAAAAGGAAAATAGACGCTTTTAAGAAAAAGTGGCTATTTTTCAATGTTGATACCCTTTTATTTTAAAGTCTAAAGACCATTTAATTAAATCTGTGCATTTGTTAACCATTTAAGATAATACTTAACAATTAATATGACTTGAAACTTTACCAAACAGATATTTATTAGACTTTACAGAAGTAGTACTATTTGTAACGTAGTTCACAAAAGTCCATAAAATATATATCCTTGTTATTTGTGTTTAAACTGGAAACATTGTAGAAAAAAGAACTTTTGGGTTATGATTATTTTTTGTTACAATGATTTGCAATATCTTTGCAACTATATTAACACATAAAACATAAAATCTTTTAAAATGTTACATTAAATTCCCAACGCGAAGAAATATTAAAAAAATCCCAAGTTTCACAAATGAAATTGTGCTGTTCACAACGGTTTGAACAAAGATAAACAATGGGCTATGATCCTTTTACACCATTAAATGTTTTGTAACAAATTATTGTGTACTCAATACTGTTATATTGCTTGTATAAAACACAAATGATGCTGTAACGTAATTCACTAACGTTTTACTGCACATGGTCGCTTCAGTATATATCCTGTTGCATGCTCATGATGTACAGTCAAAGTCTGTCAAATAGATTTCTGACCTTCTCAAGGTCTCGTCCTGAGAATTTAAACATATTGCGGGTCTTTCCTTGCTTTATCGGCTCATCCAACGAGCACAATACGTCGGAACTTGGTATCCAAATCTGATCTGGTTTCGCAGGCCATTTGAAAGAGTTTTTTCCAGCCACCATGAAATTAATATTATATTCCTGGTCGTCTTCGTCGTATTCTAAAACTTGTCCAACGTACCACCTGCTTTCATAAATCGCTGCTACGTATGTGTTGACTTGATAAAGTTCATCTGTGTTTATTTTATTGCATTCCATTAGTTATGTAGCCTGCTGTTCACTTTCATCATGTCCTGTTGTTTATTCAGCTTCTGAATTTTGGACTATGTTGGTTTCGCTCATCTGATGTACTGTCCATCCATCACATGCTGGTACTGGTTGACCGTCGACGAAACACTTATCACAAAAGCATGACGTATTCCTCACAGCAATGCTGCCTTCTCCAAGTGGAATAACTGCATGTACCTGTATAGTACCTTCACTTGCTTTCCGACAAGATTCGAGAGTTCTTCATGGGCTTCTGTACATTGAGACTTTGGGACAAATATGTACTTAAGTGCGCTATTTTCCTGTGTTTTCCCCCATTGGAAAAAATCATCTGCTGACTGAATTATTGCCGAGTGTCTTTTGACGGCCATATCAGCAAGTCGTTTGGCAGTACCCCCGACCCAGTCACAGGGGCCTTTCCCGTGTCCAGCTTCAAAGTATAACCAGGAAGCTTTAATACCGGGAAAGATCGTATCATGATGTGCTACTATAGAAAAAATCTGCTTGTTTCTATACTGTGACGTAGGCAAGTCCGTCATATAGTGAACCATTTCAACATTCTGTAATACAGCTTTCACTTCTTTTACAACATGCTTCATGATTGCAAAGACTGTCGATGAAGTGTGAGACAACTCATCAGATACTACTACTAGTTATTTATGCTTTACCTTTACCTCATCTTCTTTATCCTTGGTATAAATTACAACTGGATGCAACGTGACAGCATTCTTATCAAAATATGCTGACTGGATTTCTTCCGCAAACCTGCAAGTATAATTTTCTGCGAAATCCATGTGACATATGGCATGTGTTGTTGGCAGTATGTCTTTCAAACGTCTTGACTGACCGTATTGTTCTTTGACTCTGTGAATATGTTTCCTAAATTCTGTCAGTTCTGATCTCAAAAGTGCAACAAAGTCTGTCTTACTTTTCTCCACTGATACTATTTGCATTCTTTTAAAGAACTTTCCGTTTTTCTCAACGTCTACCCTCTTCCATTCTGAAAACTTGATCTTTTCTTCGCTGATACTTTCTATTCCTTCGACGACCTTTGCTCAACGTAAACATCTGGATTTTCGGAGGTCGGAATGCCCAAACTTTTAAGTGCCTTTAACTTTAAAACCATGTTTTGGTGTCGTTGACATAAACATGTCTTTCTGTTGGTAAATTTGACAACGCTAATATGTTTAGGTCTCATTCTTCTAAATGTTGTCAAGCTTATCTTTGTGTCGCTGTTTTCCGCTAAAAACTTTCTGTGCAAGTTATAAATATAATCATTCAATGTTCTTTTCTGTTGGTGTTCGTCTCCTCTATTGGCATCTTTCTTCCCTGGCAGACATGTGCTGTTATCATCCCTCTCCATAAACAGCCTAACTCTTGTCCTCATTGATTGTCGTTCAGCATTAAGTCGCTGTTTTTTAATGCTCTTTCCTACCCTTGCTTTAAGCAACTGTTTTCTATGTACTCCAAGACTTCGGCTAATCTGCCTGCCCATTCTGTATCGGTGAATAAGTTTACCACATATAACTCTCAATGTTGTTCTTATTTTAGCTTTTCCTTTCAATCTCTGTTGAAATATGCAAATCATTAGATGTTGGTGAATTATGTTACACAATAGTGAATTACGTTACACTAAACTGTGTGCCTTCACGTGACGCAAATACAAATGGAATCAATATTCCATGTTCACAGTTCTTCGGTATATTATATATTTTGTCGTTTTATAATGATTTTCGCTGACAATTGATGTTATATACTAAGTGTTCTTCTTGTTAAATAAATGTGTTCTTACGAGTGATGGTAATGTTTACACCAGAAAATGTTTTAAATGTCTCCCGCTTGGTAACTTCCGTTTTTCAATAAACGCCCGTATGTTAGGCTATGTCAGAAAATAATGTTTCCAGGTAATTTGTTTCTAGGAAATAGTTTTAAACCATGTTTACTGAATATACCGTAACGTAATTCACCGCAACGTAATTCACGGACATAAGCATTTTCAAATATATGAGAAATGTTACAACAGCTAAAAGCAATGTTTATATGGCAATTATGGTTAACATAAGTGTGTTTATAACTCACAGTGTTTGACGCATATACCATATACTTATTATGAGGTAGGTACCGTAACGTAATTCACAATTAAATGCAAAAAATTAAAAATGGAAATCAAAGACTGATTTTTAGGACAAAATTATTCCTACACCTTTAAATCATGATTTATAAATATTTCGAAGCATTAATGTACATATTTGTTCTGGTACCATTACTGTATTAATCAAATATGTTTGCAATACGGCTATCATAAAATTGTAACGTAATTCACAGCATTTTATGGGACACAAATAATTTGTTTTTTAAATTCCAAATATACTGACATAAAAACAGTGTTTTTATCAAAATTCAGACAATTCTCTATCATAGAAGACTTATTTCACTTATTTATTTCGCTACAAATTTTCTTGCCATGTAAATAAATTTAGTACCCCAAATTTGTGACAATGGTTTTTACTGTGTAGGCTTCAAAATGAGTCTGTGTTGACCAATAAATGAGTCAAACAGAATGTTATTGTTATTTTTTCAACTCGTTATTGCCTAGGGGTTAACTTAAAAGTCAAATTCCCATCAAAAATATACTGTTGGTCATCAAAAAAACGCCTGTGACCCCGATATTTGTAATTGGCGCACTTTAACTGACTTTGAATCATTAGGTGTCTTACAGTATTAATTATCAATTCAAATTTATTAATACATTAGGTGCCTTACAGGATTATCAATTTAAATTTACTAATACATTAGGTGCCTTACAAGATTAATTATCAATTCAAATTTACTAATTCATTAGGTGCCTTACAGAATTAATTATCAATTCAAACTTACTAATTCATTAGGTGCCTTACAAGATTAATTATCAATTCAAATTTACTAATCCATTAGGTGCCTTACAGTATTAATTATCAATTTAAACTTACTAATTCATTAGGTGCCTTACAGGATTAATTATCAATTCAAATTTACTAATGCATTAGGTGCATTACAGAACATTATCAATTCTAACCTACTAATTTATTAGGTGTCATCAGTTAAACAACAGAGGTATTGAATTTATTCTTTCTTTCATACCATATTATATCCACATTGCAATCAAAACATTGGTTATACAATATCTAACCATTTTGCTTTCTCAAATTGCCAATCAAAGACCATGTACATGTAACTATGGCTTTCTCAAACAGCCAATCAAACAGCATTTATTATACATGTAACCATTTGTCTTTCTCAATTAGCCAATAAAAAAAACCATCTGTTATACATCTAGCAATTTGGCTTTTTCAAATAGACAATCAAAAATGTCTGTTGTACATCCAACCATTTAACTTTCTTAAATAGCCAATAAAAAACATGTTATGCATCTGACCATTTAACTTTTTCAAATAGCCACACTGGTCGAGGCAAGGCTTGAACCAACAGTCAAAACGGTGAGTTGTGAATGATCTGTAAGAGCTGCAAAAAGCACCTTGGATCACTTTGCCATTTAGAGCCCTGCAAAAGTCTTTAAATTGTATAGATCTTTCTTGATTTTCCAATGTCAAAAGAAAACTAAATATGTGAAAAGCTCCTGTTATTTGCTTCATTCCTTTGGAAACTATATATGCAACTTCCTCCAGGGTATGGTCCATTCATTCAGTATAGACCAGACATATACAACTTCCTCCAGGGCATGGGCCATTCATTCAGTATAGACCAGACATATACAGCTTCCTACAGGGCATGGGCCAGATAAGAGTTTTAAGGTCACACCCTATGTTGTAAATAATAAGTTAAAACTACGCTGTGGGCCAGATCTAGCCTGCAGGACATAGGATGCACATGCCAGCTTTATTAGATGAAGTTTAAGATATCCCCAAAGACCTTGAATTATTAGGCTTTGTGATAATCTGATATTATCCATTTCAGTTTTAAAGGTTTAGACCCAAGGATGACTATCTCACCAGGATTCACTTGATTGAACCACATCTAAAACAAGGGAAAAAGTCAAAATCAATTAACTGAAAAGTTTTGAAGAGATAACATATAAGAAAACTTCAGGAACAGCATCACATTTAAATGAAAGATGATGCTAAATGCAGATAACGGACAAGTCATGAGAAGAAATAACATGTTCCAGCTGTGGAATGGTCATCTGCTGAATCCTTACAGAAGTGTAATTAGTTTATAAGACCAATTCTTCGAATGGTTTGTAATATTCTCAGTTCTTTAAAAGAGACTGGCACCAACTATGAAAGACCCTTCAACTTGCTGCCTAAATCCAAAATGTCTAAATGCATATAAAGATTTATAATTCTTAATCAATATATAGCTTCATTTAATTTTTATTGTAATAAATCAACTACACATCTTCAGAAAATAATTCATTTATTTTTTTGTCAATCAAACACTTATCATTCAGACCATAAAAAAAACCAACATCTGTAGGAAGGGATATAGTTGAGGCAAAAAGCAACAACCTTTCTGGAAAAAATGTTTGCCTGTGATGCTTGTTAAATAGAAAGCAAAACAAACTATTACTACTACTATTACTACTACTACTAATACATGTACATGTACTAGTGTGTCTTTTGGCTTTATCTACACTAATGACTTTTATGCTGACCTGAATATAAGCATGGTTCAGGATACTCAGCTTTACTGGAACCTGGAGTTTCATTGCTTATGATCACATAACATTTAAGATGACTGACAAGGTCTAAAACAAAATACATTTTTTTGCATAGTTTTTTAACTTAACCAGAAATGTATTCATAGAATAAGAAAGTCACAGGCTGTCTCTTTTATCAACAACCATGCCATCAATACAAAGCCTAAGAAAATGATCCAGTTGAAAAACTTGATGCAAGTTACTAAGTCACAGAAATATAAATTGAAACAGTCAGTGATCCACATTCAGTTGTATGCTGCTGCACATACCAAAATGTAGACTAATACATTGAGATTGGTTATGTGGTACATAATGAACAAAAATAATGACCAAAATACAAAACTGAACAGCAGTCTGTCAAGTGTTGAATATAGGTCAGTAACCAAATTTGTTTCCCAGGAAGATTACATCATAATTGCCAAATCAGAATGTTTTTCAGTATTATGGTGATCTACACAGAAATATTTTTAATTACACTTGCACAATATGGGGGTAGCAGGAGATGACTTATTACATCACTGAGCACCTTCTCTCATGCATCTTTTATCAGGTGAACCTCAAAGGTGGAAAATCACAAAAACCCATAAAATGTAATGGATTTCTACCTTTGCTTCCAAGATTTCTTTCTTTATGTTTATGGGATAAGTCTAGAAATGTTCTGAGTGGTAATGATATAGATGGAAAATGGCATACCTCTGTGGCCAACATAACCCAGGAAACTGGTAACCTTAAAGCAAACATTAAAGTCACTGAAGCATGATAGGCTTTGATGTACTCACCAAGCTGCATTTACAAAGTTACATCAATCTGACACTAAACCATGCTGAAACTGACCGAATCCCAAAACTTAACCAGAGTGATGGACAGCGACACATGTACAGATGTGTTAAATGGACAAGAGTAATGTCCCCTCCAAATCTGTGGCACAGAATTCAACATTTCATCTGAAAATCCAATTAAATAGGCTGTTCTTGCACAGTACCAGTAGTTTCACATACAATTAATGCAACATGTGTTTGTGATTTACTTACCTTTACATGTGGGCTGAATGTTGTTTGAAGGATATTCTTCCATTCCCCGGGACTTATGTTGTAGTCCAAATTGGATACAAACAGCTCCACTGGTGTGCCCGTCTCCCCAATGTCATTTCTGTTATAGGATGGTATCATGGGTGTGGAATAAAATGATAAAGATGATTTTGTTGGCTGGAAAATCTGCATCTCATTTCCAGCTGCAGACTGTCTTTCAAAGCCATGAATCATTACAGAGTTTGGCGACGATCTGTGCATATGACTGGTTTCATAACTAGATGATTTTTGTGAATATACTTTATGATTCTGAAAACTATTGTACCCATTCAGTGTATCGTAAGATCCACTACATGTATGAACCCTGGACTGATCATTGAATGTTCTTGTATAGGCTTGTGCCATGGAGTAGTAACCAGTCTGGTTACTGGCTGCATTGAAATTAGAAAAGTGAGAGTAATTGTTGGTAATGTTTCTATCTGTATCAGTTGGTTTTTGACTTTCTTGGTACATTTGTTGATGTAGCATCAATATTTGTCTGGTAGGCTTCTTATCTTTGGAAACTTTTTTAACTATGTCAGCAAGGGGCTGTTCGTGCTCATTTGGCAACTTTATTGAAGCAGTCTGCAAGTCTGGCCCAACTTCACCATTTGCAGCACCTGTAGGTAAATTAGGAAGGGCATTTTTCTGGCTCTGGTTTGAATTAGCAGCCGCACATGGACTACCTCCCTGTTTTGTCAGAGAGCAGTTCTTTTGGGACTCTTTGCTCTGATTATGTTCTTGTGATTTGCTCCTTCCTGAGGCAGTTTTGGCAGTGGATGCAGCATTGGATTTTGAAAAAGAGGAGTAATTTCCACCATTCTTCTTGTTCTGCCTCTTTTGTGGTGAAGCCTTGGAGACTGTATGCAAAGATAAATTATAACTAACATGTAACAATCTTGCATCTTCAATATGGGAGTACAATTAAGTTTTCCCCAAAATTTGCATACATAGAAGACTAGTACAATCAAGATTTAAGTTATGCACACAAATTAAAAACCATCCTTTTTTGTTTTTAATATCTTTATACAACAAAAATAATACATGTCACATGCCATTTGGCATGCACAGTGTTAGGTGGGTATGTTAAAAATGTATTATTGTGTATCGCATGATAAGAGAAAGAATTTCAAAAGTAACAAGATTTTCCCATTTATGTTGAATGCATTGATCAGGCATGGCAAATGCAATGAGATGACAGGCATGAAATGCTATCAAAAGAAATATGCCATCATAAAAACCTAAATAAGACAATAATTAGCTCAACCAGTCAAACTCTTCCAAGCTTCCCCAAAAAGTGGAATTGCATGTGCATGGGTCTTTGAAGACAGGATATTGAAATAGGTTAGTTATGCCTACACAAGTAAAAGATCATGGCCTGGATAATAAAAACTACTGGGTAGGCATATACTTGAAAAAGAAGGAACTTATTCCAAAGTCTGTTCTCTGTCCAGGTGCTTATTCACAGGTATGTTCACTGTCACAGCCGAAGCAAACAAACACAGAATCATTTCTTTTATACCCCAGTTCTAATTTTAAAGGTAAAATTAAAATAATTGAGTTGTTTAAATACAAGTGAACATTCATTTGTTGGGCTTCACAGCCTGCAACAAAGTATAGTTACAAGATGGTAGAGTTGATATCAAGCTCAAGTAATAAGTCACCTTATTTAACCTTACACCCTGACCTGCTTTTACAGACAAGTTTTAAATATTGGATGATCCCTGATCCCAACTAAAAGGGATGTAACTTCTATGTCTTCTGAAAGGTTAGCTTTTCTGCATTGGACACGTGTAAATGTAAACAGATGAAGATATCAAACAATACAGCTCAAAAAGCTACTTTCATTTCTGATGCAATAACATGACTTCTTTACCCCTTTGCTTTGAACCTCTATGTAATGATATAAAATTCCTTGCTTTTGACTCTGACTGTGATTGAAGCAGGTGAGAAATGCTTACACATTATTGAAAAGGTGAGTGCTTTAGATGACTGTCACCCAGTGCCCCCATTATAAGCTATTATTAATTTGCAGAGTTATTTTGCTCAGAGGGAGGCTGATGTCCCCACAATGAGCCAATCACTAATGAAGGTATCATCTATTTTAAGCATACTGTTTTACTGCAGACTGGATGACTACTTGTTTACCAAAATGGCATCTTTCAAGATATTCTGCAGTCCATGGATTGTGATTCTCATGACTACATGTATAAATCATGACCACCAAAATATCAGAGGTACCATGGAAAGAAGTACATCTTATCATCTGCAGCAAAGATGCGACAAAAACCAGGAATTTTAACTGTCTGGAAACAACTGAAGGTAACCAATTCCTGGCTAGAAAGCCTGGCTGGTAGACTGAATCATAGTCGCCCTATATTAGCAACCCTATGCCACCAGTAAGGCATGAATTTCACTCTACTTCATACAAGACTAAAAGAAGGAAGATTTTACAGTCAGATTCTTAAAGGAAGTCTCATTAAGAGGTTCATATGGTAGTTTATATAATAACCGAAGAATACACGATTTAAGGTTTCAAAGAGAACATATGATTGGTTTTGAAAATGAATGAAAGGTTTCGAAAAGGACACATTAAAACTTTAAATGAACAAATAACAGTTTTGAAAATAACACATGAAAGGTTTCAAAAGAACACATTAAACAATGGGCTTGCCAGTGTTTCCTGTTGTGGCAAATTTGTACATGGAAGATTTTGAACAGTGCTTTTACAACTGTAGCGTATCCTCTGATTTCATTATGTGGATGACACTTTCACCATGATGCACGAATATAATACATGTAATGAAAAATTCAAAGTGCATCTCAATTACATGTACATTGATGAAAATATCCAGTTCATTTATGAACTGGCTGAAGATGAGACATTGTCATTTTTGGAAACCTGTGTTCACATTTTAGATTATTAGATTATTAGCTTATTAGGAAACAAAAGCTGTGATATATTTCAAAATTATCAACACAGACCAGTATCTTAACTTCAATTCAAACCATCATCTTAAACATAAGAGATCAGTGGTGAGAACATAATTGTATTTGGTGAAGAGCATTATCTGTGTTGAGGAAGACCTAGTAACAGTGTCAATGCTATTAAGAAAGCTACAAGGGCTAATGTTACCAAGTCTGGATGTTTGTGCTTCCAGAAAAGGAATGGAGAAGGGATGAACATATGAAGGGGAGAGAAGAAAAATGTGTCATTGTTCCTTTAGCATATCTTAAGTAGACTCTCCAAGAAATTACAACAAAAAGAAATCTTTCAAAAGCATTTAGTTATTGTGATCCACAAACCCTTTACAACCATCTGTTCGTCAAACACATTACATCCTCAAGACTACATTCCTTGGTCATGTATAAACTCCAGCATGATAATTGCAAGAAAGACTATGTAACGATGGGGACACCGCTAGAAGCCTTGAAGAAAAAGAAGAAAAAAAATAAGAGTTAAAGAACACTTGAATCTCAAAAGAATCCCTCACAGCAGTTTGTGAATACAGCAAAAAATTGGGACATGATCTATTTGGTTGTGATTGGTTTTATAGGGTTTAAATGTCATTTTTCAGCAAAGATAGGCCATACATGGCAGCCAGTATTAATGGCGAAGGAAGAATGCAGGAAAACACTGGAAAGAACCACCAACCAATGAGAAGCTACTGGCTAAGCTTTCTTACATACCCATATTGGCTGAGCCAGAGACTATATAACCCATGCAGACAGGCGAGATGGTAGTGATCCATAACAGTGAGCACTTTACACCACTGAGCCACTATGGCTCCAATCACTCTTTGGATAACAATCAGTGTACTCTGTAGAGGAAATAATACCCAAAGAAGAAAAATAAGGGAAGATACTGAATTCATGGAGGAGTTTCAGTCAGTGTCAAACTGTTATACTGGATTGGAACTTCCACCTTTGTACAGAGTTTTTAACATGATCAACAAAGGACTAATCTAGACACAATTTCTCTGATGAAGAATTTGTGATAAGGTCCAAAGCTAAGGAGTCATAATTTAGTTTGCCACAAAATGGTATATATTCTGTATTCTTTTCTACAGCTTGATTGTTCAACACAGCTGGTAACAATATTCATTGTAAAATATTACCTACGGTACTATATTTTTTTCTACAACTTGCTTGTTCAATACCAATTCTCTCAAGACTAGTGTGAAGGTCTTACTTAGTATGGGAAGCAGACTGATACCTCTAATTATTTTGGGTCTTACTTAGTATGGGAAGCAGACTGATACCTCTAATTATTTTGGATCTTACTTAGTATGGCAAGCAGACTGATACCTCTAATTATTTTGGGTCTTACTTAGTATGGCAAGCAGACTGATACCTCTAATTATTTTGGGTCTTACTTAGTATGGCAAGCAGACTGATACCTCCAATTATTTTGGATCTTAGCATTTGCTGTATGGACGTAGGAGGCTTCAAACATTGCATGAAACATTAGTATCACATATGTGTTTCATTAGTTTTAATACTAAATGAAAATCTAAACTCAACTGTGTAACATAAATGGAGCAAAAGCTGCACATCTCATTTGTTTGAAAACATTTTAATGCCCAATTTTTATGCCAAATTTTTATGCCAAATTTTCAAATGCATCTACAAGTGACAATTTTAAAGTCTTTTCCTATGACATGCAGTTGTAGGGTTAACATCATTTCTCAGCACATGATAGGCTATACATGGCGGCCAGTATTAATGGTGGAGGAAGAAACCTGGGAAAACCCCAGAAAGAACCTACCCATGAGAAGCTACTGGCAAACTTTCTCACATACCCACAGAGAATCCAAACCACACAGACAGTTGAGATGGTAGTGATCCATAAAGGAGACTGCTTTAGACCACTCAGCCACTTGAGGCCCCCCTAGGACATGTAACATCTTTTTATAAATATACTTTTGTTTAATGCATTCTTCACTGTAATCAAAATTTACCAATTCTACAGTTTCTTAGTGCTATGCCATTTATTTTGCATTCATACACAATGTACCATACCATGGTTGTATTGTAGGAAATGTATTAGGCCATGTTTTATAACTTACCAGTTTTCTTCATCCCAACATTTTCAGCTGCAATCTGAAGAGATCCTGAACCCATGTTTTCATAGTGTTACCAAAATTGGATGATATTTTGATGATAAGGTAAACAAATCTTGAATGAAAAGTTACAAAATTGCACATGCCAGCATTCGCAATATGCATTGTGTTGTCCATAACTTTACCGAGGGCTTGGATTTATCAGTATAATAATCCATATTAAGCTTGTTAAGATTATTACTGGAAACAATCTCAGTCAAGCTTAATGAAAATGAGGCATATTAACAGATTTGACTGTAGAAGATTTAAAAATTAAATATAATTTTCTACAGTATAATCTGACAAAAGAAAAATAGTAAAACAATGGATTAATTACTTTGGGAGAAAAATGCAAAGTTGAAACTGTAGATTTCCAACTTTAATACTGTATATATTTCCAACTTTAATACTGTATAGATTTCCAACTTTAATACTGTATAGATTTCCAACTTTAATACTGTATAGATTTCCAACTTTAATACTGTATAGATTTCCAACTTTAATACTGTATAGATTTCCAACTTTAATACTGTATAGATTTCCAACTTTAATACTGTATAGATTTCCAACTTTAATACTGTATAGATTTCCAACTTTAATACTGTATAGATTTCCAACTTTAATACTGTATAGATTTGCTTATTTATAAAACTAGTGCAACTGCAAACTGAAAAAACACCCTGCCATTAAATAATTCACCAGCAGATCTGGGTCTGTGTAGTTGGTTAGGAGTAGTCAGTAGAAAAAAACAAGATAGACTAATATGGCTGGTGCATTATGCTACAGCAGATCTGGATCTTTGTTGCTTGCAGTTTGACACGACTTATAAGTGAGTATAAATGGTAACCATTAGCATTCTTTGTGTGTATATTAGTGTTCTTGGAGTAAATTAATGTTACGTTTGATACACTGACATCTTCATTTTGAAATATATTTGAGGTTAGTACAAGTTCTTTCTAAGATTTTAGAGTTGTTCATTTTAACACAAATAGTGGAACTTGTAGTTCAATGCAAGCATTTTATTTATGAATGATTTACCCATAAACTTAAGATTCTCTGGTTTTATAGGCTTTATAAAAGGGTTAGGTGTGTAGGTGGGTCAAGTTCAGGTTGATTAGTTATTTCGAGGTTAGACTGGAGATCTTGTTCTATGAGGGCTCAGTTTGGGTTGTAAGCCTTTGGAGCATATTGATTTCAGATCTCTCTATCCCCATTTTTCCTTTAACGCTCCACTGTTGATAGTAATAATCTTAGGGCTGTTCCTGAATACCATGCATGCTTAAATGGAACAGTCCTTAGTAATTTGACACACCTGAGAAAGATTTGCCTAGTGTCTTTGTAACTAAGTGTTTAGGAAGTGGTAGATACTTTAGCTTTGAGATTTTTTTAACCAAGGGTCATCAAGTTAGTGTCATGACCTTTTAGTAGAAGTGCTAGAAATTAATTGCTCCTGCACTCTCATAGATCTAGATAGAAGTGTTGATGCACTACCACAGCTACTAGAGAATGATGCAGTCCCATAGAGATTCTAGATAGAAGTGATGATACACTACCACAGTGACTAGAGAATGATGCACTCCCATAGAGATTCTAGATATAAGTGTTGATGCACTACCAGTGACTAGAGAATTATGCACTCCCAAAGAGATTCTAGATAGAAGTGTTGAAGCTGTCCAACCAAGACTCTAATGTTATGTATATTTAATATGTATTTTTTTAATTTGTTCTCCATGATATATGTATAATTATATATTTTGGACTTTACCTTTGTCCAAAATAAAGTTCATTGTGTACCTGGCCATTAATGTATTTTGTAAACAAATATTACATTGGAAGTATGTTTCTACAGTGTGGGTTAAAGATTTAGATTTTTAATGGAGGTAAATACGTTTACTTTGGTCTCAATCTAGAACACTGCTATTCTGCATGTATAAAACCGTTGTATCTGATGCTTACTATGTTCTTTATTATAATTCAGCAACAAATTTTTTCTTCCTGATAACTTCAATTTCCTAAAAATAAACATTTGACCTTCATCTTAGTTGCATTTTTGTGTACATGTACTAGCTTTTTAAATAATTGTAAATCTTGTTTACTGGTACTTTAAAAATTTGGGCATTCTTGCATTTAAAATTGGAGGCAGAATCATTTTTATTGTCGTCTTTAGTATTTCATTTGAATCAAATTATTTAACCAAATTATTCACTGGAAATACAAAGTGCTCATCTATAATATTCTTGGAGTAGAACATTAATTTGGAATTATAGTAATTTCAGACGAGAACAATTTTTGATTATATTATTGTGATTTCAAAAGACTATTGGAACATCACACTTCAGGCCATTGTCACATTATCATGTTTGAGACTACAGAGGCACATATCAACACAGTCATTACTGGAACATATTTGAAGTATCACTTGAATTCTGAAGGAACTTTATACATATGGACTTGTGATAAAATGTTTTAGTACTATCTGGGATTTAAATTGCATTACTGTAAGTTCTTTATATTTTCACTTTGTATTTCTAGAGAAATAAATAATTTGTTGAATTTTACAAAATCTTGAGTTTTCACTTTTCTGTTGCCTAGCTCAAGACCATGGTCATAATACTTGATAGACTGATGAACTCCTATAAAAAATCTAGACAGTGACTGATGAACTCCTATAAAGAATCTAGACAGTGACTGATGAACTCCTATAATGAATCTAGACAGTGACTGATGAACTCCTATAATGAATCTAGACAGTGACTGATGAACTATAAAGAATCTAGACAGTGACTGATGAACTCCTATAAAGAATCTAGACAGTGACTGATGAACTCCTATAATGAATCTAGACAGTGACTGATGAACTCCTATAAAGAATCTAGACATACTGGTGAATTCCTATGAAGAATCTAGACAGAGGTGTTGATGCACTCCAATAGTTACTCTAGATAGACTGATGAACTCCTATAAAGACTCTATAAAGAATCTTGACAGGTGCTGATGTACTCCAATAGATACTCTAGACAGACTGACTATTAGAAAAATCTAGATAGACTGATGCATGTACTCTGACAGAGGCTCTAGAGAGAGTTGTTTTGCACATACCCAAATTGGCCGAATCAAGGCTCAAACAGAGAGATGGGGATGGCAACGATCCATAATGGAGAGCGCTTTAGACCACTCTGCCACTTGGGTGTCCCTGGTCACTTTGTGACCAGTTTCATTAGACAAGTGGTTCTGAAGAAGATGGATATATTACAAGGTACTAAATTCTTGAATGATTTCACAGATTGATAAAAGAAAGATTAATTCATTTGAGAAATTTTCTCTGATCATACAAACTATCTCATTCATCAGTTTTCATCTAGCTTTTCATAATTTGTATTAATTAATCAAGTCTGAATAAGCCATGGTAAAATCATGTTGATTGCAAAATACAGATAGTTCCACATCTTGCAGAGGATCGACTGGGAAGAAAATGTGATTTGATTATTGATCAAAGTTTCTACTGATCAACTGCATTGCTATTAACATTACTTTTTCAGAAGTTCATTATTGGACAATCCCACAAATATGAACTAAAGGGCATGTATACACACCAGAAAGAATTTTACTTTAAATATCACAAGTGAAACAAATGAAAACATTTTGTACCCTCAAAATGAACTATCCAGCGAGGATACATACCAGATAACATAGCCAGACTAGCAGAAACATTAAATGCCACAAGAATATGGGCAGATAACTATTTCAAGTGATACAGTAATTGTGATATATATTCCATAGTGATTTAATTTACATTTGCATTTAACTAAGTTTCATAAATCATAGCAAAAACAGTTATGTATTTTGATCTCTTTATATTGATATTGTGTGCATGATGTGATTTGTATTTTTAACATAGCTTTTAAACAATTTCAGTCATATCACTACAATGTCTGCAGTGTGACAGTTTATAGTGATGCCTAGCACTGGGGCATCTTGCAATAGACACGCAGCATCATGTCCCACCCTAAGTCACATTATCCAGACACCAGGCAGACCAGTCCCAACACTAACCTCTTAATTAAGAGCACCTACAGAGGTAGCCGTTAGTACATTTTTACATTTCCTTGGTATGACTCAGCTGGGATTTAAACCTGCAAACTCCCACAACGAAGGTGGATGCTATAACCATTAGGTCACTGTGGGGAGCCTATGATGGTGTTCAGGATGCTTATACAAGCGTACTGTGTTATAAGGTCATCTATATTCAGGTAGTATTGAGTATCAAAACTCTTGTCATCTCCTAAAAGGGATCTATGATTGTACCAGTCATATGGAGGTATGCATTGCATTGAGTCATTTATATTTAGGGACGTGTATTTTAAAGCCATCATGAGGAATACTTCATTCTCCATTCAACAAAGGGTCACTGTTCTGTTCGACTTTCCAATAATATGCATTTTGCATCTGGTTTATTTTCTGAGACTGTTGTTAAATCCTGTAATTTGGTACAAGTAATACTACACCCTTTAGTCAAAATTAGGTCTATGTGACTTGTATATAATTGATTCTCCACTGATCTGCATTCAAATGGAGTTTAGCTATTTCTTGCATTCTTTGCTTGCATTGCAACATATTTTATATGTAGCATACAGGCAGGCAACTCTTAGTTTTCAAAGTATATACCTATTTAAATAATTTTATCAACTGTGAAATTTTTAAAGGTAGGCACTTGATACTCAAGTCCATTTACTGTAGTCTTCATAACTTACTTCAAGTCATTTGCTATACTCATTTAAAAAGATATTTAATGAAACACATGGGTATAAGCCATTTCAAAACTACATTGTATGTACCTGAACTGGTTGCACCTTATTTTATAATTTTTTAAGAAAATTTTGATTCAAATTTCATTAAACTAATTTCATATTCAGGTAGGTACTATATATGGTTCAGCTAATTGTCCAAAAAAAACCAGGAATTATAGTGAATGAGCTTGATTTTTTTTATTAGTACTTAGTAGTTAGCTTTTAGTTTGTATTTCGTACAATCGCAATAGTCATGCTTAGGCAATTTTGTTTTTTGTATGATACCTACTTTTATCTGGTTTGTGTCCCTGCCAGGACTGGGTAATTTTAGACTGAGATGTATTGCTTCCTGGTGGAACACTGCACTCTACATTGTTCTGGTTCTCAATCACCAACTCCTCATCCATTCTCTGCTTGGGCCTGCTGGAAATAGTTGTTAACACTCTATTGTAGTGCCTTTTCACATCCCAGACATCCTCTGTGTAATTTCCTCCAAAGGAGTTTCTCAATGAACCCAAACTATTCTCCCCTGACTGGAAAGGCTGAATGGAATGAGTTGTTGGTTTGGTGAACTCCATAATTTTATCAGGATTCTAATACCTTTGACTGAGTTGGTGTGAGCAATGCTCAGTTTGATTTCAACAAGGACAAGACTACAGTATATGGCTGCACATAGGGCTTGGATCACTGTTGTGGAAGATATACGCTACATAACAAGAAGACTGAGGACAAATACAAACATTAATCTAACACAGTTACCTGCCTGTATGGATTACATAAATGAGTTTTTGAGAATCGATAATAATTTGTTTACTAAGCTGTAAACTCTCAGGAAGAGTTATCTTGTGGCAACTCATCCCCCTGCATGCTTACCATATATAGTTGCTTATAATTAAAGTCTAAGGCAAGCAGCAAACAGCCACATTAGCCTTAGCATAATATGTATGCAGATATGGCTCTGTAATTGCTCTACTGATTATTCCCAACAAACTGCACAGACCCAGATCCATCAGTGCATTATGTGATAGCAGATCTGGGTCTGTGCAGTTTGCAGTTGGACTCATAAGCATGTATACATGAGATGTAAAGATTTCAACTGAATGTATTAGCACTTTCATTATTTATACCATTTATGTTACCTTTTGTTGTCATGGTAACAAAAATACTCAAAGTACGAGTAATCAGTAGAACAAATAACTTAGACCCTGATCTGCAGGCCTATTAAATGCTATGGCAGATCAGGATCTTTGTTTTTGCAGTTTACTGGACTAGTGAGTGAGTACATATTGTACACACTGTGAGGATAATTAGAAGCAATAATGTTTTGTGTGTGCACTGTTCTCAACAGTGACTAAAAGGACAACTGGTAGAGGCAGCAGGAAGAAAGCATGCTTCATACATTCAATTGTGTAAAACAAAAAGTATAGATATTCATAGATCTATATTCCTGACCATGCCCAGCTGTAAAAGCTGACCAGAGGTGTGCTTTAGGCTTTGACTAGATAATCCTTTCACCTTTGAAGCAATTGGTGACCAAACTATGCTAAAAAGGAAGAAATAAATTTCTGACTTCTGAACTTTGTGATGGTCACCAATACTTTGGAGTGATTACTTAGGCTGAACCATGTGACATCTGTTGAGGACAAAAATCAATATTTATAATAATACAAATGATTAAAACTTACAGCTGATATTTTAATATTAAAATGATTACAAAATGCATGTTAATTATTAATATTACAAACTATATATATGTATATATATATATATATATATATATATATATATATATATATATATATATATATATATATATATATATATATATATATATATATATATACATATATATATACATATAGACATATATATATATATATATATATATATATATATATATATATATATATATATATATGTCAAATAGTCATTCTTCAAAAGGAAAACTAATATAATGAAGTTCATATATATATATATATATATATATATATATATATATATATATATATATATGAATTTATAATATTAAAAATTAATTTTAAATACATCTGATTTTCTACTATTCAAAACGATTATTAAATACTTCTGATTTTAAATATTACAAATAATTAGAATGATTTTGTGCAATAGTTTGAAGTCTGAATAGTCCATACAGTACTCATGTTGCTGATTTCTTAATTTATTTACCACATAATATAAATTTATTGTTGAAAATCCAAGTTATTATTATTTGTGTTTTAGCTGTTTTATTATTCTGATTTTGATAGCTTGAGTATTCGTTAAACTTACCAATGAAAATCACTGTTGTTATGACCTACGATAACAGTTGTACCGTATTTTCTTTCTTCAGTAGACTTCCCTTGGTGTCCCCATCAACACATTAAACATACTGTAATATTTCATACACAGAAATGTTTCATGGTCAGGATCATTTTTGTCATCATTGTTGTTATTTGCATGATATTTTTAATTTCCAGTTTAAGTAAAAAAAATTTAATGAAAAGAATAAAAATACTTGGGTCAATCTTGTCAAAAGTGAATAATTCTATCCCCTACATTAGTCACTTAATGAATTAATTTATGTATGACCCAATGTTTCCTTTATGGTTTAATTTTTATATATATATATAATGCAATGTTAAAATCATCAATACAACTTTTGATTTACAATTACAACACAGATAATTAATTTATATTGTGTCAAATATTGTTTTCACTTTGATTTATTCTAGTTCTACCTATTCTTTCAAACTATATTAATGAAACTGTTAAACATCAAAATTTACTACATCATTTCTAAAAATACAAACTGCGAAAGCATTCGACTGTCTAGACAGGGGAGGTAACTCACATCATCAAATATTGCTATCCTCTGTGTGAGTGGAATTAGGGTTTTTGCTTTAAATATCTTGTCTAATTTTCTTGAAAATACTATAAACCCAGTCTCAGAAAGCCAGTTAATGACCTGTCCCATATTCTGAACATCACATATATATTAATTGCCCATATCTGCCATTTGCAGACAACTATACCCACCATATGTGCTGTATGAATCCTGCTTGTTTACTTGAAAAATTATTTTTTGAGAATCCAGCATGCATTATTCATGCATACCACTATATCTTTTATCCTTTTGGATTTGAAACGAAGATTACTCATGAGATGGCAGGGTCAAATTTAAGGTGAGATAATAACACCTAACATCAAGATATATACAACAAATGGCAATCTGGCTATTCTATAATTGTAATGATCTACATAAATATTTTATTTAAAGCTAATGCTTGTTCAACATAACAGTACTTTCTATTTTTTATTTCCTTTTGGGTTTTGACAGCACCTTGTGCGATATATGTCTGTATGTGTGTGTGTGTGTCAGTGTGTTGTATAGCAATAAAATATATTCAGTCATATTGCTATGATGTCTACCATGTGGAAGTTTATAAGTGACGTCTAATTACTCTTAACTTTTTCAATTCTGGCTGAGTCAGTGGCAGAGTTGGAAAACTGCATTTGGTTTTCTTTTAGCAATACTTCAGGTTTCGTGCAAAGCAGTGCTCTTTAAATGAGTCAATATTGAGTTCATGCAAAGCAATGGTCTTTTGACGAGTAAATCTATCAGTCATGTATTAATCTATGATGGATTCTGAATCATGCTAGTTATATAATAATACATTTTAAATGAAGTAAAAATAATCCAACTGCAAACAAAATAGCCCTTAACCTCACAACATATAATGCATTAGCAGATCTGGGTCTATGTTGTTTGTTCCCATCAAACTGCTTAGACCCAGATCTGATGGCATGCTATGCAACAGTATATTTGGATATATGCAGTTGAACCCAATTTATAAGCAAATACATACGGTAAAGTCCATTAAACAAAATGCAATTAAAAACATACAAAAATGTGAATGGTTAATTAGTGCAGCCAGTAAAAAAATCTACCATGCATTTTTAACACTGCGACATGACTGGTTTGCTAAATCAATATTTTTTCTTCATGTGCATTTTTTTTTCTCTTTCTCTTGAGCACTTTTTAACGTTTTGCTTTTTCTCTCATGAATCAGCCCAGAAAGTAAAAGAAATGAAAAAGAACTCTAAAAATCTTAACAGCACATCATTTATGTTCAAAACATATGATCACTCATATGGCAAAGTTTACTTGAGAAATAAGGTTACTTGTTGTCATTGTTGGCCTAATGGAATTTTTCATCGCATGATAGACAATATACATGATGACCAGTAATAATGGTGGAAGAAGAAACCACACATTTCTTGAGAACAAATCACAAATCTATGGGCAGTTACTGGCAAGCTTTCTCACATGCCCACATTGGTAATGTATGAGGTTTGAATCCATGCATTTAGAGGCTAAATGTCAGTGATCTGCAAAAGCAAGCAGCTTAAGACCATTGTGAAGTATCAAATTTTGAATAAGTAATGAACTTTAAAGTTGAATTAACTGAGCATAAATATTTTATCCCATTTTGACCAGGGGAGTATTTGGGAAGGGTCATTTCAATCTTAATTCTTAATTTCTTCCATATCAGTGTTAGTACTTCAAAGGGGCCAGGGTCCCAATTCAATGAAATTGGCAGGATATTTTGAACCAGGTTTAAGGAAGTGACAGCTGAACTTCCGACCCATGTCAAATAGTCATTCTTCAAAGGGAAAACTAATATAATGAAGCTCAGAGATTCTGAGTAACAAAACAAATGATTGTCTTAGAAAATTGTTTTAGAAACCACTGCTTATGATTGGTCAAGTGAAACTATGTCAATCTTGGAAATAATGGGCATTTAAATGACAACCTTGGTTGAAATTCTTTAGTCTGAAATTTTCTGAGAGAGAATGTAGCACCAAAGAAAGTCTAAGAAAAGAATAGTGCTTTCCTCATTAAACATAGGAGGGAACAGGTGTCTGTCTTGTGAGAAAGACAAGTTTTTAGTGCTGGATGCACAAGTTCTAAAGTTAACAGCATTAAGGTATATTTTATGTATCGTTTATTCAAGTTTATGGAAATGTTTTGATGCTAGAATTCTTATGCAATTTATCTTATTCAATTTCATGAAAATGTGTTGATGTTAGAGATGCTATGCAATTTATTTTTTAATTTTACAGTTATTAGTTCATTATCATTGTTGAATTGATTGCATGTGCCCCAAATGTTCATATGAGCAAGAGTTATAGGGTTATAGAAATAAATATGAAATAATTTCCTTTTTCTGTTATCATAAGTTAATGATAACTACCTTGCTTTTGTAAGGTTTAAATGATCTGGAAGTGAGTAAGGATCTGTGAACTTTTGCATTAGTAATTGAACATGTAATAGCATACGGTAAATTTTCGATAGAGCATAGGTAAGTTTTGCCCAGTGTTTGGATGTTACATATGTTCAGAGTAACGTAAATGCAGGAATAACATATACATCTAGAAAGTGGTACATGTAGCGATTTAATAATTTGTCCTTTAAGGAAACAGTTTTCTGAGGAGGAAGTTCTTGACAGTCCGGAGGTGAGATCCAAAAGGAAAACAGAAAGAAAAGGGATAAGTAATGATTGAGTTCTAAAATAAGAAACTGATGAGTAGAAAGTAAAATCATGAAAGTCCAAGAAGGACGAGGCAGTCAGAAAGGGAAGACTCGAGGAAATAGAAAACGTTGGAACAGTCACGGGAAAGTTATTGCAATCAGTCATGGACTTTGCGCTCTTATCAAGAATTCATTATGATGATGAGACAAATCCAAATTAGACACAGCTAATAAATCCTGTTTATATCATTTAAGTTGAATTCAAATTACCACTATTAATTTGTTTGATTAAATTTATTATTTTTCTTGTCTAAGGAGGCTCATATTGCATTATTTTTTTTAACCAATAATCTTGCTATTGTAGGAGGAAAATATCCAAATAATTCTGTCCTCTCATAGGGTAGCACTCATCAGCCTTTTGAGAGGGTGACATATATTAGGTAAAGTTGTTTGCATTTAAAACATGCGCAGGGGAGAGATTGTTGTCATATGTCTATCCAAGTTTGATGTAATTTGGCTGACATTTCTTTGGATATTGTACTTGTTGAAATTGTACATGATCTAAGCATACTGCTAGCTAAAATGATGAGAGTTCTGAGTGGCTGAGTGGTCTATGGATCACTGCCATCTCATCTGTCTGTGTGTTTTCAAGTCTCAGGCTTGATCAATGTGGGCATGTGAGAAAGCTTGCCAGTAGCTTCAATGGGTCAGTGGTTCTTTCCAGGGTTTTCCCTGGTTCTTCCTCTACCATTTATACTGAATGCCATGTATAGCCTATCTTGTGCTGAAAAATGGCGTTAAACCCTATAACAACAACAATTAAAATGACTGTTCCCTTGTGCAAAAAAAATCATCCTGAATTAGTCTAAAGTACGTCATTTGAAGATCAGAAAGTGAAAATGACCAAGTGGATCTTACTGTTTGTTGAAAGTTGCATGTCTGGAGTAAGGCCAATTGGTATACTTTATAACCCATTGTACACCCACCAATCATACCAAAGATACTGAGGAAACCCAGGAACGTTTTTATATTTAAAATTCTAACACTATGCAGAATACAAAACTGTAGAGGTCCACCATCATTATGAAACTGAATCGGAACCTGTATGAGAACCCCAAACAATGGGCATGCATGATAGACCGTAACATATATTTGAAGGAGCAGCCTAAAGTAGGACATCAGTGTGGGAAAAGATGAGGGAATCTAACAAAAGCAACCGGTAAGTATTTCATCATTCACATTAGTTTTACCTCCCCCACTCACCCCCAAAAAATATTTTAATATCAGCAATATCTCACCTGTTGCTATTGCATAGTTTAATTTGTCAGTTTGCAGGGAGGTTTGATAATCATAAAACTTGGCTGAAAAAAGCATCAAAAACAAGGAATACTCACCCTCACAGAAGAGGTTTTGACTGATGCAGGATGAAATATGTATGGGCAACTTTTGAGAGATGACAATTGGACCCCATCAGAAAGTACATTTGCTGTGAATCAGGCTAATGAGTGAAGATTAAAGGAGAAAGTAGCATGAAAGTTTCATGGCTTTCATCACATCCTCCAGAAATGAATGAGTTAGACAGGCTCATGAGGTATCAGTGGCACAAGCCCCATGGGCTTTAATTTTCATAAAAGAAAGGTTCCAATAAATACGGGATTTGTAAACACTCTTGGTAGTTAATGTGATCCACCAAGAGATGGTGGAAGCTGAAATATCAGCTGGTTCCTTTAACGTGTAGGAAAAGATGTTTCCTACCCATCATTCTTCCTTTTAATCCTGCCAAGTAAAAACATAGAGCTCTAAATGGACATAAGAGTCAATCATGGTCATCTCCAACTACAATACAACTAAAACTGGGGTGAAGCTACTGAAGGAAGCTGGATCTTTTGCTAAAACAAAACTGGTTGGCATTGCAGTAACAAGATCAGCCAATCAGATTCAATATTGCCACATTAATATGCTAAGATCTTGCTCACATTCCGAGCTATCCATGACACTGATGCCATAAACCTACATTCCAAGTTTAATCAAAATTGGACCACAAACATGGTTTCCAGAGTTGCAACAAGTAGTTATTAATGGATAGACAAAATACACAAGGTCACATCATAAGCTTATACTATTGTCAGCAGGGCTTACAAATGGTAATAGTTCCATTAAGGCGACTATATGCAGGACATAAGAAATTCAGAAAGACAATTTTTAGGATTACTACCTACCTCCATATCTATAGATAAATAAAAAGCATCAGCTATATATATATATATATATATATATATATATATATATATATATATATATCTATATATATCTTTTATTGAGGATGCATTTAAGTAGAAGATGGACCTTGAGGTGCTTGGACATGTCTTAAATAGGCAGGGAGAACATGTAATAGGTAGGACTGGGCATATCAGCTCAGATAGCTCAAAAGGAAGAGTGCTGATCTAGAATAAGGTAGATCCCAGTTTCAAGCCCTAAGTCCATCTGTGAATTTGTCCTTTATCAGAATACTTGCAAAATGCAACAAATCCACAGAAAATGGAAATTGATATTGTAAGTGCTTGCATCTTTTTGTTACCGTCAATTTTACAATAATTTGAAACAAATCATCAATAAAACTTTGTAAAGTACTCATGCTTAATTCCTACTTGTTACATGAAACTTATTTTAGTATTGGTTCTTGTCTATAACATATGCTGTTTGGCATGTAGCCCAATACCTTGGCAATGTGAACATGCGCACATTACATGGTGGAATGGAGCACAATCATTATATTTTCATGGGAAAGCAATATCTCATTTGTGCTAACCATTTCATTTACAAATATGAACATATTTCTCTGATATTGTCTGATTTAGTTAAATTATGTTACTGCAATTCCTCTAATGACTTGCTTGGCAAGTAAAAAAACGTTTTTAAATCAAGAAGTCTTTTAGTGAAAATCCATTGCACATTTAACCATCCATTAAATAGAAGCAACAGAGATTTTAAACATGGGGACCAAAAGAAGTATTTTGCTACTGCTGATAGGATCAGCCACATTTTCATTTAGGACTATCTAAGGATGACAATGTATCTTTTAGTGTTAACCCAATATCGATCAACCATCCATTCTGGAGTAATAGTGACAAGAAGACTTTCAGGATGGCCATAGAGTGTTGGCCACATTGCAAAATCAAGGTTCACTATTTTCAAACAGGACAAACTAGACCTCATGAATAAACATTGTCCCAAGTTTCATTACTTACCTCCAAGTTAAGTTTAAGTGAAGTGGTGATAACAAACTTGTATTAATGTTAGGCCAGATGCTGGTGATAACAAACTTGTACTAATGTTAGGCCAGATGCTGGTGATAACAAACTTGTACTAATGTTAGGCCAGATGCTGGTGAAAACAACTTGTACTAATGTTAGGCCAGATGCTGGTGAAAACAACTTGTACTAATGTTAGGCCAGATGTTGGATGGATGAAGAATGACAAGCCCTTGCATGAGCTCTTTTAGTCTTCAACCAGTAGAGCTAAGAATTCTAATGAAAAAAAAGAATAAATAGGATTGATAAATGGATGATGCTGCTGATACTGAGTCATTGATGGTGGGGTAAGAGAGAGAGAGAGAGAGAGAGAGAGAGAGAGAGAGAGTGAGAGAGAGAGAGAGAGAGAGAGAGAGAGAGAGAGAGAGAGAGAGAGAGAGAGAGAGAGAACAGATTTTTCAATTCAACAGAGTTTGACCTTGACATCATGTTAAGACCATAATCCTTTGAGAAAAGTCAGCTCCCTCTCTGAAGAGATGACCAAACTTTCTTAGTACCTGTACATGTTTTATACCATGACACACAGTAAACCCAATCACATCTTCATATTATGTAAACTCTCCCTTTTCGCTGGAATCACACACCATATTTTTTAAATTCTTGTCACAAAGATAGAATATGGAAAAAAGAAAAAAGAAATTCACGAGTTACAAGAAGAAAAGAATGTACCAAACTTTGAACTATTAACCACAGATTCTTCCCACATTACTGTGAACATGACCACTCTTGCAGATCCTGAGGATGTCCTTTAATCTAATGATCATCTTTGCTCTGTGAAAGTTCTAAAGTCCTCATTCAGTAACTTTTGTATCTTGAACACATTAAAAAAACAAAGCAAGCTGTCAGAGCTCTTAATACAGTTTACTGTGCAACACATGTCATCATCTTGGTTTTGCCTGTTCCAAGCAATTCCCTTGGCAATGATGAATCCAGTCTTTGTCTCTTTCTTGCAATTCCCTTTAGCAGTGATGCACCTTGCCTTGACATGTTCCAACCAATTCTCTTAGCAGTGATGTACATTACCATGGCATGTTCCAAGCAATTCCTTTAAGAGTGGTACATCTTAGATGAGCTGTCAGCAGAGCATTTTATCTCTATCAAGGTGCAACACTACTTTTAAAAAAAAAAAGCCTCAAGGTTTTACTGATATTGCTCACTTAACTCAATAATTAACTCATTCATATGTGCAGATATTGCTCATAACTCAAACTCATCAAAGATCATGATTATTAAGGTTTATTATCTATGTATGATAGAAAAAAACATCTGAAATATAATCTGATGGCATGTTTAGCCAAGCCAATATGACAATATTTTTTTTATATTTACTTCTATGTACATGTACAGCCTCTTAAGCTGTAGTTGATTCAGTCAATCGGATGCAGTGCAAAAACAAATGAACATATCAAATTTTATCACAATCTTATTGACTTCAGGGTAATAGCAAGCTCAGTAATTAAGATACCAGAAATAGAAAGTTTTTTACAGTATAAAAACAGAAATTTCTTATAATCAGTACATTTTAGGGAAAAGAAATATGCAAGAATGATTTTTCACATTTAAGTATTATTGTACTGATACAGAATGAAAAATAGTTACTACTTGAAACTCAAAACTTGATTGTTGAATCTGATAGAATGGTGCAGGAGACGAATACACCAAAGATAGATCAGAAGACCATGAAATCTGCATACTTGGTTAGGCAGCAGCAACCTATATTGGTATGATGATGCAACCACTAGATCACAACAACATGACTGAGGAAGTTCTGTGTCTTGTTCATCAGATTGGGGGTCAACTTTTCCATCTCAGCGTTGCCAACGTATAGCTGGACGTTATGGCAGAAATACAGTGGATACAGTGTTGGCATCACTGTGTCCATCGTTCACTTGTTGTTCTTATCTTATTATATAATTCTTGGATTTGAATGTCAACTGGGTACAAATTAAAAAAATTCTCACCAGATCCATGGGTTTGAATCTTCATAGAATACAAATTAAACATTTTCTCATCGTATATCGGTACTCCTTGCACATCTCCCTGGTAATATATAGTTATTTTTATGAAAGCATCTTTAGACATAGCATGTCATAGGAAAGATCTCTTACTGTTACATGTTTAGGCCATATATAATAAACGGCAACACATATAAAGTGAAACAACATGCTTTGTAAAGTCTAATTGTTCCTGGGTAGGATTTGAAAGAAAGATTTCCACATTTGATGACATTTTTAGAGAAAAAAGATCATCCATCACACTTTTTGAGATATTTTTTAAAAACTAAGATAACTCAAATTCAAAAAACAAAACATTTTCTGAAATATTTTAGCTAACATTCCAATCTCGCGGAAGAGTAACTCAATTCTATGTTACGTGTTTAGGCTGGAAAAAGATTGTAAAAATGGAAAAAGAACTTAGTTTTAAGAATCAAATCCAAAAATAGTCCAAGAATAATCCATGAATTAAAGTCCTAGTAATGAAAGGTTCTAACAGAATCAAGTTTGAGTCATGTTGGAAAATCCAAGATGGAAGACGATGATGTGTGCTGATGTCTGTTTTGTGCTTATGTACAGTTTCTTGTAGAAACATATTATTTAACACTCCAGTATTAGAAATCCCCAAAAAAGTTTGATAAATTGTCTTTGTCCAAGAATTCTGTATCAGCTCATCAAATATTGCCTGAAATACAAATTAATCTTTAAAAATCCAAATGAACTGATGGACAGTTAACATGGATTCAAAAAGTAGCTACAACAAAAGAAAATGATTTAACATCAGATGTAAAAACCCAAAACTAGCTATATTTGATTAAAACAAAGATTGTATCATATTCTAAAAAAATCCCCCAATTGCAAAATCGAGAAAAAGGGGAGAGGGAAAAGGAGTCATGTGATTATTTATATCACATACTCTTAACATGACCGTAACAAGAACCAATCATGTTACTTTACAAATAAAAAGTTGTATACCAAAAAAAATTCAGGTCAACTGATTTTCTGAAAAAACATATCTAGTGAATACATTTACATTACAATAGCATGTAATGAAAAAAAAAAAAAAAAAAGAATTAAGCTCTACATAAAGCCAATATATGTATAAATAGCAATTTTTAGCAATGTACAGTCTGCATATCACCCTTGCCAAAGTACGGAAACTACTCTTCTGAAAGTATTTAGTGACATACTGGAAAGATTACAGTCCTCACTCTCCTGGATTTATCTGCAGCATTTGACACAATAGACCATGATATATTACTTCACTGTCTCCAGCATGTATTTGGCATTCAGAATATAGCCTTACAGTAGTTCAAGTCCTACTTCGTCAACAGGACACAAATTATATCTGCAAATGGAATACACTCCAGCCCAGTTGACATATGTTGTGGTGTTCCACAGGGATCTGTTCTTGGACCTGTTCTCTTCATTCTGTATACTCAGCCGCTCTCAAGTGTCATAGATCATCACCCAGTGTCGCACCAATTGTATGCTGATGACACCCAAATATACAAGTCTAGCCACCCAACTGAAGTTGATGCTACCATCCAAGGAGTAGAGAAGTGCATTTCTGATGTGAAATGGATGACATGTAACAAGCTGCAGATGAATGATGATAAAACTGAGGCTATTCTGATCACAACACAAAGACTTTCTCATTCAAATCATTTACCTCAGACAATAAATATCAGCAACACCAACATTAAATTCTCACTGTCAGTATGAAACCTAGGCGTTACTCTAGACAGTACTCTCACATTGCACCAACATGTCATGAACATATGCAAGGCTGCATATCTTGAATTGAGACGCATCAGTTCCATTCGTAAATATCTTTCAGTTGATGCTACTAAAACACTTGTGTGTTCATTAGTACTTTCAAGACTGGACTATTGTAACTCAATTCTGTCTGGTTTGTCACAATATTTACTCCAGAAACTTCAAAAAGTTCAAAACACAGCTGCACGGATCATCTTTAGAGTACCTCGATCAGAGCACACCTCACCACTGCTCTGTACCCTACATTGGCTATCAATTTGATACAGAATCAAACACAAAATTTGTTCTCTGTGCTATGTTTCAATGACAGACTCCAGTCCAACATACCTATCCAGCCTCACCCATGTGTATACACCAGCTAGATCCTTACGCTCTTTTTCTGATAATCGTATACTCATTGTTCCCAAGGTGAAAACAAAGTCATATGGACAACGTTCGTTTGCACACCAGGGCCCGGTGACATGGAACGAATTGCCCATTGAAATTAGACACAAAGACACAGTGATCCCTTTTAAGAGTGCTCTTAAGACTCACCTGTTTCGACTGCAGGGACAAACTTAGTGACCTAATCATGTTTTGTATCTTAAATGTTTTCAGCATGTTTTTATGTTTTCCAATTTCATTGTTTTTTTCATTTGTTGTTCTGTAGTGTAGTCATATTATTATTGATGTCGTAAAGCGCTTAGAGCTTTGAAAGATTAGGCACTATACAAAGTCCTCATTATTATTATTATTATTATTATTATTATTATTATTATTATTATTATTATTATAAATACACAGCAAAAGTAAAGAAGGAATGTGTTTAACATTTTATTGACACTGGCATGTACTGGGAGTAAGTTGATAGCACAACGGTATAAAATGTACATTAATATATAATGTGACAAACTGTACATCTAATTAGTAATAACTAAGCTCAAATACTATTTTCTGTACCCATTTACATATCTATCAAATAATCTGTACAATAGTATAGCACGCACACGCACACATGCACATGTTTGTGATTTAATGATGAGCTGGGAAGAATAAAATATTTTGCCTAGAATTCAACATATATTTATTCAAAGTTTTGGATTGGAAAAAAACAGAAATTGAAGGATATTTATAACTATGCAACACTGTGAAATAAATGTGAATTAGTACCATACAATAACATTCAAGTAATATACAGCTACATAAAACACTGGCAAATACAAAATTGCATATATACCCCACACATAGACTTTTCCTGATAAAAAATTCTCTGATGTAAAGGTGGCATGTGATAAAATAAAGTCATGTGCCCTTGTTATGATATATTACAGGGTGGAGTGTCGTAATTTGTATGTACTTGAAGCCGAGTGTATAATGTAATTTTTAATATTTAAAAAAAAAACAGCTTTAAAAACTAAAAGGAATCATTGTCTTGACATGGCAACTTAAATCATACGATGACCTTGAACATTTATAATCATTATGACAATGACATGATTTGATTTTTAATTAGTCGTAGGCTGACAACATATGTGACAACTTGGGTAAATTACCTGATAAATGGACTCAAGTCAGTCTCATATGTCATGCTGACTACAAAGTGGATGACTGTATAACTAAATTTCAAAAAACATTTTAGACTTGCTTTTGATGGCAACTCTTTGAGATCTGAAACTAATAATAGTTTGTTGTGGACAAGTACAGTCATCTGAAGGTCTTGTCCTAATAAGAACTAGCATTGCCAATCAAGGTCTCATTCTAATAAGAACTAGCATTGGCAATAAAGGTCCCATCCTAATAAGAACTAGCCTTGCCAATAAAGGTCTCATTCTAATAAGAACTAGCATTGGCAATAAAGGTCCCATCCTAATAAGAACTAGCCTTGCCAATAAAGGTCTCATTCTAATAAGAACTTGCCTTGCCAATAAAGGTCTCATTCTAAAAAGAACTAGCCCTGCCAATGAAGGTCCCATCCTAATAAGAACTAGCATTGCCAATAAAGGTCTCATTCTAATAAGAACTAGCATTGCCAATGAAGGTCCCATCCTGATAAGAACAAGCCTTGCCAATGAAGGTCCCATCCTAATAAGAACAAGCCTTGCCAATGAAGGTACAATCAGATAAGGACAAGCCTGGCTAATCAGTGATAGGATGCAAGTACACAGAAATTAGGCCAATTTTGTAAGCCAATCCCAAAATAAAAAAGTAGGCATACTCATTTTATTAATAATCATTACTGGGCTTATCAAAATATTTCTTTCAGTCTATGTGCGTGATTAGGACTTTTAACGTAACTTTTAACAATTTTTCAGTCATATCACTACAATGTCTGCAGTGAGGCAGTTTATGGTGATGTCTAGCACTGAGGCATCATGCCGCAGACATATAGCATGATGTCCCACCTGGTCACATTATCCTGACACCAGGCCAACCAGTCCTAACAGTAACCTCTTAATGCCGAGTGCCAAGTCAGGCAGCTGTTAGTACCATTTTTGTAAGTCTTTGGTATGACTTGGCCAGGGATTGAACCCATGACCTCTTGCTTCTGCAGTGGATGCTCAAACCACTAGGTCACTGAAGCGGTCTTTCTTTCAGTCTATAGAAATTTTCTAAAGTTGTGAAATGCTTTTAAATCTCATATATTAAACTGCATTTTTTGTATGGATCTTAATAATTGTCAAATTTATATTTAAAATGACGCTGATTGTGGTCTAAAATTAAAAACAATTTGTACCCATTACTCTTAATATAGTTTACATTTATTCAAAGCCCACAAGTTTGTGTAATTTTAACTTTACTTTAAATCAGCATTATGTAGCCAGGATTGTGTATTGGAACTCCATATATACAAACCAGAATATTTATTCATCATAAAGAACTATGAAGGTTATATTAAACCTAAAGAAAATTACAATGTTATAATAATCCCAAGAAAGAAAAAAAATTGTTATAATAATTCCAAGAAAGAAAGAAATTTGTTATAATAATCCCAATAAATAAATAAATTTGTTATAATAATCCCCCCCCAAAAAAAATTTGTTCTAATAGTCCCAATCAATAAATAAATTTGTTATAATAAACCCAATAAAGAAATACAATGTTATAATAATTTCAAATAAAGAAATGCATCTTTTTAATAATCCCAATAAATAAATAAATTTGTAATAATAATCCCAATAAATAAATAAATTTGTTATTATAATCCCAATAAAGAAATAAATTTGTTATGATAATCCCAATGAAGAAATAAAATGTTATAATAATCTAATAAAAGAAAAAAATGTTCTTTTAAAAATAAATTAATCTGTTTTATGATCTTCAAATATGTCTGACTATCACCTCAAAATAAAATTCTTTGCATGAAATTATCTATGGTTGTGGAGTGTGATTCTCATTTAGAAAAACAGAAAGTTTTGGCAACAAACTTCTTTTCTTTAACCAAAACAAAGGTTGACCAGAATAAACAATGTTACTGTGTATAAAGAAAAAGATGTATTGTCGCAAATTTACTTTGAAACAAAAGATACTTTGTGATTCTTTACTTCACTGGACATATCTTCTCTCAAAACTTTTCAGCAAATCTTTTTCTATGATTTAGTATTGATTTAATCATCACACAGTGCATTAAGAATTTTCTGGTAATTGATTTTTTTTCTGAATAAGCTTAATATACCAGTAGTCTACAATTAATTATCTCTAAAAAAAAAACAATTTTGCAATTTCATCAGTCATCCTCTAAATTGATAACAAATTTACAAAAGGAATGTACAGACAGACAAACTAATGTAGGAGCAGGGTTAGAATATTTGCAGATGAATGAATGAATGCACAATAAAAGAGTGTACAATAAAAGAGACAAAATGGAAAATTATGAAATATATGAATTCATATACATGTACATGTATAAACATAAATTTGTGAATGCATACATTAACATTACAAGGGTGTAAGACAATATGATCAGACATAAGCTTGCTCATCTTCACAAAGTGACACTTCATTTTGTACATCTATAATATAGCATCTGTATATACTAACGAGTCAAACTGCAAAAACTGCACAGACCCAGATCTGCCATTGCATAATGTGCCAGCAGGTTTGAGTCTGTGTTTGATAGGAGTAATCAGTAGAACAAACAACATAGAGCCTGATCTGCAGGCTCATTATGCAATGACAGTGCAGGAAGTTTGTTGTTTGACTCAACTTACAAGTGAGTATATATGGCATAGTGAAACCATGTAGAGAAGTACAGATAGATGGATATTACAAGAATGTTGTTTGTTACTTTTTGATGAAGGTCTAGTATTGACACTAAACATATAAAACAATTATCAAGTAACCCTCTGGCACACATAATACACTTAACTGACTTGACTCAAGTCAATAATATCTCATAAATTATTTTCCACATCCTTGACAAGTCACTAATCTCTCATAATTAAAGAGTTCTGACAATAAAACAAGGCTTTATTTTATTTAATCTGTCATGGTCTTTTTATGGATGGGATACAGAGCATCATAAAATAAATCTATGACAATTCACTGGTGACTAAATAAGCAGCTGTTGAAGTTAAAGATACCATCAATTAAAATAAAAATTGTTAAATTGTAAAAAGCAATTCTGTATAAAATATAACTTTATAGACATTGCAGAGTTTTGATTGTTGTTTATTATAAATTTCTCAACAGCTTACATACTGTATAGTTATTGAGGACAGACATTTCCCTTTGAGTGAAACCTTGCATGTTCTCATGGAATTTATTATTATCTGAAGAACCATATGAATGTACAGAGACAAGGTGAAAATGGTCAATAGGTTCTGGTGTAATTTTATTCCTCTGGCAGTTTTTCCTAGCTGCTTGACAACAGGTTAAATAAACAGTTTCTTATCCAAGAAGTAACTAACTAGAATGCAATAGGCTTCTAACAACCATCAATAATACAACAAGAGGCTCAAGTGGGTCTGAGATCACTCACCTATTGACAAATACTCAAAATTCAGTGCAGGGGAACTTGACCAAAAAATCTGGATAAAACTATCATTCTTGCTAATATTGAAATCTCTTCTATTTTTAATAATAGCTGCCAGATTTGAAAACAGTTGACATAATTTGTACAAATATGAAGAGTTTTCACGATATGTTTCCTGCTAAATTTGGTCAGATTTTGTTTGTAACTTTTTGAAGTGACATTTAAAACTATTTTAAAGGGGCAATGGTAGCTATATTTGGTTGCAAATTGGCCTCATTTGTAAAACTCTGAGTGGCCTTAATGTTTGTTTGGTTTCTGTCGAATTCTGTTCAGTGGTATTTTGAAAATACTTAATTAAAGCTTATCTGTTTATTTTAGGAACATTAGCTGATATTGAAAACAGATATGTTTTTATGAACATTAGCCAATATCGATGACAGATCCGTTTTATGAACATTATCTGATAGTCATAACAGATCCGCTTTTAAGAACATTAGCCGATATTGATGATAGATCTGTTTTAGCTGATATTGATGATGTATGTTTTTAGGAATATTAGCCAATATCAATGACATACATTTTTTAGGAACATTAGCTGACATTGATAACTGATCCATTTTTATGAACATTAGCCAATATTGATGATAGATCTGTTTTAGGAACATTAGCCAATATCGATGACATGTTTTTAGGAACATTAGCTGATATTGATGACAGATGTGTTTTCTTTTTAAACTGTAGCCGATATTAATGACAGATTTGTTTTTTGGAACATTAGCCGATATTAATGACAGATCTGTTTTTAGGAACATTAGCCGATATTAATGACTGATCTGTTTTTAGGAACATTAGCCAATATCGATGACAGATCTGTTTTTAAGAACATTAGCCAATATCGATGACAGATCTGTTTTTAGGAACATTAGCCGATATCAATGACAGATCTGTTTTTAGGAACATTTTAATTTAGCTGATATCGATGACAGATCTGTTTTAGGAACATTAGCTGATATTAATGACAGATCTGTTGTTTTTTTTTAACATTAGCCGATATTAATGACAGATAAGCATAATTGATGCATATTTCAAAGATCTTCATGTGAAGCTTTCTTTCAAACTTGGTCAAATGGCTTTCTAATTTTAGTAACTGAAGCCATAGTTGATGGTGGATAAGCTTTATTTATACAAATTGAAAGGCCTATATCTCAGGATGCACTTTCCCAAGTTTGGTTGAAATTGGTCACCGTCATTTTGTAAGAAGTTTAAAAATCAGTTATTGAATAATGGAGGAGAATGCAGAACCACACCATAAGCTTGCAAGGTAAGCTTAACACCATACAAGTTTTAATGATGCCCTCACTTTCTTTCTGGACAATTTTCAACTCTGATGATGTGTCAGTTGGGCATGCATGCATTTTAGCTGCATAGTTTGGTACTTTGAGCAGAAGATGCATGTAGCAAAGATGCAGCTTTCACTGACACTGACAGGTTCACAAATTTTGAAATAATCTTGTCCTTTAAAAAATAGAAAGAGGAATTTATTAGTGAAAACTATTCTGAGCTCTGCACCATTTGTCAATATTGCCTTTGCTATCAAACAGCTACACAGGAGAAATACTGGAATCTTGATGGTTGTTTATGGTTTCCATTTCTTATAAAATATAGTGAGACATTGCACCTTAAATTCCTGGCAGTCAAAAAAAAAGAAAATATATACTTAAAGTCAAAAAGTTAAAAGATCCTTCATTAATCCAAATATCCAGATAATAAAAAATAATTTAAAATTTTTCTTTCTGGATGACTGGTGAGCAAATGAAAATTATATTTTTTTCCCAAACATATGAAAATTAATATTTGTATTTTGATGCATCTAGTTCAGACAATCTTCATTACCAGTCAGAAATGAGGTAGGTAACTAGGCTGCATGATTTTCTTCCTTAGTGATGAAGAACATTTATGTAAATATTTTGGCATTTTCTTTTGCAAATGAAGAATACTTGCTCCAGTTCTGGTATTATTTTCCTTTTTTTTTCATGTAAATATACTGCAACTGGAAATGAGTGTCCATAAAGGTCTAGTTGTAGTAGATGACTGATGTTTCCAAACGAGTTATCTTTTTCAGTAAGAGTGACTTCTCCCTTTTAAGTCATATGTCCTGGTGATAAATATATGGCATTGACAAAGAGAACTGATGGTCTCTATATAGGAAATGAAGAAAAATTTGGTTCTTAATATAGAATGTAAGTAGTAAGTAAAGGGAAACAATATTTTGACCCCTCCTTGCATATCAGTTCATGACTAGAAATTGATTAGACTGGGCAACAGAGTGGCAAAAATGGGGAGACCCTTCAAAGAAATAAAACCTTTGCCAGTGAAAATATAAAAAGGCTGGAAGGACCATCAAAACTCAGGTTATAATGATAAAGCAGATTCAAGGTTCTATTTTTTAGTATCATGCATTGGTAGTATAATTTTGTTAGTTGATTCAACCTTTAATATTGATCCTCTTGGCTTTAAAACACTTTATTGAAATATTTGGATTAATGATGGTATTATGTGAGGTCAGCAGTAATTGACTAGTAAAACTGAAATTACAGATGATGGAGATATGCTCCAATTATAATTGATGCTTTTCTACTACGCTAGCTTAGTTTCCCTGAGAATGAACCCCAATACGATAAGAGGTAGCTAGGTGCAAACATTATTGAGGTAAATCTATACAAAATTAGGATGTTTTGCTGCATTGGTATGACCTCAAATGTCTGTTACTGAGCACATCTCACCGTCGGCTGCGGTTGTCACTCTAAATTTCTAGAACAATTGGCCGTGATCTGATATTTGGATTTAAGCTACATTTCTACAACTCCTACATTACCTTCGATCAGTGTGAGATTCAATTTCTAATATACAAAAATCCTGTTCTACACAGAAATAGATGAATTATATATAGCTAACTATGACATTCAGCAAAATAAACTGATCTAATATCATGCTCTGTATGTAAATAGTCTCTATCACAATGCACAAACAGTGGTACCATAAGTTGAGGGGTTGACATTTTCTTCATCTAAGGCAATCAAAAGTCATATTCTAAGCATATACATGATATACAGTAAATGATATGAGAGACATCAATTTCAAACTGAGAATTGGTCAAATGTTGTGGAAAAAGGCAAACTAATTAATTAATTAATAATTAACTAGTATCATATGTACTTGCTTACAAGTCCACCTGCAAACTGCACAAACCCAGATCTGTCAATGCAGTTAGAAGAACAATTAGAAGAACAAACTGAAGAACAAACAAAATATACCCTATTCCTATTCTGCAGGCACATTATGCTATGACAATATCGAGATCTTTGTTGTTTGCAGTGCGCTTGACTTATAAGTGAATATATATGCTAGTTGTATCTAATAAGCAAAATGTTCAATGCATTATTTATCATTTGATAGTGAGTAAAATGACACATCTGAACAATAGCTAACAATGTTTTGTTTTAGTCCATGATTATTTCCATATTCTGTATATAATTTTTCTATAATGCAAGATGTGTGTGTGTGTGTGTGTGTGTGTGTGTGTGTGTGTGTGTGTGTGCATAAGATAAATTATTAATTCCAGACAAAAACATATGCCCCACTGCACCAACATGCAAACTACAATAAACTACAATTGGTGTGATAATGAACATCACCTATGTGCTCTTTTCATCTCTGATACATACAAAAAACTGCAGATATTTTGTATAAATTCTTTATAATATGAATAATGATACAAATATTTAAAGGTCAATTTGCAATACTTTTGTAGTTAGTTCCTAGCATTTAAAATCAGTGCAAGAAACAACACCAAGTTCTGTAAAAAAAAAATTGTGAAACTTTTCTGGCAATGGCTTCCTGTAATTCCTTTCCAAAATTTTCATGCAAAATTGTGAATTAAGATTTATGTAGAATTAATATCCAAATTCTCTCTGAAAGTTGAAAATTTATATCTCAACAAATGTGCCAACTAGACAAAGTGTCACATGCATTCTACGCTCTTTATGTAAAGTACTGGAGAAAATACTTGGGGGACTACTTCAACTAGAGTTTTTCTGATGGATTTAGGGTCATGTGATTTAAACCTAGTCCTAGCCTGAAAACACATAATGTGTGTATCAATCTGGATTGTGGGTCATTTGATATCTGCCTAGTCCTAATCCTAGGCTGTAAAAACAATTTCATTTGTATGAATTTGGATTGCGGGTCAAGCAATTTCTACCTAGTAATATCATAGCCTGAAAACACACAATGTCATGTGTATGAATTTGGAATAAGTGTGTGGATTTGGAATATGGGTCATGCAATTTCTACCCAGTCCAAGCCTGAAAACACACAATGTCATGTGTCTGAACTTGAATTGTGTGTGATGCAATTATTTAAAAACATACAAATATTCCACATTCAGAAATACTTGGGAAAAAGTGTTATCAACAGAGTGAGAATAAAATGGAATTACATGGATTTTCAAGCATTTGTACAGAAAACTATGAAACTGCCTGACAAATTAAATGAATCTTCTATGCATGTGCCATCTTGTAAGAAATGATTAGGTTAAAAAATGAAAATGTTCAAAATTGTTTACCCTGCTGTTTATTATCATCATGAACTTTAAAAAATGCATTTTCATAAAATAAACTGATTGCGTATATACTAAGTGAAAAAACATCTTATATTACCATATTTCATATTAATCATATTAATATATATATATATATATATATATATATATATATATATATATATATTACACAAATTATTTGATTCTGCTGTAGAATTTAAAACAAGAACAAAAGGAATCATAATGCATTTAAAGTCAAGCAAAAATTAAAAGCAGATTTTTCAAATGAGAATGTTCTTTATTTGTTTCCTATGACTGTTTTATAGTCTTTTGTTCAGTCTTTTGTTGTAACAACCCATTTCTCCATCATCTTAAATTGATCTAGTCTTCAGAAGTCCTCTTAACTCATTAACCCGTGGAGATTTTTGTCATTTTTGCCTGAAATTTGAGTAGGAAATGCATTCTGGGGGCTATTTTTGAACATCTTAATAAATCAACTTCAAAAAGATTTCTGGTTAACCTAATGCCTAGCTGTGTTTGAAATATCATTTTTCATTGGCTATTTTGCTTGTGCATGAGCAGAAGACATAATGGTAAGAATTTGAAGTTCTTTTTTTTGTGGCAGGACCTATTGTTTATGTATCCAGACCAAATTTTATTCCAAATCCCCATTTTATCCTACTTTTTGCAAAGGTTAGCCTGTCTGTGTGAAATTCAGACTTGTCTGCCTTAGATCTGAGGCCAAAATGTAAAAGATCTGGAAGGAGATATATAAGCTGGATTCTGATAAAGGCACATTTTGTGTTACAGATTATTTGGTAGTATTCCTTTCTATAATACCACCCACTTCAGTGCATCTTAAATGACCTTGACACTACAGAGCTCAGAAGTAGGGTGCAACCTCCTGATGCATAAATGAGGTGCTAGGGGTTAATGAGTTAAGCATTTAGCACCTCTTTGCTAGATATGACAGCATGCATGGAATTATAAGTTTAACTTTCAGGAAGCCAAAGTACAGTAATTAACAAATATCTAACACTACAACACCCAAATATTTAAATATCCAGGACTAATTAACAGTAAAATATTTCTCTCTCTTGCACTACAACATTCAGATATTTCAAATCTAGCACTACAACAGTAAGATATTTCTATATCTAGCACTACACCAGTCAGATATTTCTATATCTAGCACTACACGTCAATTATTTCTATATCTAGCACTACACCAGTCAGATATTTCTATATCTAGCACTACACCAGTCAGATATTTCTATATCTAGCACTACACCAGTCAGATATTTCTATATCTAGCACTACACCAGTCAGATATTTCTATATTTAGTACTACAACAGTCAGATATGTATACACTTAGCACTAAAACAGTCATATATTTCATATCTAGTATTATAACTGTAAAACTTGTCTATATCTAGCATTACAACAGTCAGATATTTCTATACCTAGTATTACATGTCATATATTTCTATATCTTGTACTACATGTCAGATATTTCTATATCTAGCACTACAACAGTCAGATATTTCTATACCTAGCACTACAACAGTCAGATATTTCTATACCTAGTACTACATGTCAGATATTTCTATATCTAGCACTACAACAGTTAGATATTTCTATACCTAGCACTACACCAGTCAGATATTTCTATATCTAGCACTACAACAGATATTTCTATATCTAGCACTACAACAGTCAGATATTTCAAATTTCTCTGATATAATCTTAATGTTCAGCATGCCACATATCTAACAAGTGGAGCTACGAAATGATGACAAAGGTTGTAATAAAATGCCAGAGTACAGTAAATATCAAAAAGGAAAACTACAGAAAGTTTATGATTGTCTAACAGCTATTACCAAATATATCCTAAAAATTGATATTACTAAAATATTAAATGTATCCCTGAAAAAAAACAACAACAGGTGTCCAAATAAAGAAAATCTATCATATTTTTCTGAGACGATATAAAAAATACATATACGTTTAACACCTTACATTTTGTGCAGTCCATTAGGAGTTAACATGGATTATAAGTATTTACAGTTGGTTCAGTACAAGTACATAAAAAGGCCATGTGAAAACATATTCTCTTGATTATGACATTACAGAAACATACCTGACATAACGACAAAAACACAAAATGTCTTAGATACAACATCAATAGATGTCTCAGAACAAATGAAGATACACCATTCAATGTTAGAGGCATGAAAACTGTAACAAAATGGTTTTTGTTTGCACATGTGAATCCTGAGATAATAGTATCATGATTATGCATATACTGCTTGTCTGCCTGAATAACAACATGTAACAAGACTGATGTTCATAAAATCACATATTTGTTGAAACTATTGCCCAAAAGCAAAGGAATACTAATAATTGGCATAGGATAAAATAAAAAAGGAGTTTTTCAAAACATGAGTGCATTCACTAAAATTTTACTGTTTAAAGGAATGGTGAGCAATTAGCTCAAGTAAATATACTCCTACCCCCCACCTACTTACCCCATGATGGAGACGAGTCTATAGTACTGAAGAGTGCATAATACTTTTGAAAATATTGTGAGTAAAATTATGCATAACATATAATGATGAGAATAATATGTACTATGTTTTAACAAGTTTCCACTGTAATTGAATGATGAGAATAATATGTACTATATTTTAACAAGTTTCCACTGTAATTGAATGATGAGAATAATATGTACTATGTTTTAACAAGTTTCCACTGTAATTGAATGATGAGAATAATATGTACTATGTTTTAACAAGTTTCCACTGTAATTGAATGATGAGAATAATATGTACTATGTTTTAACAAGTTTCCACTGTAATTTAATGATGAGAATAATATGTACTATGTTTTAACAAGTTTCCACTGTAATTGACAAGAGTAGCTGCATCCACAAAATTCTGTCATACACTGTATTCGGCTGCTAGTTAATAAATGGCAAGAATGAAAATCATGGGAGCATAAGATGACCATAATATTACAAAGTTTCCTCAGTAATCCATAAAACACTGAAAGTTGTGTTGCTATGATTCTAACAATGCTTTCTCCAGCTATATGTAAAGGGCAATAACCCTAACAAACTTTTAAAGTGGAAAATAATTGGTGGACATCAAGGAAGATGACAATTACATGTGCAAAGTGTCATGGTGATCCAGTAAAAACTTAGAGACTAGCTGCTTTTATCAGATTCTGTCATACTTGATTATATTAGGTTCCTATTAAAATGGACAATAACTTTAACAAAAGTTACAGAAGCACAGTTATTTGTCATACTATTTCCTAAACTCATGAAAATTTGTTGAAATAAGTTTCACTTGTTTCTTTCAGAAGAGTAATTAGTTGTATTTTAACTGAATCTCAAAAGGGCAATAACTCATACAAATTATGAAAACTCAGTTATCTCACATATACATTTTCAGTTGATGATCATAATATTTATCAATTGTCAAGGTAGTCCATCAAAAACCATTGTACTCATCGTGCTAATGAGATTTTACTGAACAATGCATTAAGCTACATGACATTAAGGGTAATAACGTTGAAAAAATATTGCGGGAGCAAAGTGACTTGTTGGTTTGCAAATCATCAGGTGATGATCATGATATTCATGAAGCTTTATTGCAATCTATCAAACACTGTACGACTAGATGTAGCATACTCTGCTACAAGATAAGAAGGGAATTAACTCTCACTATAATTGCAAGAGCAATGTCATTTGTTAATGTGCACATCATCAGATGACAACCATAACATGTATCATGTTTTCTGGCAATTCATCAAACACCATAGGACTTATTGTGTTATAAAGATTTGTCCAAGATGGATGGACAATTAGGATTACTATAGAGGCAGGGTATAAAATCAGACATCATGGAAGGTTTCAAGAAGTTACAGTCACTTTGGACAGAAAAGAATATAGAGTATATAGTAAACTTTATTGATTATATACTTGTTCTAAAATCTCTTGGGCATCACAGGCAGGTCATATTTTTGAACGTTGGAGAAATTGGTGGCTGGAAATTTTATAGAGTGATAAGGCCTTCGAACCATGAGAAATAGGTCACACTGACAACTTTTTGCATCAATATAAAGTACCTGTAATGATGAGTTAAGGTATGGTTGCATATTTCTAGTTTCATGTAAGGCAAATTTATTATGGTGACAAAGTGTATCCAACATGAAATAAAGGTCACAATAAACTAGGTTGCATTGCTCTACTGAAGATGCATCCACATACCAATTTTGATCAGTGCATGTTTATCAACATGTAAAGTACAGAGTGTGTTATGAATGAACATATGAAAATAATACATTCATCAAGCACTGAAAACATGGTCACATGACCTAAATTGGGGATTCATCCATATATACTAATTTTGACGAGTACATGTGAAATTATATCCAAGATGCAGATGTTGTGAATCAGTATTTTAAAAACAAAGCCCCATGTTACTCAAGCAGGTAAAACAGTTGATAGCAAAAAAGTTAATGTTGCTTTACTCCTGACAAGTATCTATACAACAAGCTTGATGACTAAAGTGAGAAAGGGTTCAAAATATGGAGTGTTTTCCATCCATAATAAAACATTAATGAAAGAACCCATGGACAAGTCAATCAAATATATGCCAAGTGCTATCACTGTCCTGTTAGCAAGTGAAAAACAAGCTTTATGTAAGACTAGTCTAAGTGCAAACTGCACAGACCCAGATCTGACATTGCATAATGCACTGCCAGATCTGTGCTTATGTAATTTGTTAGGAATAATCATTGAACAAACAACACAGACCATAATCTGTAGGTGCATTATGATCAAGCGTATCAGGATCTTTGTTACTGGCAATTTTGACTTGACTTGTAAATGAGTATATATGGTAGCTGGATAAAATATGAATCTATGCAATAATGCAAGTAAAGGTACTACCGGTAACTATATATTTAACCTGCATCACTTCTTGACTGAATATTTAGTTTTAGGTATTCTATTTTAATTAAATCTTTGAACTTCATACTACAACTATGACGGAGGTATGATGAAGATCCAGGTAATGATGCCTATAGGACAAAGTTCTATTGTACATGCAAAATAAACTGTACAGAAGACAAAGAAAAACTTATTACTATATGCTAACAATGCTTCAGATGATACTTACAATTATACAGTTAATTAACTTTTTCCCTATTCTTAATAAGTTCATTCTCATCCCTCATAACTGCATAAAATGGTCAAGAGAATACCATATATAGTCAAACTGATAACAAACAAAGATCCAGATCTACCATAGAATAATACACCTGCAGATCAGGGTCTATATTGTTTATTCTACTGTTTACTCCAAACAAACTGCACAGAATCTGATTCTGCCAGTGCCTTGTGCTATGGTTATCTGGGTCTTTGCAGCTTGGCTTATCCTATAAGTGAGTATATATGGTATCTTCTGAAAAGTCAATGAATATTACTGGTATTATTACAAAAAAATACATGGACATAGAACACTGACAAAAAAAAAAGACCTACAGGTCTCCCAGTAATGAATACTGGTAACAAATTAGATAAATATTATAATACAACTACAGTGGAACCCTGCTATAATGCATCCTCGATTACGCAAATTTATATATAAAGCGGTCGTGGCGTGGCTCCCGTAAAGAACCGTACACATGCTTCGTCTTTCTTAACCTAATTTTCTGTTAATTTTTCACACTGATTCAGACACATAATGATCTGTGAACAAAAATATTTAATAGTTTAAACATGTATGCAAATTTTGCAATGGAATTACAGGTTTTATGGATTAGATGCATGCCACGATGGTACTATTTCAGTAAATGGCGTTACTACTCTGTTCATGCTATATATTGGACAATGAATTCAGACACAATGATCTTGGACAAAATTATTGAATATTTTAAATCTGTGCAATTTTTCAATGGATTTACGTGCATTATGTATGAACTGCATGCCACGATGGCATGATAGTAAACGATGTTGATACCCTATTCATGATGTAATGTCAGTCGGGGTATTATTGATCAATGTGTATTTTGGGAAAAAAAACAATAAACATTAGTAAAACTATCTAATGCAAAGTAATAACCTATAAATATATTATCCATCCATTATTTTGAATAAGTCCTATTACTGCATTCCATTTAATATTTGTCCAATAATACCCCAATATTTTAATACATTAGACATGAATACACATATATATGCCAATGGGGTATTTTCTGAAACAAATTTAAATACTGCAAAACCCCACATTAACATAACCTCACTATTAATGCGATCCAATTTTTGGGACTCCAATTATCGTGTTATAGTGGGGTTCCACTGTATATAAAAAAAAATACATACGCAAGTACATGTAGCTGTGTTCCTAAATACATACATGACATATTTCTAAATTTACTGATGAAGCAGATGTTAAAATATTAAGTACTATTTACTATCTATATGAAGATAAGTAAATTTAGTTAGCCAGCTACATATCTGTACTTTAGGAAGCTAATACCAATGAAAACATTTATAAAAGTGTATTATTAATATAAAGGTTTTTCAGCTCTATGTACAAACAACAAATTATATGAAGGTCAGTGAAAATTGTGTATTTGTCCTATGTCCGAATGGTGAAATGTACATAAATACATGGTAATAACAAAAGATGAGATGGATGAAATAATCCCTGCTATTTCAAAGCTTCTGAGGTTTGAATTACTGCACCTAAACTGAGAGGTATAAAACAGAGGAGGCCCACATGAATTATAATGGCCTCTGAGAGGTATTTACAGTAAAAAAAGAAAGAGGTATGTACTTTTTTGGATCCTAACCACCACCCCCCACCCCCCATCAGTCCTGGTTTGATGATCTTTTCATCTGCCACTTATCAATGACTAAAACCTATCAAATACAGAAATGACCTTGATGGTCATAAATGGCCACAGGTCTGACAATATGTTTCAGTGAACTGTCTTGTGGCATTTACTTGGTATTTAACTTTCAGTGAGAATTCATACTGGACAAGATATCATTACTGATCTTGGAGAAATCTTGGCATCATTGAAACTATGAATTTTTTAGTTTTCATCATGTACCACTTTTCATGAGCTCCAAAATTTCATGGATACCAATCTCATGAGAAACCAGTTTCATGGATTTTATGATTACAAACCATAAATTTGAAAATCCAAAATGAAATGACAGGATCCCTTCTCTAATTTACAAATTCAGATTCTCAATGAAATGTAATTTCTCACAAAACCATGAAAATAAGCATATATGACATTTTGTAATGCTTTTCCTATTGCCTTATGGTAAATCATATGCACATTTGTAAAAAGCTTGAAGCAAATAATCTTCTTTGATTAAAATAGCCAAGCCATTCTTCAAATAACTTTTTGGCAATGGTCATTTTCATTGTACTACAATAGCATATACTCGTAAATGCAATGGTCATTTTAATTGTACTACAATAGCATACAATTTAAATGCAATGGTCTTTTCACTGTACTACAATAGCATATGAGCTCGAATGCAATGGTCATTTACACTATTACAATAGCATACAATTTTAAATGCAATGGTCTTTTCATTGTATTACAATAGCACATGAACTTGAATGCAATGGTCAATTACATTTTACTATAAAACTTGTATTGCCCTTGTTATCAGGAGTTTCATATTTCAAGGTACTGAATGTACAAGTTTACAAGTCAAGTCCAACTGCCAACATCATAGACCCTGATATGCCATTGCAAACTGTGCTGGCAGATAAAGGTCTATGTTGTTTGTTTGCCTGATTACTCCTAACAAAATACAAAGACTCAGACCTGCCATCACATACTGCAATGGAAAATCTCTGTCTATGCAGTGGGACTCGAGTATATATGATGTTGAAGATCTTTGGAAAAACTGCAGTGGCTGTTTATTAGTACAGTGGCCATGTTAAATGGTGGTAAAAAAACAGGTCTCTTACACAAGAGCCCTTCGTCAAGCATTCTCATGAAGATAATTTGACTATGAAGCATAAAGGGAAAGGCCTATAAAAGTTAATTTATTGCCAAACTCTCCTTGACAAAACCTCAGATAATTGATTACTCTGGTATTCATGTACCGGTCCATCCGTAGATTAAACTCAGTGTCAACATTTTTAAAATTTTCTAGATAGCAGAGAGACTTAACATAAAAGTGGGTCTCTTGTATTAGTTGTTAATCCTTAAATTAGATCTACATAAAAGGAGGTCTCTTGTATTAGTTGTTAAGCCATAAATCAGATTTACATAAAAGGGTGTCTCTTGTATTACTTGTTAAGCCATAAATCAGATCTACATAAAAGGGGGTCTCTCATTTTAGTTTTTAAGTCATACCAAACTTACGTCATTGTAGGGTTTAATGCCATTTTTCAGCACACAATAGCCTATACATGGCGGCCAGTATTAATTGTGGAGGAAGACCCCCCCCCCCAATAAAAAGAACCACCAACCCATGAGAAGCAACTAGTAAGCTTTCTCACATACCCACATTGGCCAAATCTGAGATTCAAACCCATGCAGACAGAGGTGATGACAGTGGTCTTTAACAAATGGTACCTTAGACCACTTAGCCACTCGGGGTCCCTCAAACTTAATGTAAACATGGGTCTCTTGTTTTAACTACATCATACTAGATCTACATAAAAGGGGGTCTCTCGTTTTAGTTTTTATGTCATACCAAACCTATGTAAACATGGGTCTCTTGATTTAACTAAGTCATACTAGATCAAAAAGGGGCTCTTGTATTAATTATTAAGATTATCCAATAGAGGGTCTATAATTTTAGTCACTAAGCTGTACCAGATTTACATCAAAATGAGGTGACTTGTTAAAGTTATTAAGCCATATCAGATTTCCATAAAAGGAAATCATTTGTTTTATTTATTAAGCCAAGATCTACATAAAAGGGGATCTCTTGCTCAAGTCATTAAGCCATGCGAAATATACATAAAAGGGGATCTCTAAATTAAGTCATTGGGCTATGACAAATCTATATAAAGGGGATCTCATGTTTAAGTCATTTAAGCCATGCCAAATCTACATAAAAGGGGATCTCTAGATTTTGTCATTAAGCTATGCCATATCTACATAAAAGAGGATCACTTGTTTAAGTCATTAATCCAAGCCAAATCTACATAAAAGGGGATCTCTAGATTTCGTCATTAAGCTATGCCATATCTACATAAAGGGGATCTCTAGATTAAGTCACTGGGCTATGCCAAATCTATTTTAAAAAAGGGGATCACTTGTTTAAGTCATTAAGCCATGCCATTTCTACATAAAAGGGGGTAACACATTATATTTATTAAGCCATACATGATCTACATAAAAATGGGGTCAGTTGTTTGTGTTATTAGGTCATACTAGATCTAAATTTGACTTCTTTTATCAGTTTACAAAGCTAAAAATTCATAATACACCTTTTGCACATATAAGGTCAGGGTGTGTTTAATATTATTTGTGAAGAAATCTTTCACAGTATTTTCCTGCATGTAGCCATGGGAACCTTTCTGGAATGATAGATTAGCCTCAAATAAGACAATCAACTGCTTTGTCTTTGATGCATGTACGCTCCTTTTGCTTAGTGGGTTTTAAGGAAAAACAGCAATATAGCTGATATAAAATAAATAGTTGACAAATTTTAAAAGAAAACCAGAGAATCAACAACCATCTAAAATGATATGACCTAGCCCCAAACAAATAAAGTATTAACCTATGTAAATAATCAGTAGTACAAAAAGTGTATATCATATACACTTGTCGATAAGTCCAACTGCATAGATCCAGTTCTGATGCATTCTAATGTACCAGCAGATCTTGGCCTATGCAATTTTTTAAGAGTAATCAATAGAACAAACAAAAGATATGTCATACCTCGGTCCATGTTATTTCCAGTTGGAGTCAACAAACATGCAAGTACATATGGCATGTTAAGAAATGTCCCATATTTAATTCACAGTAATAAATAATACAAATTATTTATCCATGTATGAACAAGGGTAGTTGGTTAAACAAATGTGCATTTTAATGAAAGTAAGATTATTTTCATTCCTATCACTGCACTTAAATAATCTGCATTTGACAACACGATATCATGGCATCATGAGAAGATCAGATTAAACCCAATTGCACATAATCATTTGGGTATTTTGCAATTACCTTACTGGTGTTTTCACCTAGCTGTAGACTGGTCGCAATCTATATTTACACATAAAGTATCTGCATCATTAAAATGGTAACTTTTTTCATGATTTACTGACAAGAATGGTTCAGTTTTGTCATTAAAAAGAGCTGGATTTGCTTGGTCATAAGCCATGTTGACTGTGCTATCATAGCTAATGTGGTGATCAGCATGCACAATAGTACTCTGCTGGCCCTCATTTTGATCTCCTCCTTTAGAAGACAGTGTGGATGTGGGACTTGGTCCCTCTTGAGGGCTCCCCTCGCTAACCCCAACTCCACTGCTGCTACTGCTAGGAGACAGCAAGGCTCTCTGCTCTGCTGAGGTCTAAAAGAGACACAACATGTAAATATCTATTCACATGCTTGCATTACATTAGTTGAACTGATTTGAATATTTATTTATTATGACAATATTCATGTATCAATTAAAAATAATTTGTCCTAACATGCCAGATGAATACTGTGTATTTTGTGGTCATATACCTGTGCCACCTACTTCTGTTAGGTTAATCTCAAATTCTGCAGCAATCACACATGCTCACTTGGTGAAATTAATATATAAGAAAAACTTTCATTTATCATATAAGAGTATATACATGTATATGGCAAATTAAAGGAGTTAGGAAATACGAATTTAATTTAATGTTAACAGTCTAACGCTGTATCACAGAACTCTTTCATTAACAATGTAGATAAAGAAACTCAATGTGTCAATGTCATGTGTAAATATTATAGGATGCTAATCTTGCTTACATCACATATATACCCCCCCCCCAAATAAACATACAATAAAATGCGCATATTTCAAACAAACAATAATATGCACACATTTCAAGCAAATGCACATGAAAGAAATACATTATCTGAGAGAAAGGTGTTCAACCTTTACTGAGTATTTTGCAAGCTTTTGACAGTTTGCATCCTAGTAAATATCATATATACAGTCTGCATTCTGGTGAATATCACACATACATTGTGCCCTGGTGAATGTCAAACATACAGTCTGCACCCTGGTGAATGTCACATATACAGTGTGCACCCTGGTGAATGTCACACATACAGTTTGCACCCTGGTGAATGTCACACATACAGTCTGCACCCTGGTGAATGTCATACCTATAGTGTGCATTATGGTGAATGTCATAGATACAGTCTGCACCCTGGTGAATGTCCCTCATACAGTGTGCAACCACGTTTTTATAAATGGCAATTGCATGGCCATATGCTACCTCCATATTTTTTGTAAATAGCTATTGCATGGCCAAGTGCCACCTATATGCTTTTACTGGATATTGCATGGCCATATGCCACCTTGATGTTTGCATGGCTATTGCATGGCCATATGCCACCTCCATGTTTTTATAAATGGCTATTGCATGGCCAAGTGTCACCTTCTTCTTTCTGATGGCTATTGCTTGGCCAAGTGTCACCTATATGCCTTTACTGGCTGCTGCATGGCCAAAAGCCACCTCCTTGTTTCTAATGGCTATTGCATGGCCAAGTGCCACCTCCTTGTTTCTAATAACTATTGCATGGCCAAATATCACATCTTAGCCATATGACTCCTCTGTGAGATTTTTATAACTGTGCAAAGTCATTAATTTTTGAAAGCTATTTCAAAGCAAACTGTAATGTGTAGTTTAGAGATACAGTATTTACCAGGTACATAATGCATTCATACATTTTTTTAAAAAAATGTTAAGTTTACAAGCAGTGTTTTGAGTTGTGGTCAAGAGTCTGCATCTGACCACAACCCCTCTTCTCAAGGAAAAAATATGGGCTTATCTGGCAAAATTATGGTACATGATGTAGGTTCAATGACATCTGAGTGAAAAACAAACATATTCAGTGGAAAAAATACAAATACAGACGGATATATTAAGTTCCCATTAGCCAAATGAAACAAGCTAATGGTGGAACAATGCATTACAAGAGCTCTTGAAATCACAAGGCTTGTATACAATAATGGATAGTGGGATATACAGTTAGAGCATTATAAACCATTTGAAAACCATATCCAACACAAAGCATTTTTCCTATGACATATATGCTATAATGTCCTTGGAACTTTAACTATACTTACAATATTAGTGACTTGAGCATGAGAAAAGATTGAAGTTGTTACTCCATTGGGAAAGAAAATTCCACTTATGACTCTTCTCCCTGGTCTGGGTCCAGTTCCATCATCATCATCCTGGAGAATAATAAAAGGCAACTGTACAACAGCTGACACATACTGTATTTGATCATTATGCATTCAGGTACAGATTATATATTTCAGTAAGGTACTTGATGGCAATGTGAAATAATGTGTCTTTTGTTCTTGATGGTTCATACTGTCTACTTGAGTGATTCTAAAGAACACATCAGTTGTAAGTTTATGAAAACACCAAACATGGTGTTGTAGACCATACGAGAAGAACTTTAATTCCTGATTCCACAACATGTTCACTTCTTTGTCCCAGTGAATGAGACTTCTGCATGGGTGGGTGAAGGCAACTGCAGTGCTATAGGTATTTTTTCAGTCAGCACAGTGAATTTCAGAAATTGGAGGTGAGAAAAAGCACATCTACACTGTAGCAATATGTTAGACAGGAAAATAATAGTTATGATAAAACTTCACCTCAACTTTTGATATGCATGCCTTTTTATATCCCTTCAGAATTAAATCAATTATGGCCATTTTGTCATGCAATAAAAATGTGTTTTTCTCCCCTTTCTTTACCCCAAATAATATAAACTACCCCATAGTTATGCCATTCTCCACAACAGGAAGCTGTTGTAAGTCTTCATCCCATTGAAACCTGGAGGCAGTAAGGTCTACATTGACCTCCCCCTATCCTTGTTGAGGAAGCATCCCACTAAACCCAGTATGGTAAAAACTATTACAAGCAACCTCTGCTATGAGTGACTGCCTGTCATTTCCGACCACAATCATAATGCATGGATTGATCTTATTATGTAAATGCTCAGTCATGAGCAACCACCTGCTGAATGTGATCACTGACCATGATGTCTTGGCAAAATATGCATTTTGGCACTGATATAAATGATCGCATTGCAAAACTAGGGATAAATTTCACTGACCTTTATTTAATCCAATGCTTGCTTTAAGTTTTTTTTTTATTAAAAAAAGCTGGCTCCTGGTATCTAAAATTTTTAAAGTTTTATATTCTAATGTAAAGCAGACTAAAGTACCTGAAGAATAGCCTTATCTTAATTATCTACAAGTAGGACTCAGTATCCAGCTCTATGAATGACCATATTGCGAGAACAAAGAAGGACACCAATGACCTTTTGTAATCATTTGTAACAACTATTGCTTGAATTGTAAAGATTGTTCTGATCAAAGACACGCATGAAGATATATAAAAAATTGGATTCTGGTTACCAGTTTGTATATAAAGACAGATGGCAGAGTCTGTAAACCAGGCTAATTTACATGTCACCAATTACCATTGTAGTGCCGAAATCGACGTAATGGTCTTTTTGTACAAACCTGATGTGAGAGACCATCTGTCTTGAGACCATTTTTGTTGGCAGAAGGGGTGGTCTGCATACATGCATAATCCAAGTGGTCAAAATGCGGAATCCAGGCAGAAAAAGTGTAATCCACATATAACATGCTAAAATTTCAATAAACAATGATTTATTTGCCCCTTTCGTCTTTTAAGATCTTTTACTGTTTCAAACTTTCATATGTAGTACTTTCAGCTTTCACACACATCGACTAGAATCCATCTTAAGACTTTAAGTGCCAAATATTAAAATTCTTTTCACACGGCCTGAAATAGATGTCACATGATGCTCCACTCATGTCTTCATATTTTAAGGATTCTGTTATTTTTCACTTCATGTTTTTATTTTCTTTTTCTAATCCATCTGTGAAATTTTTGAAAGGAGATATTTCTGCTCTCATATATGCATCAATTAAAATAAAATATACTTTTTAGCGCCAAATATCTTTAGACTGGTTCCGCACTAAATATGAATTAGAACAAAGCATCTTCGCATAATGATTAAACTTAGAAAACCAGTATGTTCTCTTCTCACTATGCCATACAGATGCTATAAATAGAATTTGAGGCTGAAAGTTTGAAAGTACCAGGATGTGTCTTGGTAATAGGATAGATGCTATAAACAGAACGTGATACTGTTAGGAAAGTGCACGCAGGTCCACGGTTAAGTGTACTCTTATACTGTAGTTACATAAAAGCACTTTTTTCTACAATACATTCTGTGGGATTAATGGAATGTTAAAAAAAACGAGAATACAAAAAATTGATATTTTTTAAAGGAGCATATATCGAAAAGCATAATACATATATGTTTATACATAACACATAATTTAGTGAAAAAAAATGTAATGATTATGCCAAAAGCATAATGGTTGGCATGTATGGGTCTGTCAGAATAGGTTTTACTATATATTCTATATTGACCCCCATATCCTTGTTGAAGAAGCATCCCACCAAACCTGGTATATTTAATATTGGCCCCTGTATCCTTGTTAAGGAAGCATTCTATTGAAACCAGGCAGTATATTCTATATTGACCCCCATATCCTTGTTAAAGAAGTATCCTACAGAAACCAGGCAGTATATTCTATATTGACCCCCATATCCTTGTTAAAGAAGTATCCTATAGAAACCAGGCAGTATATTCTATACTGACCCCAATATTCTTGTTAAAGAAGTATCCTATAGAAACCAGGCAGTATATTCTATACTGACCCCCATATCCTTGTTAAAGAAGTATCCTATAGAAACCAGGCAGTATATTCTATACTGACCCCTATATTCTTGTTAAAGAAGTATCCTATAGAAACCAGGAAGTATATTCTATATTGACCCCCATATCCTTATTTCTGAGGAAGCATCCCATCACATAATAGTAAGTTCTATTAACTCCCATATTCTTGCTGAGATAGCATCTCACCAAACCCGGTATATTCTATACTGACCCCCATATCCTTGTTAAAGAAGTATCCTATAGAAACCAGGCAGTATATTCTATACTGACCCCCATATCCTTGTTAAAGAAGTATCCTATAGAAACCAGGCAGTATATTCTATACTGACCCCTATATTCTTGTTAAAGAAGTATCCTATAGAAACCAGGCAGTATATTCTATATTGACCCCCATATCCTTATTTCTGAGGAAGCATCCCATCACATAATAGTAAGTTCTATTAACGCCCATATTCTTGCTGAGATAGCATCTCACCAAACCTGGTATATTCTATACTGACCCCCATATCCTTGTTAAAGAAGTATCCTATAGAAACCAGGCAGTATATTCTATACTGACCCCCATATCCTTGTTAAAGAAGTATCCTATAGAAACCAGGCAGTATATTCTATACTGACCCCCATAACCTTGTTAAAGAAGTATCCTATAGAAACCAGGCAGTATATTCTATACTGACCCCCATATCCTTGTTAAAGAAGTATCCTATAGAAACCAGGCAGTATATTCTATACTGACCCCCATATCCTTGTTAAAGAAGTATCCTATAGAAACCAGGCAGTATATTCTATACTGACCCCAATATTCTTGTTAAAGAAGTATCCTATAGAAACAAGGCAGTATATTCCATATTGACCCCCATATCCTTGTTAAAGAAGTATCCTATAGAAACCAGGCAGTATATTCTATACTGACCCCCATATCCTTGTTAAAGAAGTATCCTATAGAAACCAGGCAGTATATTCTATACTGACCCCCATATCCTTGTTAAAGAAGTATCCTATAGAAACCAGGTAGTATAGTCTATACTGACCCCAATATTCTTGTTAAAGAAGTATCCTATAGAAACCAGGCAGTATATTCCATATTGACCCCCATATCCTTGTTAAAGAAGTATCCTATAGAAACCAGGCAGTATATTTTATACTGACCCCAATATTCTTGTTAAAGTATCCTATAGAAACCAGGCAGTATATTCTATACTGACCCCCATATCCTTGTTAAAGAAGTATCCTATAGAAACCAGGCAGTATATTCTATACTGACCCCAATATTCTTGTTAAAGAAGTATCCTATAGAAACCAAGCAGTATATTCTATACTGACCCCCATATCCTTGTTAAAGAAGTATCCTATAGAAACCAGGCAGTATATTCTATACTGACCCCAATATTCTTGTTAAAGAAGTATCCTTTAGAAACCAGGCAGTATATTCTATATTGACCCCCATATCCTTATTTCTGAGGAAGCATCCCATCACATCATAGTAAGTTCTATTAACCCCCATATTCTTGCTGAGATAGCATCTCACCCCAAACTCGGTATATTCTATATTGACCCCCATCCATTGTGATGGAAGCATCAATGAATAATTATAGGCATCTGATGTTGAGATCAATCAGTCATAACAATTATGAATGTCCTTTTTAGCTAGCGCTTGTTGCTATGGTACATACATGTACTACCTCTGTAGAACATTTTATCTAAGTGTACACAATAATGATGTTCACTAACTTTAGTAAATAACTGGATGAGATTCGATACTGATATACATCCTGGTAGCAAATTGATTTGGAATAATGTTTTTTTGTAAACTCATTTGTTAAGCAAGTGTTTCATGTAATGTAATATTTCATTAGTTATGGTGAATGAGCTTGCATTTCTAAGTGCACTGATTATTCTAAATATACCTTGACTGTTGAATGACCGAGGTATTTGCTTTGTGTTGGGGAAATTCTGAAGTCATTAAGATGCTAAATTCCTCCTACTGTATCTGCAATGGGCGCCTTCTGCAACACCTGTACGGGCTAATTTGGACATTTGGATAAAGAGGAGAAAAAGATTGAAACCTTTTTAATATTCTGCTCCAATAACTCATCCTCGACAGTCAGTTCTTTTAGAGTGGAGAACATTTTTTTGCACTGTGTTTACACCTTGAGAAAAATAATTGAGAGTGTTGAGAGGGTAAATGCTGAGATCAAGTTGTTGAGCTGCTAGTTACAGTTCATCTGGATCTTGTAATCATGCAGTATGATAAATGCCCATCAATATCAATGATGCGCTAATATTCTATTGAATCTTCTGTGGTCCAAGGTAGATAGAATGATTCAGTCAATCTACTATTGAATATTGCATGGACTTTATAGTGTTCATAAGCTTGCCAGTAGAAATCTGTGGTGGCCATGTTGGTCATAGTTCTGACATCCAGAATAAGATTGTTGTTAATGTGTCATGGTCTTCTGATGTAACATATTGCTTTGCAGAAATCTCATTGATATGCAATATAAATATTGCATATTGCTTTGCAGAAATTGCATTGATATGCAGTATTGCATACTGCTTCACAGAAATTGCATTGATATGCAGTATTGCATATTGCTTCACAGAAATTGCATTGATATGCAGTATTGCATACTGCTTCACAGAAATTGCATTGATATGCAGTATTGCATATTGCTTCACAGAAATTGCATTGATATGCAGTATTGCATAGTGCTTCACAGAAATTGCATTGATATGCAATATAATGTTGCATATTGCTTTGTAGAAATCTCATTGATATGCAATTTAATATTATATATTGCTTTGCAGAAATCTCATAGATATGCAATATTACATATTGCTTCATAGAAACTTCAGTGATGTGTAGTATTGCATATTGCTTCATAGAAATTGCATTGATATGCAGTATTGCATACTGCTTCACAGAAATTGCATTGATATGCAATATTGCATATTGCTTATTGATTCACAGAAATTGCATTGATATGCAGTATTGCATACTGCTTCACAGAAATTGCACTGATATGCAGTATTGCATACTGCTTCACAGAAATTGCATTGATATGCAATATTGCATATTGCATATTGCTTCACAGAAATTGCCTTGATATGCAGTATTGCATACTGCTTCACAGAAATTGCACTGATATGCAGTATTGCATACTGCTTCACAGAAATTGCATTGATATGCAATATTGCATATTGCTTATTGATTCACATAAATTACATTGATATGCAATATTGCATATTGCTTTGCTACAGCAGAACAACTCAATAACTGCCTGCGTTCATTGCTTGCTTGAAAAACATGCCCCAGCCACCAAGTGCAGAGTATCAATTCAAAAGTGTTCTCCATGGTATAGCAGTGTTAAGGACCAGCTTTGCACTGCAAAAAGTGACCACCGTAAAGCAGAGAGACTTTGGCTTTCCACCAGATTCACTATTCATAAACAAATCTTTGAAGCTGCTAAGAAGAACATCACAAACATTAGTCCATTTAGCCAAATTATCTTACTACAGTACTAAGATCAGGGAGAGTTCCAGCTGCAAAGAGCTCTTCAAGATAACTAACAAACTAATGTCAAGGAACAAATGTACACCACTTCTAACTACCTTCTCACCAGTAGTCCTTCCTTACCTATTTGCAAATTTCTTCCGTGACAAAGTAAAAACCATTAGAGATACGCTTGACAACACAATTTCAAATGACTTGTTGTCACCATACAGTTTCAATAAAGAATTTTGGCAACAACCATTAGAAGCATTTGAACCTGTCTCTATGGATTTTGTACAGACAATTGTGATGAAGAGTGCACCAAAGTCATGTCAATTTGATCCAATTCTAACATCACTGCTGCTTGAGTGCTTATACCCAATATTGCCTTCACTAACTGATTAAGTAAAATTCCATCAACCTGGAGTTTTGAAATGTAGTTTTGTTGGGCTTTTCAAACAGCATATTGCTTCCAGTATCACTCTCTTAAAAAATGAATCATACTTGAACACTAGTCTGACAAATAAAATAATCCTGTTTTGCTTTTCATATATGGAGTAAAGATTTGACTTTAAAGAAATGTTGCCTCTGATCACAAACTTTGTTAAAGTTGGCTTCAACAAATCAGTGTACAGTGATATGTAATAGCATCTGTTCTTCAGTAAGTACTTTTAGTATACCTCAGTTGAATTGGTTCCACTTTGTTTAGCCAATAGGTAACATGCAAATTAACTAAAGGACTCACCACACAACTGAATTTGACTTGATTCATCACATTACCTATTGTCATCCAATAAGTAACCTCTAAAAGGTGGTTACTTATCTTAATGCACTAAAAGCTTATATCAGCTAAATGTCTTGAGGACAGATTTAGCCAAGTTTTGAGCAGGACTGTTGATGCAGATACAGCAAATTACATTGCATATATTGCGATGGTAAAGAAAAGTGGGTTCTTTTGTTGTTGAAAAACTTTGGGGATGAGATTCAATACCTGAAAATCATGTAAAAAGGAGTGTCATGGTAATCTACCAAGTAGTTTAGGGCATATCTCAGCATCAAAATGGACGTTCAATAGCTCTTTTCGTTTAAGAATGGCAGAGTTAAAAATTAGTTGTAACAGGTGGAAGATTATTGAAAATTAAGACTGCATAAGGCACAGAGATGGTCAGACAGAAGAACGGATGGATTGATGTACATATGAAGTTGTAATCTACAAAACATATCCAGTACAATGAAAGTACCTTTGTGCCTGATGTTTCATTCTTCTTCATTGCAGCTAAAACAGGAGAATAACTAATCTCTTCTGAACTGTTAATTGGCTGACTGAGATATCTACCAACTCGGCCATTCATAGCTGTACGTCTAGTCTGTGGAAAGCCATACTGATTTTGTAGTTGCCTGCAAAAAAGAAAGTGAAGCAAAGAGTTTCAAAGCAAGATCTGCAGTGATTGGAATATGTGTATCAAATACCATTATATACCACAATCTTATAAATTTGAATTCAAAGTTACATCAAATTTAATTCCAATGATTCAATGAATCTTTTGAGGATTACATTTGTGTACCCTGGATTGCATTTTATTCTCTCTTTCCGTTGCTTTAATGTTGTGAAACATTCCCCTTCTGATCATTTATTCTCAATTTTTCACATGAGTTAAATTTAAATATATACTGAGTTTGAGAGCAAGTCCCCATCACCCATTTGCTGTACCCTGAATGGTTGTAAAATTAATCTTTTGCCAAATTTTTATTGTCTGTGCAATTACATGTACTCACTACTTGAATTTTTTTTAAATAGTTATTTGTCAACATTCCTCTGGAAATTTTGTCAAAAATTTTATAAGGCATTAAATGTTTTGCCCAAATTCACAAAGAAGCACACTGGAACAATTAACACATGCATTGGGTGTTACTCAGTAGATTTAACAACACAATGAAGATTGGTAGCTACATAAGGTGAACCTATTATGATGTGCTGGCTTTAGCTCTCACACTAACTTGATCAATTGCAGAAAGCACATGGTCACTAGAAAACCTGTTTTTGACTGTTCATATCATATGGAAAACCTGAGTGGTATTAAACACATATGAAAATGATGACAACAAAGAACAGCATTTTAAAACTTTAAATACATCAACAGTTTTAAATGTACATGCCTGAGTATGTCCTTATAATATAACTCAAGCAAATTTCAACATTTGATTGATTGTAAGGGCAGTCACGATGCATCGTACAGACTGTAATTATGTACAGTATATGATAAATCCACAAATGGTCATATTTGCTGGACATGCTGGACAAATGATCTTGATGACCATTAGCTAATATTGATATGATGGGCATTTGACATAAGATGCTTATAATTTTCCCTTGGAATTGTTTGGTCATTATGTTTAAATACTCAAAGACACAAGCACAAAACAACAGAGGTGTAAAAGCTAATTTGATGAACTTAACGAACATACATTTCCCTGTACAATTTCCAACTTTATATTAGGACTTAATTATATAATTTTTTTTCTCCTTTTATTGCATCAGTTATCATTTTAAGACTCTCTTTCATAAGGGTGAGTGTACAAGTGGTCATAAAATATATTTACTTCATTTTTTCTACAAGGATAAAATCAAGATGCAGGAGAAGAATCCTTATTACATTGTTACTATCTCTGATAATAACATAATAGGATGCAGAGAACCAGCCATTGTGCTTTCATCCTGGCCAATGTGATGGAAAAAGGAATAAAGTATACTAATGCATGCAGTTCCAGAAATATATATATATATATATATATATATATATATATATATATATATACACACACACACACATATATACACACATATATATATACACACACACACACACAACTCCCTCGATAACTTCTTGCGCCCTAATAACTCGTGATGCCGCTTATAACACGGTGTCTGGTGTGGACCTCAATTTTTTTTTCCTCCAAAGAAAATATGTTTTAAATATCTTTAAAATATGCCGAACATGAAAAAGTTACGATAAGAACTGGTAAATTAAACCTTTATACATTTCTTGTTTTATCATCAAAAATGGTGATTAATGACCGTAAAGATTGATCCCATATTGTGAAATTTGCAAATTCTAACAAAAATATACATATTATGTTAGGGTTTATTTGTTTATAAATAGTCATCAATACACTGTAAATAAACAGTCTGGTGAAATAGCGATCAATGAAAACATCTAGGAAATGCTAACAGGTGACAACAGAGAATGAAATAAACACCAATTAAATGTCCAGCTATGTGAAAGTCACATTCTAATCCTTTTTTTCCATTTCAGTATAAACATTATAACTGCAACATATTTTTTTGTGTGAAAACATAAAAAGAGTCAATCGACCATCATATCTAAACCCGTGAGCACTTCTGTGAGAACCTAATTATCTGCCGGCTTTGCTTTGATCAACAATTTGGCAAAGTGTTTGTTGCATTAAAATAATCAATTAAAAGACACCTGTGTTGTTTAACACTCTGAATATGTCTTTTGTATCGAATCAAGCAAAGGAGGTACAATGAAAAAATTCAAAGTCATGCAAATCTGAGCACAAGTTCTTGTGGTCACTATCATTCTCAAAATTTATTTTATTGACCAATCGAAAATAGTTTTACATTTTTATGTACTTAATATCATTAAAGTATATACTAATCAGTAAAGTATCTTACCTGATATTTTTCCTAACAAAATGTTTAAAATATCTTACAATTTGCATGTCATTTTGATTACAAGTTTCCATATGCATGAATGTTATTAATATACATAGATTTGTCTCAGAAACATATTTAGTGTAAGAAATTTAATAAAATAACTAAAAATTCTGCATTATCTTTGAGGGGTCTTTTTACCAATGGTGATTGAAATACATGTATATAAAGCTATATAAATTTTTTATTAATACAATGTGCTTGGTTTTAAAAAAAAAATAATGCAATTTTGTTGTTAAGGTTTCTTTGAGGGTCTTTTCAGTGACCTAAGGCAGAATAAGAAATTCACTTGTTATGCGGTGTCTGTGGATTTTGTGTGGAGCTTTAAATGTTTTCTCCAACAAAATATTGGATATTCTAAATACTATATCAGTCTACACAAGGCAGATCATTGCCTGAAACGGCAGAGAATATGACAAAAGACTCTGAGGTGGAATGTAGAGTTCATGCAAAAGTAAGCAAGAAATACATGTCAGAATAATGTTTCTGTTGTTGTTATGTTGTGGGCTTAACACCATTTTTCAGCAAATAATAGGCTATACATGGTTTCCAGTGTAACTCTTGGAGGATAAATCCAGGAGAAGCCTGGGAATAAACCACTGACCCACAGGAAACTACAGGCAATTTCTTTGACATTACCCATCTTGACCAAGCCCTAGACTTTATTTAACCCATGCAGACAAGATGTCAGTGATCTGTAAAGCATTTGCAAGCTAGACCACTTGGCCACCCACCACCCCATGTCATCATATGTAACAAATATATTTCACTAAATTTTAGAAACTGAAAAATTGAGTAGTCTCTAAATTCTGTCACTTCCACCCATGACCCCATGTCATCATATGTAACAAATATATTTCACTAAATTTTAGAAACTGAAAAATTGAGTAGTCTCTAACTTCTGTCACTTCATACTCTGTACATAAGGCATTCCCAGATGAAATTAATCATATACATATCTGTATAATTAATTAATCATATACATATCCGTATAATTAATTAATCATATACATATCTGTATAATTAATTAATCATATACATATCTGTATAATTAATTAATCATATACATATCTGTGAAAGTTACAGTCCCAAGGTTTTGAGTGACAAAGGTCACAAACTTGTTAACTGGTAAAATTAAAAAATGTGCATACCGATGTGTGTGTGCCTTGTATCTGTACCCAGTCTCACATAATTCTCAATAATAACATCTCTAATAATGGGGTGTTGTGGATTTATTGTATCTGCAGTGGGTCATTGATAATCATAACCATCCAATCCAATAATCTAATCTTCAAAACACTGATATGATCCGCCAAAAAGGCTTACTGTTATGCCGTGATGATGGACTGTGTGAAAATCTCTTAAAACAAGTTGTCCATGACAATTTCCAGCAAAGACATTGTGCCTCATTCATGACAATCAGTTGTACACCAGGTTATCCCCAAATAAATTATCAGTTACAGGATTATTGCATGAACACAGCTGGCAATAACTTGTGTTCAATACTGGTTTTTATAAAATCTTTCCTGACCAGACCAACCGCACATAAACTGTTAGTGATAAGAGAAATAAGTCACTTGCAAAACCATCACACCTGGACACCTCTAGTGACCTGTTTTCAGTTTTCTTTGCAGGTAGCGCATCATCCATCATTATAACTGTGACCATGACCAGTGCACAAAATAGATTGCTTTAGGAAGGAATCACTGTAAACTCAGTCCAATATAAAGGAAACAGTACTGATCACAAGTCCACTTGTTTTTTACAATGGTCTTGAAAACATTATGAAAATCTTTAACACAATAGAAAATTACAAAAACTTCATTAGTAGCTAGAAACGGAAACAGTCCATCACACTTAACATGGATACAGACCAGACATCTGAACCTATTGTTATCTTGTGTAGTCCTATAAAGGACTCCATCACACTTAACATGCATATGGACCAGTCATCTGAACCTATGGTCATTTAGTGTAGTCCTATAAAGGAGTCCATCACACTTAACATGCATATGGACCAGTCATCTGAACCTATGGTCATTTAGTGTAGTCCTATAAAGGAGTCCATCACACTTAACATGCATATGGACCAGTCATCTGAACCTATGGTCATCTAATGTAGTCCTATAAAGGAGTCCATCACACTTAACATGCATATGGACCAGTCATCTGAACCTATGGTCATCTTGTGTAGTCCTATAAAGGAGTCCATCACACTTAACATGCATATGGACCAGTCATCTGAACCTATGGTCATCTAGTGTAGTCCTATAAAGGAGTCCATCACACTTAACATGCATATGGACCAGTCATCTGAACCTATGGTCATCTTGTGTAGTCCTTAGGGTTCTGATGGTTCCATGAAATTCAAGTTCTTTCATCAACTTTAGTATAAAATTGGGACACTGATTTAGCAACAACCAAGGTTTCAAAATACATAAAACATGTCATGCAGACATTCGACTTCATGTAATTGTTTTTTGTAGTGATGAATATGCATCCAACTAAACCATAGTAAGCTGACCCCCCTATTTAAAATCTTTAGCTACCCCATTATAAATTCATAGAAATCACCCATGACTACAACTGATGAATGATTTGTGAAACCCGACTATTAAATCAAGTTTTATGTTATTGAAATTAGTGCTTCAGTAGTTAAAGTAGATTTTTTTCCTGCCTAATTTGAACAAATTTGCAGATTTTAATTAATACCTAAAAAAAACCTGGAACAATGATGAGACCTTGCAAGCACTGGTATACCACTGACACTGATGAAAACATAGACAAATAAATATAAATAAAAATAGCGTCTTACCTATGTTTTACCACGATGAAGGTTACACAGAGTATGATGCAAACAAAACCCACTGCACAGCCAATGAAAATTCCAAGCTTTTGTTCAAAAAATACGTTGTAGTCGGAGGCTGAAATGAAAGGCAAAATATATTTCAATACAAACTTGACTAAGTCTGAAGTCATACAGTGACATTAGAAAGAAAACTGGTAATGAAAATATATGTACTATCTGAATACATAAAACTATTAATTATTATAATAGGCAGACTTAATTAACAATAAAGGATCAATTAATGTTCTAGTTCAGTTTATGTTAAAATGTTGGAGAAAAAAAATATCACAAATGACAACATGGTCATTGACATCAATGCATAGCAAATACCATTAGTTTTTTTGAACTGCCATAAGAAAAAAAAAAAACTCTTCTGAATGCAATATCTCACCTGGAAGTAGCATTATGCTGATACATGTGAGACACTAGGAAATGACATAATGATGATGCAGGTGAGACACCTAGATGTGGCGTTATAATGATGTAGGTGAGACACCTGAATATGACATTATATTGATGCGGGTGAGACACATGGATAAGGCATCATGATGTTGGTGAGACACCTGAATATGGTATAATAAAGATGGAGGTGAGACACCTGGATATGGCATCATGATGATGCAGGTGAGACACCTGGATATGGTATAATAAAGATGAAGGTGAGACACTTGGATATGGCATTATGATGCTGCAGGTGAGACACTGGAATCAATGGGTATCAGGGTGTGTACTTTACAGTCAGGTAGAAATATCTGTAAAAAAAAATTCATTCAATACAGCAAATGATGCAGAAGATTGCTCACTTTCAAAAGAAATTGTCAAAGATGACCTTAAAGTTGTTAACACCCATGTTGTTATCACTGTAATAACAACTGGAAAAGTGATATATTCATGTTTTGCCACTTACAGCTCAGACAAAAATAATCAAAGTACATTTATATGTGTTAAGTCTATAACTCCATAGGGTTGGGCAACAAATTTCAGTCCAAAGTAAAATGTTGACACACTTCATTTGATTAAGTGCAACTTTTAATGTCCATCTCAAAGAACATCTGCAAGAAATGATCTGGAGTTTCTGTTACGCACAGATGGAAAAAGTCAGTAAAAGACCAGATTTTACCAGTACAAATACTAATCAACCAACCACATCAATGCATGGTTTATCACTTGAATAGAGTGGAGAAAAATATGTTGTAAGCAATGCTTTAGAGTAAAGAAATTGTAAAAATGCATTTATGCCTTTCTGACCATTATAGAAGCTGCATTCATAATGGACATTATCACGTGTCAACACAATGACAATATAGTTCGTTCCACACAGAATTGCAAATTTAATCTTATTTGTAACTCAGAAAATTATCTGGACAGCATCATTAAATGCAGCCAAAAACACCTAATTTAAATACACAATATATTAAAAATGAATTAGGTACTTTTAGATACATTTAATGATGCTAACATGAAAATTTACATTCTTACAGATAGGATAAGATTCACTATGCCTTGTGAAATAACAATAGTGTAATCACATTCCAATATTGTGAAATAACAATAGTGTAATCACATTCCAATATTGTGAAATAACAATAGTGTAATCACATTCCAATACTGTGGAATAACAATAGTGTAATCACATTCCAATATTGCCAATGTCAGTCACCAATCAATGTACAATTAACAACTTTGTTTCTGTTATAAAGTAAATAGTTAAAGTGTTTCCTTGCTTGTTGAGTGATAGCCTTCAATGTCAGCATGGCTAGATCATGTGACTTAAAATCATGTATAAATAAAAAATAAAAAAATTCCAAACCAAGCTGCCCTGCCCATTTACTTATAATTTTTTTTTGAACAGGACAAGAGTACATAAAAATACCAATGGTATTTTTAAAATTTCCATAGAGCCTAGTATTTTATTTTCAAAGAAGATGTCTGAATCATGATTACATATTCTTCCACACATTTGGAATGAAGCAGAAAATGACTGATAGCAGTAACGTCTATGAAACAGTGAGAAGTGATTTCATTTGTATTGTTTTATCTTGAATCATATATTATAGCCTTGCAATCCATCAAAGATATTATCTAATCTTCTGGAAATGATGTGTTGTTCCTGATGTTCACTGATCAAAGTCGGAAGGGATGTGGGACTACAATTGTATGAATAGAATAAGTTGAATGTACAGAATGTATGTTGAGACAGTTAACTTTAAAGACCTCAAACATATTTACAGTTTGTTGGAACACGAAATTCCGACAGTGTTATCTTTTTCCGTTACAGAGGCAAATTTTATCAGTAAAAACTTGCATATACTGGTGTAATGGAATCACTGACGATCAACAAAAGTGACTGATTCTCATGCCCAATATTTGTCAATTACAGTTTGCTAATAGTCACAAGTCAACAAAACAAAAGAAAATACTTACATGTATTAAAAAAGGTTAGACCTGCATGTACATATACATGTACTAAAATTGGCCCAAATTTTCGTCACCATAAGAAAACTTTTTTCTTGTCTTACTCAGGCTACCACAGGGATGAGGTCATTCACAGGAAAATAAAAACAACTTAAAACCACTGACATTGTTGTTTTAACTTAATTAAGTGTTGTAAAAACGTGTGACTTTTTATATAATCTTATTTAATAGACCTACAATCTTTGTTTCTGCAACCAGGCATGACTGCATTATTATTTTATTTTTATTGTGCATTACAAATGCCATTAGTTTTTAGAAACAACTCCTCCTTTTTGGAACTTCTGATGCAAAATCATTGTTATGCAGTAGATTTGGCAACTAAACCCTGATATCTTGGGACCTGGTTATGTTGATGATTTTCTTTTACACCCCTGACATAATTGATATAACCATGTTCAACTTTATGAAGAATACAACAAAATTTCATTTGTACAGTTCAGGTAGTTCTTATTTGATCAAGCTGACATAGTTTTGTTCAGACAGTCTACATCTAAAATATGTTTTAAAATGCAGTCCCCCAAGTGGGGCCGAAATCAGTCATTTGACTTACATAACTTCATAGCTGATCATTTCAATAAATATGCTTATGTTGAGTACTGAATGAACTTATGCTTTGTAAATTGTTTACTAACTTTATTCCACAGTAGTTTAAAATAATTTATTGCATTGTCTTTTAATACAGGCATCAAGCAACATCCAACAATCCTCAAACGCATCTTCAAGCCTTTTATGATCCAGGTATGGAGCAACTCGAAAAGTAATCATAAAAAATGCTATGTGCAAGGTATCTCGAAAAACACATTTTCAAAGTGTAATATTAACTTCTTTATCATGGAGTCATTATTAAATCCCCCCTCATAAACCCTAAGATATTATGCCAGGAGCTGTTAAAAATTGAAATCTAAAATTTAAAAAAATTGCCAAAGTAGCAGTCCAGAAGTTTATACCTCGTAAGCTGGTTTTCAGTTCATTTTAAACTACATATCTTGTGTTTAAAAAGTTATGAATTTGCAATATGGTGTGCCAATTTTGGTCAAAAACTTTATATAAATTTGTTTTTGTTGTTGTAGGGTTTAACACCATTTTTCTGCACATGATAGGCTATACATGGTGGCCAGTATTAATGGTGGAGGAAGAACCAGGGGAAAATCCCCAGAAAGAACCCATGAGAAGCAAGCTTTCTCACATATCCACATTAGCCGAGCCCAAGACTCGAACCCACGCAGACAGAGGTGAGATGGCAGTGATCCATAATGGAGAGTGCTTTAGACCACTCGGCCACTCGGGGACCCTTATAAAATTGTACTGAAACATATTTTCAAACCATGGCAATGAATCTTTCAGTTTGGATTACAAAATTTCTAACCCACTTAATCTGAAACTTAATTTCAGGCAACATACATCACCTATTTCATGTGACAATAGTCTATACATCAAAACTACATTTTTCTATTGTTCTATCAGTAAAATATTTGTGGCTGAGTGGTCAAAAGCACTCACCATTATGGATCATTGCCATCTCACCTCTGTCTGATAGATTTCGAGTCTCATGCTCAGCCAATGTGGGTGAGAAAGCTTGCTGGTAGCTTCTCGTGGGTTGGTAGTTCTTTCCAGGGTTTTCCTGGCTTATTACTCCACCATTAATACTGGCCGCCATGTATAGCCTATCTTGTGCTGAAAAATATAGTGAAACTTCTATCATCTTTCAGGATATCTCTATGTTCGAATTCAGGAATTCTTTGAAACTTGTTTTCCCCCCACAATGGTTTATATCTGTGAAACAAAGCTATTTTATGAAACCATATGAATTTTTCAGACCGACTTAAGGGAGATTTTCAGATGGTCTTTTTTCAGCACTTTCTGAAATATATATGAGATTTTACACAAATTCTGACCAAAACCTTCATTGAAATTTTGGCATGATCCTTCTAAGACTTAAAAAAAATTCTGCCCAAAACTGAAATTGGGGTAAGAGTGACACAAATCTTGGCCAAAATTTCACTTAAATTTTGGCGAGATCTCACTAATGTTTCATTGAAAGTTTGGTGAGAGTTTACAAAAATTTTGGTGAGATTCCACTAAGAATTGAGCATGATATAGTATTTTACTGAAGTTTCAGTAATTTTCAAAGACATTATTTTTAAAAGATTTCAAATAAATAATGATAATGAATTAAATAGGACTTTATTTTACAGGGTAATGAATTAAACAGGACTTTATTATACAGGGTAATGAATTAAACAGGACTTTATTAGACAGGGTAATGAATTAAACAGGACTTTATTATACAGGGTAATGAATTAAACAGGACTTTATTAGACAGAGTAATGAAATAAACAGGACTTTATTATACAGGGTAGTGTTTCAGTGTACATGAGCAGCAGAGAGGGTGAACAGACCTTTTGCTGAAATGTCATTTCTGCTTAAAATAGAAAGGTTCCAAAGAAAATGAAAAACACATGTTCAATAATGCCATAATGATGCCTCTAATGAACCGAGAGATTTTCTTAATGGGTTAGTTTATTTTTCTAACTTTATATTTTGTCCATTTTTAAAAAAAAAAATTGTAAATGTTTGTTGACTCACCAGACATTTCATTGAGGTTGCACCCTCTCTGCTGCTATAATTAGATCATTATTAAATCAATAATGGTAGCTGAATCTTACACAGCTAGATTAGCTCTAGAAAGATGTGAAGCAATCAAGAAATTTCCGTTTGTGATTCTGTTAGACAACAAAGTTTTAAGCCAGTTACTGAGAAGACTAAACCGCCTCAACTTCAAAAACTAGCTGCAGAAACTGAAGAAACATCAAGACTTTTACAAGATCTTCCTGGTTGAAAGCCTCAATCAGTAAAAACCAATGAAGAAAATAGCTGAAGAATTACATAATAGATTTGCCAAAATACTTTAAAA